>JACAXG010000010.1:298614-354119 GCA_018881555.1 Amblyornis subalaris
TTCCTTTTCCTTTTCCTTTTTCTTCTTCGTCTTTCCCTTTCCCTTTCCCTTTCCCTTTCCCTTTCCCTTTCCCTTTCCCTTTTTCCCTTTTTCCCTTTCCCTATTTCCCTTTCCCTTTTTCCCTTTCCCTTTTTCCTCTTCCCTTTTTCCTTTTCCTTTTTCTTTTTTCTCTTCTCATTTTTCTTTTTCTTTTACTTCTTCTTTTTCCTATTAATTTTTCTTTTCCTTTCTTTTTCCTTGCTCCCCTTCTCTCTTCCTCATTTCTCTCTTTCCTTCCTCTTTATCATATGGGGCAAAACGTAATAATTCTCTTCTTTTTTTCTTTTCGAGCTGCATTGATTATCCAAGTGCCTGAAAACAACTTTTAAATTTTATATCCCAAAGGTACATGGAATTMTTTTTTTTCCATATTAAATCTCACTGGCAGAACAGGGGGAAAAACTCAAATGACATTTTTTGTTCATGCTTGACAAAATCTAGTAATAGATTAGGCAGGGACACCTCCCACTATCCCAGGCTGCTCCAAGCCCTGTCCAACCTTGCCTTGGACACTTCCAGGGATGGGGAATCCACAACATCTCTGGAGTTATTAACTCTCTGTTCGTTGTTAATAAACTCTGAGCACTGACAACTAAATAATTCCACRTAATTCCATAAATATTTATTTTGAGGACACTTTTCATATTCCAAACATTGTCACCTCAGGGAAAACTGGGGAATCTTTCTCTGAAAGAGCTAAAAATCCCCTACAGTCCATGACTCCGCGATGGGAATTAATTAATATTAATATTATTGTTATTTTTATTAGTCCAGCACCAGCTCAGTGTCTCTGTATTCCAAGCGCACTTTGGCACACATGGAATACAGTAGCACTTCAGAGCTTGACATATCCCTCCCCTTTTTTTCCATAGCAATTCCACGAGTGGGCTCTGATCAATGGGACAGATTTCATTCGATCTTAATTCGATCTCAATTTGTTCTCCTGACAAGCTCTTGGATGCAGTGCTGGAAACAGAAAAGAAAATAAGAATTCCCTGGCTCCCACCTCCGCCCTCCCGGGAGATAGAAGGAAAAAAACCCCAAAACCCTGGATTTTCTGTCTGCTGCAGATCCAAATCCTTGGGGAACAATTGGGTGGAAAATGAGAGGGAAAGAGGCGGTGCCAAAGCCCCGTCATCCGCTTTTCCCTGAGGTTTCCAAGCGAGGGAATGCGAGTGGAGAGCATTTCCCTGCCTCCCCACCCTCCTCATAAAGCAGCCAACAAGCCAAGAGGGACCACTTAAGGGACTCAAATCCCAATCCATCAAGTTTTCCAGGTTAATTCTTTGCCACTTAAGCCTCGGGGAGGGCTCCGAGCTGACCCAGCGAAAACCGAAACAAAGCCAAGAAATCCACGGAACAATCGCTCCTCACACGGCGCCTCCTGTCCCGAAGGATTTCAGGGCGCTTTATGGAGTAGGAAAAGTGAAGTCCTGCCACCTGCTCCGCAGGACCCAGCGGCTGGGAAGCGTGCAGGAATTTTCTTCCCCGGATCAGGACACGAAACGAGGTCTCGGTGAACCTGATAATCTCGCGCTGTCGGCTCCCTTCCCGAAATTTATGGGAGAGTTTGCCTGGGAGGGATTGCCTGCAGCTGAAACTGCTGGAGAAACCCTAGGAATAGGTGGCTGTGCACGAAAATATCCAGGACACAAACTCCTGACACTGCCTGGATAAATCCCTCTTCCTTCTTCCCTATTTTTTCATGTCTGGTCAAAAACTTTTTTATCTGAAAGCTTCTGTTTTTAGGAATCATGGAAACAGAAAAGGAAGGGCTTTCCCTGACCTAGTGTAGAAATCAGGATGCCTTTGGAGTCTCCCACCAACCTCACGATTGGATCCAGTCGCGTTTGGCTTGGAGGGAGCAGAAGAACCACATCACCGAGCAGCAGAGCTCCAGTTTCCCTCGTCATTCCCGGGCTCCATCCAGACTTTTACAGGAAGAGTCCCTGTCCCGCCGGTGACCTCGGCGCCGTTCCAGAAGAGAAACCTTTCCTAGGGGTGAGGAATCCTGACGTAGCCGATTGAGGTCAGCCCTGGAAGTGCCAAACGTCTGCTCCGGAGTAATTCCTGAGTCCGGGGGTCCTGCCAGAGCCAAGCCCTGCTCTCCTGAGAGGGATAACTCGGAGCCGAGCGCCAGCCACGGCCTCCAGAGCCTGCTGGGCAAAAAAGATGGGCTTGGGARCGGGGAAAAAAACCCCTTCCAGACCCCAATCCGGAATTAGGTGAGCCTCACACGTTACATTTTTGTCTTAGTATTCCTTTGGAAAAGAAAATTGGATGGAAAAGCCCCCTAAGATCATGGAGGAGTAACAGCATTCCAGTAACGTGTTCTTTGCTCTCTGCCACATGAACTGAACCTTTCCATTCCAAACGCCGGGAAAACGACCTCATTTGGCCCACGGAACTGTTTGGTCTGCTGGGAACCCTAAAAATGACACCGTTAGGTTCGCTTCTCAATTCCCAGAAAGAAAGAGAGAAAGAAGGGAAGAAAGAGAGAGCAAAAAAAACCTCAGAAAGGCAAAGRGATGTGTCTTTGCCAGACAGGAAAGTCTAAAAGTCAACATTTCCACGAAGACTAAACAGGTGGGAACTACCCGGGGCAGGGAGAGGGAGCAGGAGAAGGAAGGGAGGGCTGAGGTTCGGGGCTGGTTCTGCTCCGCTTGGGGTCGTGCAGCTGCCTCAGCAGTGAGGTTTGCGAGCCAGGTGGAGCCGCTCGTTCCGTCTGCCTCGGATCCCGAACGGCCCCGGAATGGAGGTTTCTGCCTGTGTGTTTGTGTGAGGAATAAAAGYCACCATAAAATAAAAGCGAGGCCTGACAGCTCCGAAGATTAATTCTGTTCATCGAGCTGGCGTGCAGCTCTCCTCCTGTTCAGCCTCCAGCCCGGCTCCTGCCTTGCTCCTTCTTCCATGTGGAGCCCTGTGCTTATGGAATTCTCTCTCCTCATTCCCTCCTTCTCTTCTTTGGATGAAACAAAGCTTGCAGCAAAGAGGCTGCCTCAGGTTAAACTAGAGCGGGCTGGGGGTTCGATCCCTGAATTAATTGGAATGATGGGGATGTGTTAGCGAATCGTGGGATGGGTTATTGGGGTTTGATTGATCTCGGGGTATTAATCAGGAGAATGTTTGTAGCAGCATCCTCGTTTTCCTGTCGTGACGTGGAGATGGTGCCCACAAAACAAACCCCACGGAAAACAAGAAAAAGTAAAATATCACGGAAACCAAGCGGGAGAAAGCCTGGCGACTGAGGCGAGAGGGGTAAAGATTAAATTCCTCCAGAAAATCATTTTGGAGGTGGAGAGTCCTCCTTTTAGCCCCCAGAAAGATAAAAATTCCTCCTCTCAAACAGCAAAGCCGAAATGGGGGAGCACTGCACGAGCCTGGGAAGAAGGAAGAAACGGAACAGCTCAGTTTTTATTGCGAGCCACGTGGTGAGGAGTTCACAGTCCTGGCAAAAAATAACCAGATTATAAAACTTTAAACTCCACAGGCTCGGAGCCTGAGACTTGAGTGGTTCCTGAGAGACACTTGGGGGCTCTGACTGCGCCGTGACCTCGGAGCAGCTCTTCGGAGAAGGACTGGGCTGAACCTAACCAGGTTTGCCTTTGGCACCGGCTCCAGTCTCGGAGTAGTCGAGATTTAATCACCGATAGTGAACGTTGATAGCCGAAGTGGCAGGTTAAGAACTTCCAGACTGAAAGCTCTTGTAAAATAATCCATAACGTGTTGGCAAAGGGACAAGTCCYCGTCCTGGCTGGGCCCTCGGCTTAGTTTTACTGGGACTTTTCAGCAAGGAGCTGAAAGCTCACCTTTACGAGCTGCTGGGTGACACTTTTGGTAGCTCGGTTGTCAATCTGATTAAAAAAAAATAGAATAAAAGAGCATTTTCAAGTGTGGAATTCATTCTGTGCGTTGAAAGCAAGGCAAGGATGTCCCCGGGAAGTCCCAGTTGCGTTTCTTGGTGGGGAATGAGGAGTTTCTTGAAGCACAAAGGTGAGAGAAGAATCTCAGGGGAAAAAAAACGTTAGAAGGATTTAAAGCCCAGAGCTGCGAGTTGGAATAATCAGAGTCTTCCAAAATTGCGCCATGGTCTCGTTTCTAGGTGAGTTTCTGGTTCTAACTTCCTACATTCCATGGAATCTTCGAATCAGAGATCGGAATGGTTTGGAAGGACCTTAAAGATCACCCGGTGCCACCCCCTGCCACGGGCAGCGACACCTCCCACTATCCCAGGTTGCTCCAAGCCCTGTCCAACCTGGCCTTGGACAATTCCAGGGATGGGAAATCCACAATTTCTCTGAGCAACCTGAGAAATTTCCTGGGAGATGATAAAACCCAACATCAGTTTTGCCTAAACTTTATTCCCCTGACTTGGCTCCCTTGGCCTGCAACCACCCTGATTTTACACCACGTCCAAAATGATTTTTGTTGAGTTTCCCTTCCAGGTGCCTTTGCCAATGCTCCCAATTCCATTCCTAGAGCTGGGAGAACAGGAATTTGTTTCCCACCCGCTGCATTCTTTGTTTTGGGATTCTTTTCTGCCAAGAGGATTTCATTTTGCAATCCATCACCCAGCATGCCTTAAGAATCCATAAAAAAAGGAGGGAGTGGGAATTTTTACACAGATAGTGACAGGACAAAGGACAGTGGTTATGAACTGAAAGAGGGAAGGGTTGGATGGGATATTGGGAAGGAATTCCTGGCTGGGAGGGTGGGGAGGCCCTGGCACAGGTTGCCCAGAGAAGCTGTGATCCCTGGAAGTGTCCAAGGCCAGGCTGGACGGGGCTTGGAGCAGCCTGGGATAGTGGAAGCTGTCCCTGCCCATGGCAGGGGGTGGAATGGGGCAATCTTTAAGGTCCCTTCCCAAAACATTCTGATTCTCTCCAAAGAAATCCCCCAAAAGCACAGATGGGATAAACCACCAACAGATATTTGGGGGATCTATGCCCCGCTGAATTCCCTCCTCATTCTGACAACTGAAGTTTATTGAGGTAAAAATTAGATTAATTTTTATTTTCCCTTCATTTCCTGGCTCTTGACTCCTCCAAAACAGACACCACAACCCTCTTTGTCCACTCCTCAGCTCAGCTACGTTTAACAAACCACTCAACTTCCCCCGCCCAGGACAAACCCCAACACGAGAATTCCCAAACATCCCCCAGGCTCGAATCTCCTCCATCCACTTCACCATCTGGATGACCTCACCCCGAAGTTTCCAAGGAAAACACRGATAACACCAGTCAATCAAATCTCTGCTGCCCGGCGCTGTAATTCCAGGTTATTTATTGCCCTGCCGGACTGCCGGGAATCTCCGGCTCCGGGCAATTTTATCCCGGAGAGCTGCCGTCCCTGGTGATCCAGTTGGGTCGACGAGCATGAAAAATCCGTTCGCAATTCCTCGTGGATATTTTTCCGGCATCAGCTGTCGGCCTGTGTGGCACATGAGACAGGGCGAAGGAACTCGTGTCACTCGGGGAACTTCCTGCCGGTGAGTGTGACACACGGAACACCGCGGGGATGGGCATTAATCACTCCCCGCTGGAAGTATCCGAATATCTTGGCACTTCAGGAGCAAGGCTCGATGTTTGGGAGAGGTGAGAGAAATTCACGGCATCCACGGCCAAATATTCCAGCGTGGGAGGCTGAGAAAACAAACAAGCCRTGCACTAGCAGGGAATATCTGTGGAAAACAGATGCTTGTAGGGGATATTAGGGAGAAATTCTTCCCTGTGAGGGTGGTGAGGCCCKGGAAAAGCTTGTCCAGAGAAGCTACGGCTGTCCCATCCCTGGAAGTGTTCCAGGCCAGGTTGGACAGGGCTTGGAGCAACCTGGGATAGTGGGAGGTGTCCCTGCCCGTGGCAGGGGGTGGGATGGGATGAGATTTAAGGTCTTTTCCAACCCAGCCCGTTCCGGGATTGTGTGATTCCATATCAGATGGGATGCTTCCCTCAGCCGAGGGTCTCAGCCAGGAGACTACGGAGCCAAACTCGCTCCTCCTTGGATTTTGGACTCATGGTTTCTGGCTGACCAAGACTGAAAAGAAAGGGCGGAGAAGAACATTCTTTTTAGTGCCTCAGGATTTCAATTTAARGATTTCATTTCCAACCATTCCACTAAAATCAGGCACTCTCACCACTGTGGCTCCGTAGAGGTTCTGTTCCCRCTGGGAATGATGAAATCAGCACCTCGGATACTGCTCTGGGTGGATTTGGGGATTCATKAGACAATCAGCAAGGCCAGGAGGTGTCTCACAAAACAAAAACCATCTCAGAATGAGACATTTCAGCCCTCTCCAGTCACCCCAAAGCCCCTTCGCAGCAACAGAAGASAAACAGAAGATCCAGAGGGTGAAAGACCAAACCCAAGCGTCACATCAGCTTCTGGAATCACCTGTTGGTCACTGTCTCCAAGAGGAATTCACATTTGGGAGTCAATATGTCACATTCCTCAGGTTACCCGTAAGGACTCCTATCCAAAGTGCTCCCCTGCTCCAGCCAAGGAGCTCTGGGAACGCCCAGAAGTGGAATTGCGAAGATTTATGGTCAAAACAGGAGGTGCCCAGCAGATCCATTTGTTTGGTTAGAACAAGTAGAGACACTTGGATTATACTTGGGTCATTCATGCCTGAAATCGTTGTAAATCTTTCGGCTCCTGAGCCTGTCCGATTTTTTTCAGTCAGATGTTAAGAATAATTCCAGATTCATAATCCATCTTTCGGAATTATTATATATTGCACCGGTCTRAAAATAAAGGTTAAGGCTGTCAAAACCGCACCTGAAATGAATTGACGGCCTTCCCCGCGACTGGATGTGTTTAAATCAGCRCTGCAATCAATCCGTGGGATTTGCTGCAGGAGTTACAGTCCTGGAGCAGGAATTACTGCATGAAATTCCCTGGCATGTGTTATGGAACAGGTCGGAGCGCACGATCCTAATGGTTCCTCCCGRAGCCCGAGCTCCAGACTGAGGGATAACTGCCAAGAGCGCTGAAGGGAGGGGAATTAGCGGAGTTTTTATTTATCATCATTACCAGTGTCACTCGGGGCCACCCGGGATTTGTGGCGGAGGAATGAAATGATTTCGTTTTGATCGAAAATTGGTTTGTTTTAGGAGTAATGAATCCATAAATCCATAAACCCACACTTATAATCAATTAAACCAATTTTTCACCTCTCTCTCTCACACCCTGCCCCCCCCCCTCGCTGTCAAACTCAAGGTAAACTTTAACACCTCCCCCTCCCCGTTTCATATCTTGGCTTTGTGATTGATTTTCGTGAGCGAGACGCTGCAGACKGAGTCAGTTTTTCCAAAGGAATAAACCTCCGGAATCTTAGGAAAGAGCAGTCATACAATACCCAGAGTGGACAGCGCAGAAAATTAATCACCCCCAAATAAATCAGGAGCGGGAGGGAGGGCAAACGAGAGCTCTGCTCCTCGGGCTGGCTTTTGTCATGGAGGGATGTGCTCATTTTTCCCTAATTGGGGCCCTTCCTAGACCACTCTGGGCGTATCCATCCTGTTACGGGGAAGGTCACGTTGAAGGACCATAATGCTCCCTCCTGACGAAAATCCATGGATTTCATTTATGAGCTGTATTGTTTTCTTTTCCTTTATTTTCTTTCCCCTTCCCTTCTTGCTCTCTATTTTCCCTTCCCTTCCCATCCCTTTTTTTCTATTTGCTAAACTTGGCATCCGCCAAATCAATTATTCATTAATCATTCCCAAATCTCCCTGGTTTTGTGATCCTTTATCCCGCCTTCAAACACCAAAGACAGACGAGTCCCGATCCAACTCTTCCAACAGGATATAAATTGATTTATGCTCAGATTTTTCCTGTCCCTTTTTCCTATCCATTCTTAATTTAGCTGGACAAAGTTTTATAGAGAATAAATTAATCTGGAGTTTACTTTGGAAATCTCGCCTGGCTTTCGTTGTTGCTGTTGGTTTTGTTGTTTAATTTCTTTTCCGAAGGTGACAAATTGTGGATTTATTGTGTTATGCACAAAACTGGACTAAACTTGTGAAAATCTGAGGATAAGGAATTTCGGTCTCCAACAGGTTCCTGGGATGGAGATAGGACTTCATGGAAGAGTCACAGCCAATRCAAAATAATTTTGGAATGGTTGGGGTTGGAAGGGATCCCAAAGTTCGTCCAGTTCCACACCTTGCCATGGGCAGGGACACCTTCCATGGACYGGGTTCCTCAATCTCTCCAAACTTGGAATGTTTATTGGTGAAAAGAGCAATAAATTGATTTAAAGGTAGCAAAAAAGAAAGTTATTAAATGGAATTAATTACAATCTCAATGGTTTCTGCAATTCAAGGATCTATTTCTGGTACATAACTCAGATCCACAAGGAACATCCATCAACGTGAGAATGACCTGGAAAATCTTGGCCTTAATATTTAAACCTTGCTTTTTGTTTTTTTCCTGGATTTTCTGGTCATTCCCGTCTGTTCTTTGCTTTGTGTCCTTTTCTCTGGCCTGTTAGATAATAATTTTAAAGCCGAAATAAAAGAGTTCCCTGTGTYGTGAAAGAGTTTGGGGTATTAAAAAAAAGAGGAGGATCATAAAATTTTAAAAAAAAAGAAATTCCTGAGGGCAAAAGCTGTCAGCCCTCTTGGTGTAAAAAAAATGTTTGATTTGTAATCATTTAATGTTGAAATAAAAAAAAGAAAGTGCAAAGCCCAGGGTATAATGGGAACCATATTTGTCAGCAGAATGAGATGTGCACACGGAATTCACTCCGTGGTTTGTTCCCCAGCAAGAGAAACAAATCCAAAAGACCCAATATCTCCGAATTCCATGGAATTGTTTGGAAGTATCTGAGTTGACTCATTATTAAAAGACAACTGCTGCTCACTTCCATGTTTCAAAATTGTGCAGAAGGCACTGAAAACAAACACAAAAATTATCTTTTTTTAAAAAAATCGGTATAAAATAGGAAAAAAATCCCTTATTTCTCTCTCAACATATGGAAAATTATCCGGGGAAATCCAGTTTTGCCAACCCAGGCTGGTGACTGAAAGGAAGGCAAAGGTGGCCACCACCTAAATCTGTGTAAGGATTCCACCTCCTCTGAAATTCCATCCGGGCAAATCCGCAGGGCGTTTGCTCTTTCTCCTCCACGCACACAGCAAGGAAGGCTTTTCCAAGACTTTCCGTAAGCCGCCATTTATGAGATGGATTGAAGCTCCATTATTCCATTAAAACTGGGAAAACGAGGCAGGGTGGGACGACACATCTTATTTAACAGCACAATTTGAGGCTTAAATTGGATTTAGAGCAAAGGCACTCTGAACCGCAGCGGGATCCGAGCTCTGCCTTTGACAGGGCCCTTTATTAGCGCCCTTATTTTCATATCCCTGTCCTTGACATTCCCACAGAATTGAGATTTCCAGGGAAAACGAAGCCGGAGATGGCGGGAGGACGGCGTTCCTCAAGGAAAGGCTGTCCCCCTTTTGCTGGGGAAGGAAAGCTCCCAGTCCCGAGCAGGAAATAATTTGAGACAAATATTCAGGTGGAAAATGGGATCYTAAACAGTTTTGGCAATTAAAGGAATTCTGGAGCCAAAGGTCAGAGTTCTGCAGATCTGTGATYGCTGGGAAGTAAACCCATGGAATATTAGGAGGGAATATCTGCCCCTCACCCATGGAAGCGCTTCCGGTCAGAGCAGGGGGGTGGCTGATTTATGTGGGCACCTACGGACTCCAGCAGGCCTGGAAAGAAGATGGAACTCGTTATCCACAGGGATTTAGCTGAATATTCCAGTCCTATCCATCGGGAGTCAGTTTGCTTGGTTAAATCCTTCCTCTTTCCGAGTGCTTTCCCTCAGCCCTGTCAGCTCCCAGATGAAATCAGTGCCGCCGTGGCTCTTTGATCCGCCTTTTCCCCCTCTGTCCCGGTCCACTTTCCATTTCCAATAGTTCTTTCCCAATTTCCTGTCTAAACCAAGTTTCCTTATTCTCCTGAAAGGTCAGAAATGATCCCAATTTCCTTTCTTGCCTATTTTTTCCAGCCCTTTTTCTGCAACATCCTGAGACGGTCACACCCCGGGCGGTCCTTTATGACAAACACAACCCAAATTCAACACTAAATTCACATCTCCTGCTCCCTGTGGCAGGAAAAATATTCCTGGGATTTTCCCCAGCCATCTGACAACACTTGGAAATCAGCTGGCTTCGCTGGGATTGAGGAGATAAGCAGGAGGAAGGGAAGTGCTCCAGCGGGACCCGGCCGTGTGCTGCTCACGGAATTCCGGGAGGGCAGAGGGTGATATCGGGTCCCATTCTCCACAGGATGGAATAAACCCCGAGGAGGGAGGCATTCCATAATTCTCCAGCAAAAATAAGGAAAATAGGGAAGAGTTTGCAGTTTCTGGGTGGTGTCAGAGCCACTCCTGGGAGCCAAAGCACCAAAGAGAATCCTTTAAGTCTGTCTGCAAATATTTTGCCGGTGTTTTACAATGTCTGTGGAATTCTTCCCTCGGAACACAGCTCTGGGGTGAGGATCTGAGATGGTTCTGCTGGAACAGATCCCAGTGAGCAAATCCAACACCTCGGGAATGTGGCGTTGTCTGCTGAGATCAATTGATGCCGAAAATCCGTCAGCTTTTCCTCTTACACCTCCCGCACTTCCCAGATCTTTGGATTTCAAATGCCAAAACTCGAGGTCTCAGGGACAGCTGATTATTAGAAATTCCCTATTGGAATTTTAGATGGGATATTGGGAAGGAACTAATCACTGTGAGGGTGGTCAGGCCCTGGAACAGGTTCCCAGAGAAGCTGTGGCTGCCCCTGGATCCCTGGGAGTGTCCAAGGCCGGGCTGGACGGGGCTTGGAGCAACCTGGGATAGGGGAAATATCCAAGGGGATTGGACCAGGTGATGTTTAAGGTCCCTTCCCACCCAAACCATTCTGGAATTCTGTGATTCAATGGGCTCACCTTTTCCTTGGACACTCCAGGAGCTCTGTTCCCTTGCTATAAGACAAGCACCAGCGAGGCAGAGATTTATTCCCAAGGATATCCAGTCCAAAAGGGCCAGAACTCCAGGACTAAACCATCCAATCCATAAAACTCCCTCCAGACCTTTCACTATTTCCCGATTCCCAGGAAAATCAGTGTCTGACATTTGCTGACAATAAATCCTCCTCAGGAAAAGTATTTTGGGTGAAATAGGAAGCTCCCAATCCTGTGAGTCACTCGTGGATGCACGGAGCTGGATATTTAAATCCCAGGATCCTCAGGTTTGCCGYGCTACACCCTGTCTGAGGGCCTGGAAACTTTGGGAATGCTCCAGGAAGGGCCATTGTTGGGCTTGGCAGGGCTCCAGGTTCTACAGTTGTTGTTTAGGGGCCCAGCAAAGAGCGGTGTCCCTTTGGAAAAATCCCCCATGGATGCGGGAGCTCCGTATGAGCTCGGATGGCACCAAGCCTGGTAAACGAACACTCATAATATGAATTTTTTTTGAATTATTGGAGCAGCAGGGATTTATCCTGCAGCCCACCAAGGATTTGGTGGGAGCTTGGCTTTATTTTTTCACATCTCTGAGGTGAAACGTCAGTTTTGGTTTTTCCTGAGGGAACAGAGTGGAGGACATAAAAATAGATCCAATGGGAAGCTTCCAGAAGCCTGTGGAGTATTTCTTATGGGATTGACCTTCAAATATCAACCTTTTCTACTTTTATACAATATTTATTCTGAAAGGCTCTAAATTTTCCTTTCTTCTCACAAAATTTTCCTTTTTTCTCACAAATTTTCCTTTTTTCTCACAAATTTTCCCCATTTTTCTCACAAAATATTCCCATTTTTCTCACAAAATATTCCCATTTTTCTCACAAATTCTGGTGCTTTTGGTGCACATTCATGGGGAAATGCCAAGGTGTCATTCCAGGCTCCTTTGGGAGTCGACTGAGAATAGGAAAGAAGTCCCCGAGGGAGATCTGAAGGACACATTGGAAATTTCTCCCCAAAATCCACATTAGGATGAATTTTAGGGTGAGGATCCTCTTACCTTTGGATATATGGATTAGGCCACAAGAATTCCACACAGTTTTRGAGTGATTCAGAGGAAAATTGGGCTATATTAGGAGAGAACTTCCYGATTCCCACCTGGAAAATACACCTGGAAGCCCCTTCCTCAGCCTTCACAGGGATTTGTGTCTAAAACAACTCTAAATACTCTAAAAGGCACAAAAATCGCCATTTTGACATCAGAATTATCAATTTGATCAATTTTAGCACTGATATCCCAGTGGGAAATAAAGACAGAGACAACACAGGAATTGTGGTACCAAGCTCCAGGGAATTACAATCTGTGCTGGAAAAAAGGGAAGGAAATGTGTCCTGCACCACCACCAGAGTCCCTGATGGGATYGATTTGGGACAAACTGCCTGGATGCACTTCCGTTTGGGGGTTCCCGAGGCAAACTACATCTCCCATGATGCACATGGTCACGAATTCCCACAGAACTAAGGATTCATCCTGCTTATTTTTGGTGGAGCTCATCCAGTCTTGGGCAGCAACAGAACCTCTCTCTACCTGTGGTGATGATTTTATTTTATATTTTATATTTTATATTTTATATTTTATATTTTATATTTTATTTTATTTTATTTTATTTTATTTTATTTTATTTTATTTTATTTTATTTTATTTTAAGGTTAATCCTTCTTGGGACGCAGTTTCCCAGAGAAGCTGTGGCTGCCTCTGAATTCCTGGAAATGTCCAAGGCCAGGCTGGACAGGGCTTGGAGCAGCCTGGGATAGTAGGAGGTGTCCCTGCCCATGGAAAGGGGTGGAATGAGGTCYATTCCAACCTTTAAGGTCCCTCCCAACCCAAACCRTTCCAGAACTGATTTTAGGATTCTATAGGAAGGACCAGCAGTGGAGTTCCAGGACTTTTGGGATTGTTCCCYTGCTCTGAGCTGTTGTGTCCCTTGGAGTCACTTCCCAGGCACTTCCCTTCTCCTTCTCCCTGTGGTGATGAAATCCAGGGAAAAGGGGCATCTCCTCTTTGTGCTCCCACCATGCCTGCCGTGTGGGTGGACCCCAAAAATTAACAAGACAAAGGAACTTCTTTGCATTTTAATTGGGTTTAAAAGGGGAAAGGAGCCATTGGGACCCGGAAATTTAACCAAAGGGATGCAGAGCCAAAACATCCGGGGCCAAGTCAGAGCTTTGATGGGAAGAGCGACTGTGGGATTCCTGGACTGGCCCAGCTCGTGCCAGTGACACGTGTGAACCATSACCTCATAAAATCACAGAACCCTACAACGGTTTGGGTTGAAGGGACCTTACAGTCCATCCCATCCCACGGGCAGGGACACCTTCCCCTATCCCAGGCTGCTCCAAGCCCCTCCAACCCAGCCTTGCCCTCACTATCGACCTCCCGTGGATTTTTTTTGCCCGCTTTTCCCTCCGATATTTTACCCCTTTCRCCCTAAAAGAGGCCATTCCAAGAATTCCACGGGATCGGGCCAGCAGGCCGCCGTGGGCGCGTCCGCGTGCCCACGCGGGGAGGGCCCAGGAGGGAAGGGGCCTCGTGGCCGCTTSGCTCCGAGAGGCCCAAAACACGAGCGGCGAACTCCGCGCTCCAACCTCCAGCTGTGTAAACTCCGGCTGCAGCCTCGTGTGGCCACTTACTCATGGAAAAGGAGGGAGGAACGGCTCGGCTCCCAGGGATTTGCCCATCAAACTGTTTCACACCGCTGGGCAAACGAGGCTCTTTGAGTGAAAAAAAAAAAAAAAAAAAAARGAAAAAGCCGTTCTCCGCTTCCAAGCTCTAATAAATTGAAGGCCTGCACCTCTCCTGGCCTTGGAATGATTGCATGGAATTTTTTTTTGCTGCATAATCATCAATAAATCAAGCATAGCCCATTAAACAATAGATGCCTCCGAGGCCTCTCTTCAAATGTGCTTTTGATAAGAGGCAGAGAATTTTTTCCCCGCGCTTGTAACGTTTTTCTTCGCTCTGTTTGTTTTTTCTAAGGGTCAAATAATGCCGTTAAAAGAGCAGTTAATATATAGATCTGTTTTTCCATATTCCCGTCACGGCGCTCGACTCCGGGAGATTTATGGAATATCTTTTCCCAGYTCAACAAGCGCGTGTTTTGCTGTACCAAGGAGGTGTTTCAGCAGGAGTGRGGATTCTTAATAAGTTCGCTGCTGTCTGCTTTCCAAACCAGGCCTCAGCCAAGGCCTGGTTTGTGCAAATATGGGAATCTATGTATAGAAAGAGCTATATATAAATATATTTATACATGTATTTATCCATCTCACACTCTCCTGTGGGYATCCCTCGTTTATTTGCACGTGATGAATTCCTAAAGGTTGGCATGTCCTGGCCAGGACCTTCTGGAGCACCAGGAGCACCTTCTGGATGAGGCAGATCAAGACAAGAAAAGGAGGATGGGTGAAGCGGCCTGGGCCGGATTTTGGGATGGGGTTCCAAGGAATGATGAGCAGACCTGATCCACCCAAACGTCCTTCAGGTGGCAAAGGGCTCCTCCGAAGGTGAAGCTTGACCGAAAAAACATCACAGGCTCATCCATGCCCCAAATCAGAGCTTTCTTCTCATTAGGGTAAAATTGCAGCCCTGGTTTGGGAGGGAATTGCATGAACTGCTCGGAGTCATTGTGGAATCCTGGAATGGTTTGGGATGGAAAGGATCTTAAAGCCCATCCCATTCCACCCCCTGCCATGGGCAGGGACACTTTCCACTATCCCAGGGTGCTCCAAGCCCCATCCAACCTGGACTTGGTCACTCCCAGGGATCCAGGGGCAGCCACAGCTTCTCTGGGAATTTGTGCCASGGCCTCCCCACCCTCACAKGGAAAAATTCCTTCTCATGACCCATTTCACCAATCCTGGGCCTCGTGTCCCRGGGGAATTCCAGCAGGATTGTACCTTCCTGGGGGAATTTTCTCTGACATAAAAGCTGATTTGCCACAGCAAAGCAACACAAATCATCCCTTTCCACATGACCTTTCCAGGACTGTGGGATGGTTAGGCTTTCCCTGTCTGGAGGCAGGATGAGATGCAGCCTTTCACTATCCAACAAATYGAAAAAGAAGTGGAATGTGCCCCAAATAACGGGAAAACTCCTGATCCCAAGCACTGAGCTGGTTCAGCACACAGTAGTTGGAGATCTGTCTCATGAGGAGTGATTAGGATTGTTCTCCCACCCGAGAGGATAAATAACTCAGGCAAAGCATCCTGCAAGGAAACATCTTTCCCTCTAGGACCAGATTTGGAAGCTGATTGGAAGAGCTGAGGAGCCTTCAGTCCGGGAATAAGCCCTCAGTCCGGGAATCAACCCTCAGTCCAGGAATCAGCCCTCAGTCCGGGAATCAGCCCTCAGTCTGGGAATCAGCCCTCAGTTCGGGAATCAGCCCTCAGTATGGGAATCAGCCCGGGAATTAACCCTCAGTCCAGGAATCAGCCCTCAGTCCGGGGAATCAGCCCTCAGTTCGGGAATCAGCCCTCAGTCCAGGAATCAGCCCTCAGTTCGGGAATCAGCCCTCAGTCCGGGAATCAGCCCTCAGTTCGGGAATCAGCCCTCAGTCCGGGAATCAGCCCTCAGTCCGGGAATCAGCCCTCAGTATGGGAATCAGCCCTCAGCCCTTTCTCCAAGCGCTTCTCCCTTCTCCGAGCTGTCAGGCAGCACAGAAAGGTCAACTGTCCCATTTTGAAAAGCTTTGTTTTGGATGATATTCCTAACGTTCCTCGCTGAGGGCAAGCCCTGGCTCTCCCAGCCAAGAGAAGCAGCCGYGGTGCTGTTTCCCTGGAACACCGACTGCTCCTGGAGACAACTCCCAGGTGSTTCGAGGGAAAACGAGCGTCAGGAGATCACATCTCGTCCTTTCCCGGGGTTTTATTTGTTTTCCTCTCCCCCTCTTCTTCCCGCCGGGCTCCCCTTGCTCTTGGAATGTCGCTGGATGAGGCTGTGCCYTCGTGTCGTGCGGGCGCGGGGTCGGGGCTGGGCCGGGCCATGGAATTTCAGGGTGCAAATAAGTTTTGGGGTTTATAAGAAATCAATATTCCTGGCTGCTGGCACTCACAGCATCGATCTAAATTCCGCTTTTCTTCAGAGCTGAAAGGAAATTCCAGGTATCTCCCGATGCAGGGTGGAAAAGGGGGAATGTGTCAACCACGAGAAGCTCCTGCTGCTGCTCCTTTCAGAGTGACACATTACCCTGGGATTCTCAGTGGATCTGGCATGGAAAGATGTGTCTTAAATCCGATTTTTAGGCAATTAACAGAAGGATTAATGAATCGTCCCRCAGATGCCAACGGCAGGARCGCCTGTGACGTCCGAGGGATGGGGATTTCAGCTCCCAATCTTTTCCCCTGCCAAGCACAGCAYGGAAAGCACAGCCTGAGGTCACCTTTGGGAATTCTCAGGCCTCTGGACCRTAATGTCCCCTCACAGGCACTCGGACTTTAATTTGTTCTCCGTGAAAAAACAAACGGAGGGAGCAGTAAAGTGAGGTGGGGCTGGAGAAAGAGCATCCCCCTTCAGCGGGAATTCGCTGCCGGAGATCCCGGAGCGGGGAGCAGGGGGGGAACACGGAGCACAAATCCCTCACACACCGACTGGGGTGTCTCTTGATTTGATTAAAATTAATTTCTTTTCGCTTTCCTCGTGCTGAGAGACCCAAAGGCGGTGCTGGCTTTGAGGCACAGGGAGCAAATAACACAGGGAATTGTTAATTCCAGTAAAACTGGGTTAATTTTACCAACAGGATTCCCTGAGTTGGAGCGGGTACCCAAATCCTCCTCTCCCGTCTGTGAGATTTTTTCCTGGATCTCGAAAATCTGTGACCGGGAGAGGCACGGCTTCATTTTTCCAGAAAAAAGGGAAAGAAAAAAAARAAACCAAGAAGCAGCAAAAGCAATTAAACTTTCATCAGGTTCAGCTCCAAGCCCTGCCTGGGGTCAGGCTTAGTTCAGAAGTGATGTCTAGGTCTTGTTTTTCCTGACGCGCTTCCCTCATCCCGATCCAAGCTGCTCCGAATCTGTCAGTGGGGAGCCCGAGGAAGGAACGGCTCTGTTTGGGTTGAATCCCAGCACCAGCCCCGGCGCCTGCCAGAGGCGCTGACCTTTCCCAGCCGGAGGCGAATCGTCCTCCGTCTGTCCCSTTTTCCAGAAAATCTCCCGCTTCCGACCTTCTCCGTGAAAAACCAGCTTGGGTGAGTCCACGAGCGTTCCCTCCTTAACGCTTTCCCTCCCATCCTTTTCCCGGAATCCTCAGGGATYGAGCCAATTAACTCGGCTGGCTCCGGCCTGACCCTAGCGGGAGGCGTTGTCCTGGTAGCAATTAAAAAATACAAATTAAATAGATTTATAAAGGTTCAACACCTGCAGAAGCYGCCTGGAAAACGCTCCCCTTCCAAGAGGGATCTCCCACGGCCGCTGGATGGAATCCGAGGCGAGCCTGAGTGGCCTGCCGGGTTCCTCGGGGAGTCTCCTGGATGTTTATGGAGCATGGAGTCCATCAGCTGGAAACAGCTTTATGGAACATCTCACTTCATTATTCTCGGGAAAGCTGCGSCTTTGCGTCCTGGCGTTGGAGCGTCAGGTGGAAGGGAAAAAATCCTGAGCAAACACATCTCCCGTGCTCATTCCCGAATAAACGAGCTCTCTGTGGAGTGGATCGCTCCGAATCACACCCCAAAATTCCACTTTGGAACGCGGGAATGTGTCGTGGGGAGTCTGGATTGAATCCGCTTGCAGGAGAAGCTTTTATGGAGTCTTGGTTTTCCGTGAATCTTCAGGCGCTTTTCCCAGGGGATCCAAGGGGGTTGGATGGCAAAGGAGGAAGAGGCTGGGTCAGAGAAGGAATGGATTGGGAATGGATGACTCAGGAGAAGSATAAAGAGTCAAGACTATGTAAAATTCCAAACCCCAAACCGGAAGGGAAATCATTCCAGGACGATGGATACAGCAGCAAGCTGGGATTTCAGTGTGTCATTCCCRTTTCTTCCCTTTCCTGCTGCCTCACTGGGTGACCTTGGATAACTCCTGATTCCTGCCTTTTCCCRCTCYCYKGYGTTTACACTGCTCAGGCTGCKTCCCACTGGGAATTCACACCAYRGAAATTTCCATCCTTTTCCACTAGWTKTATTCCCACAGGATTTGTGTTTTCCACCCATCCCATCTTTTTTGGAAGTGCTGCTTTGATGGAGTTTCTACTCCCAGACTCATCCCACCCAAACTGAATTTTCCTTAGAGGTCCACRGAAAGGGAATTCATGGAAGACCTCGGATAACCACACTTCTAATCCGAGCAGCCGAGCTGAATTCCTGAATTTTGCTTTCTCCTTTGCTGGAAGCTTGAAATAGGGAAAACACCTACACCAGGCACTTCGGGAATCCTGGTTGTTGCCTTGAAAACTTCCATAGGCTCTGGAATACCATCCTGGCTTCATTTGTTGGTAACTTCCAGTCAGACATCCTCGGTGAGCAGTGCCAGGACAATTCCGAAGTTTTCCAGGAGAGTTAATCCTCGTGAAATCCTCAGATTAAGTAAAATTGTCTGAAGTTGGGAGTGTGTTGTTCAGAAATCATGGAACCGTGGAATCATGGAATGGTTTGGGTGGGAAGGGACCTTCAGGATCATCCCATTCCTGCCCCTGCCATAGGCAGGGACACCTCCCACTATCCCAGGCTGCTCCAAGCCCCATCCAACCTGGCCTTGGACACTTCCAGGGATCCAGGGGCAGCCACAGCTTCCCTGGGCATCTGTGCCAGGGCCTTCCCACCCTCCTAGCCAGGAATTCCTTCCCAATATCCCATCTATCCCTGCCCTCTGGCAGTGGRAACCATTCCCCCTTGAAGTCAGGTTACAGCCCCAATCAATCAATCAATCAATCATCAATTTCCACAATATTAGGGAATAGACAATCAGCCAAAATCACATTTGGGGTTGATTTGCATTATTTTTCTGATTTTTATCCAATCTTTGCTACTGAAATTCTTATTGAATTCTTAATTCTCGTTTTCAGAGTAATTTTTGCACAGTTTTAATGATGTTTGTCTCAATCCTGGAGAAAGGAGCCAGGGGAATCTCCCATTCCAGACTGGAAAATTGTACAAGAGCCGCAATTAGGGACAAATATCCTGATATTTTCTCCAAGCTAAATATTACAGCTATTAGAATTAAATATTAAATMTTAGAACTATTAAATCTTAGAATGACACCAGAGATTAATTTTTTTTTTTTTTGCACAGAAAAGGTTTTCAAGTCCAGATTTTTTTATTTCTTTCTTCTTTTTTCCTTTGTGATGAAACCAATCCCAGACTTTTATGAGCCGGCAGAAGGAAAACTGTCAGGCCAGCCCCACCTGGGAATGACTTGTTTTGGGAAGTTTGGGATGCAGGAGGGCTCTGGCGTGGGAGGAGAGGTGCTGACAGCTCAGCAGGAACTCGGCTGGGATTGTCCCGGATGCCAGAGCGCACATCGGGATGGACAGGGATGCATGGAATAAATGAAAAAAGAAAAAAATGGATTAAAAAAAGAAGATTTAAAAAAAATTCATGTAAGTGTCGGATTTCTGATCCTTGTGGGTCCTTTCCAACTTGGAATATTCTGTGATTCTCTATTAAAATGAAAAATTAAAAAAACAGTCCAGGAGAAAAATGGGAATAACAACAACAACAACAACAACAACAATAATAATAATTATTATTATTATAATATTTTGACTGAAATTTCCTCCAGAAATGATTTTCTTTCTTATTTTTTGTAATGCTTTCTATCAGGAAAATCACCGGACAAGTTTTCCAAGGAAAATGGTTGTCCCACTCTGGAATCACGTCTCATCCATGAGCTCCAAACATCCCGAGATGAGACAGACAACCCCACCCAGGGAACATTCCCGAGAAGAGTGGCGATTGTCTGGTGGAAGTGCCTGACTCCCTAAGGGAAAAGGGGAAAACACCAGGAAGAAGTGAACTGTGACCTCCAAACTTGGGAATCTTTTGTGTTTTCCCACTTAATTTCAGAGACTTGAGGAAAACTCAGCTTGAGGCGCAGCTCCRCAGGTTTCTTTTGGCATCTTTATTTTTCCTTTTACCTGGAAAAAAGGGGGAAAAAAAAAAAAGTTAAGGAATTATCAACAGGCAAAACACAGCAGATCACTCTGGAYCATGGAATTATTTAGGTGGGAAAAGCTGAGACCATCAAATCCAAGCAWCCCCAGCACTGCCAAGTACTTCACCAGTCCACTGCCATCTCAGAAATCCAGGGAATGCTGGGCCCACCAGGAGCAGCCGGATGATTTGGGGACACCTCCCACATTCCCATCGTGGTGGGACGGATTTCGCTTCCAGTGTCACGGGATGGGAACACAAAATTGGTCCCCACCAGACCATTCCCGGGACACATCCGATATTCCAAGGSTGGAATTAAGATTTCTCTTATTGAACTCTTCGGGAATTTAAATTCCCAATCAGCAAATTGTGGAAACACCGCCGTTATTTTCTGAGCTGGATGCAAAACCCTTTTATTCCTTGGATTTTAGGGAATGGTCAAGGTATTCCACCTTCCCCAGCCGACKGCACCGGGAAGATTTTACGGCTGGAATTACATCCAGTGGGAGCCTTCTGGAATTTGTGTCCAGCTCAACAGGAGCCAGAGCCCRGAGGAAACTCCAGCTCCTGCCTCCAGAGTCACCGGGATCCACCTCATCCAAAGCACAGCGTCCGACTGAGGAGTGTTTGGAAAAGCCCCMAACGCTCCCAAAATCCAGAGGATTTTTTCCCGAGGACAGACATGTGGGGAGATTAATTAGTGAGGTTAAAGTTATCCCTATTTGGGAAGGGAAAGGGGGGGGGAATTGTTTAAACAGGATGGAACTTCCATAAATTATTCATTTTTCTGTTGACATCAACAAATGTTCAGGTCCTGAGAGGGTTTGTGGCGCTTCCTGCAGCTGGAAAAGTCAGGATTGCACTGTTGGGAATATTCCAAAGCCATGGCAGGGTGGCTGCTGCAGGAACARCTCAGGATTACCAAGCTCTGGAATTTCCATGGATCTAGAACTGGGCAGGGACTCCTGGTGTGCCCTGGGGCTGACACCGGGATAGGAGGGATTTGCTGGGGTGGGGCTGGGAATTCTGGGAATTCTGGGCTTCTATGTGAGAAAGGACTTTAGTGGCAGTTTGCTCCACACTGGGGATGRGTATAAAACATGGTCAGAAATCATTTCTGGAAGGGAAACATAATAAAATAAACAAAAAAAAATAAAAATAAAATAAAATAAATAAAAAAATAAAATAAATAAAATAATAAATTAAATTAAAGTGAAATAAAATAAATTAAAATACATTTAAAAATAAAAATAAAAAACTGCACTAAATGAAAAAAAGAAAATGAACATATAATATAAGAAGCTAACTTAAAGTAAAATATAATAAAATAATAAAATAAAATAAAAATAAAGAAATAATAAAAAATAAAATAAAATAAAAATAAGGAAATAAAAAAATTAAATATAAAATAAAAATAAAAATAAAACACAATAACATAATATCAAATTAAAAAATTAAATAAAATAATAAAACCTGCTTTTTTAGCTTTATAACATAGCTCATGTGCCTGGAGCAGGACCGAATTTCCTGCCAGGTGAGGTAAACTCAGCATTTGTTTGCTCCTGAGATGGAGGAAAATCCTTCAGAACAAGGAGCTTTTATTCCTTTTGGATCACAGCACTGTCTGCACCTTTTTAATGCATCAGGGACAGAAATGTTGGAATAATAACACTGGAAGCTAGGGGAGAGTGGGAAGAAATCCCTGAGGATAATGCATAGTGGGAGGAGTTTCCATGGAATTTTGCCTTATCCTCTGTTTTCAGCTCCGATCATTGCTGCTTCCAGATAGGAATTCCATAAAGGATCACTCCCGAATGTTCAATCTCCTTCTCACCTGGAGTTTTGGGAGATATTCACTATTTTGGGGAGGATAATCTACAGTGGGAGGAAAGGCTCCTCTATCCCGAAAAGCACCTGAGGTTTCCTATGCATTTCCATAGGCAGCCAAAAAATATGGAAAATAAAAAGAGAAGGAATCAGGACAATTTTTAGCTGCTTTTTTTGCCACTGTTTTGGCTCAGTTCCTCTGGAAGAGGACAGGGAACACAAGAAGCTCCACTTTAAATCCAACATTCTCCGTTCAGCTCATCCCGCTTTCCCCACACACCCTCCCGAACCTTTATCCGTATCCCAGCTTTTATTTTTATTCCGAAMCTCTTCCAGTCCTTCTCACAGCCATCCCCAGCATCCCGGGACRACTCCAACGCTGAAATCCGGTAGCGAAGGAGCTGCTACCGTTCCCTGGATGGGCTCGGAGCCGCACGTTTCCCCTGGCAAATCCCGAGACAATATTTGGGAGGCTGTTGATCGGGAGCCGTCGAGCGCATTAATCACGGAACAAACACGCTCCGGGGCCTGCCAGGCCTCGTAAATCTTCCCGGAATTCCACCTCCCGTCAGAAAGCACTTAAGCAATCCCTGGAAGACGATCACGAATTCCCTGCTTGGCTGAATCGATCAATGGGAAGCGGAGATGAGCGGGAGTTGAATTCCCGGCCCGAGAGGGAAGCGTGGGATGAATTCCCGCGGCCAAGGATCCGACGGAGCAGCRTCCCAAAAAGCTGTTTGCACGCTGTAATCTTAATTAGTGCCGAAGCTCTTCCACGCACGAGATTAGAGTTTTACTCTGCTAAGGTCGGGGCTGAGTGAGTAATTCCCAACAGGCCCTGCCTGTCCTGAGAAACTCCTGGAAAACTCCTGAAAAACTCCTGAAAAGCTCATTTCCGGAGCGGAGGAAGAGCCGCCTCAGTCGGGAATCGGAGCTGGAATTAAACCCACAGCCGAATATTAAATAATTTGCATTTGATTAATCAGGATTCAAGAATTAACATAAGTTTTTTTAATTTCTTCCCAGCTTTTTTGAGCGTTTAGCAGGATCCGACCCCTCCTGCGGAAACGTCAGCCCCATGGAAAGATATAAAACCTAAGGAAGCTGCCAAGATTCTCGGATTGGAAGGTCTAAGTGGGATTAGATCATTTAATTGGACTTTCCACTCCTCCCTCATTGTTTTATCTCACCCAAGCACATTTTGGATAAAGTTTTCAGGGAGAGGCGCTGATCCAGTTCCCTCTAAAATCCCAAAAAGAAAATTATGACACCAACTCATCCCTCTGAGCTCGGAGTTCTCAGGGAATCAGGTGGATTAGGAAAGGCCTGGTGGATCCACCTTTTTGGGAATCCAACCTGCACCAAGTCCCTCCTAAGGGAGAAATTTCCTCCTGGGAGATTATTTTCCTGCTCCCAAAGGCATTTTTCCCTCTCTCCCAAATAATAASGACCAAAATGGCTTTGGAAAGAGAGGGAAGTTGTGCTGGGAATGGGGCTGGATTTGGAAGTAACTCTGCAGTGAGTCCCAGGACCAGGAACCGGACTTTGATGATCCTCGTGGATCCTTTCCACCAGGATATTCCGTGAATCTCAGACAAAATCACACCCATCTGGAGTAAATCCATGATTTATTGCTGACACACAACTCTTCCCATGGGATACCTGGCATTGCTCCTTTCTGACTCACAAGATACAAAAATCAAAGGCAAGAATCGATTTAATGAAATCCTTGGAATTCGATGAGATGAACCTGGGAAAAATAAACCTGGCCCAGGGCTGGAAATTAAGCTAAACCTTGTGACGAGGGGAAATGGCCTCRTGTTTTCCCAGGAGAGTTTCAGGCTGGACATCAGGGAAAATTTCTTCACTGAAGGAGTGATTAAGCACTGGGAGAGGTTTCCCAGGGAAGTGGTGGAGTCAGAATTCCTGGAAGTGTTSAAAAAGCGCTTGGATGTGGCGTTTTTTGAGGAGGTTTAGTGGCCATGGGGGTGCTTGGTTGAAGGTTGGGCTTCATCATCTTAGAGGTCTTTTCCAACCTAACCAATTCCATGATTCCATGATTCCATCCCACTGGGTAAAAGCCGGAGAGTGGACGTTTTCCACAGTGGGAGCAGCTGCATTTCAGAACWTCACCATAAAAATATTACTCAGACCAAACGGATTCTGTGTATTTCCTTTTGCCCATTTCCTTTTTTCTCTTCCTCAAGTTTCCCTTCCCGAATTCGGGATTCCATTAAATCCGGAGCCGGTCAGATTTGTACCACACTAAAATCTGGATGAAGCCCAAAACCCTGAGCAGAGCCTTCCTGAGCTGAGCTTAAAAGATTTTTCCCAGCTCCGTCTGAAAAGGTCAGGCTGGATTCTTCAGCCGATGATTTCACCAGTGCCTTTTCAGGATGAGATACAAACGTGGTACCCACAAAAAATGAATTTTTTTCATTATAAAGAGAATAAAATGGATTTTTCCAYCACAGGAATTTCCATTGATATCCTTGCATGGATGCCCACCTGTTGGAATAACTCTACCCCTCACCTGTGGAGTTTTGTTAGAAGAAAGTAACACCTTTATTCCTTCAGSATCCTCTTTATTCCTTCATTATTATTTCTGTTTTCTCCGTGCACGCTGGATTTTTCATGGCAAAGAGACTTAGGAGCTCTGAAACCTTGGAAGAACAAACAGGAAAAGCTGGGAGACACCTGGCAAACACAACCCAAATCCTTGGATCCCCCTCAGCCCTCAGGGTTTGGCCTTCACCTGAATTCAAGTGTCACAGTCAGATTTTTGTTTCGAGGTGGGAGGGTGGGACACGAGACTTTTGGTTTCTCCCATGGACTCTGCCTGTGCCCAACCCCTTCCTTCCAAAGGGTTGTCTGGAAACCTGGAAAAGCCTTTGGATTCAGCTGCAGCAAAGGGGCACCTCTTATTAATAAAGGAGAAATAAAGTGAATTAATAAGTGAAGAAAACCTGTCCTGTGGCCCTGGCTGAGTCTGGTCTGCTGCTCAGTTCGGGGTCGACTTTCCATGGCTTGAAACCTTTCCCACGGGTCTCTTCCTTTCCTTTTCCTCCCTTTTCCTTCGTTTTCCACCCGACAGCTAAAAATGATGAAAATGGCACTAGCAGATACTGAAAGTGTTGTCCCAAAAATCCAAATACTCTTCTCTCTTCCACCTTCCAGCTGCTTCCTACTCTCCCGTGAAACTGGGAAAGTCACAGAGGTGGGGAGTGAGTTTGGGGTGGGGCTGGAAAGAAAGGAAGAGGCAAGAGCCCATCCCTAGGAACAAGGAGATGGATTAATTCCCACCGAGGCACGAAGTCAGCAGAACTCCAGAGGAAACGAGCCATAATTCAGGAGAAGGGAAAACAAGCAGCCGCTCTTCCCAAATCCCTCTCTCATCCTCTTTTTTAAATTTTATTCCTCCTGCTTCCTAAAATTCCGTTGTAGTCAGAGAAATCGCGGTGCCCAAATCCGGGGGAGTTTCATCCGTTGGTTTTATTTAACCGCTCCTGGTGACAAAAAGCCTGGAAATCCGGGAATAAACCTCCTGGCAGGGGTTAATCTGGGAGAGGAGTTTAAAAGTGAGATAAAGGAGTGTGACCACCTGCCCCAAACCTCCCTCTGGGACAAGGAAGGGAAACAAATGAGGGCGATTCCACCATAAATCCAACAGGTTTCTCTCTGGAAAAGGAAATTCAGCAAAGGCTGGAAGATTGATCAGGGAAATTAAGGTGAGGAAATGCCAATATCAATTCTTGCTTAGTCCAGAAGCACCTGGGATATGTGAATTTTAGGAAGGCAGAAGGCTGAGTGTCCTAAAAGATGCTGATGCTATAAAAATGTAAAATAAAATTCATAGAAATAACAAGTTTTAGGTCAGAAACCACAAAATTTACACAAGCGAGAAGAGCAAAGTTTTGGAAAGATTCCCCAAAGGAAACAGAGGGGGAAAGGGTCTTTAATGGTATTAAATGGATCCTGATAAATACAGAGAGGAATGGAAAGGTTGATTAGAGGAATCTGCAGGCAAATCCATGTGAAAATTCAGCTGCATGGACAAAGTTCCTGGGATATTTCTTTCCTTATTGAAGTTTTTTCTTTTGGTTGCTGTTATTTTTCGTCAGTTGWACCCAACAATTACTCACTTCGCACTCCGAAGTGCTCAGATGAGAGTGAGATGAAGATTCTCCCGACAGGATCACGGAATTTAAATGGGAATTCTTGGATTCCTATTAATACAAAACAGCATCATCCACCTTTTCCCCATTCCTCCTGCTTTCCTTCATTGTTATAACAGGATGTTCTTCCAGAAACTTATTCCTGTTACCAGGAAACTTCTCTCAATTTACAGCCCGAGGATGAGTTCTGCCTGATTTATTATAATTATTTCCCCTTCAGCGTTTTAATTGCCTCGTGAACAAACCCCAAACTGCTCTCAGGGGATTACACGAGACAAAAATTCCYGTGTCATTCCAGACACTCTCCTTTCCTTTTCCAGGGAGTCCAATCAGTCCTTGCTGTGCTCCACTGCCAGGATGGATTCACCTTTCCTGCCAGGAAACCCTCAGGCTCAGGCACATCCCGGCAGGAAGGTGCTTCCCATATTTAAAGTGCAAGGAACGGGGGGGTTTGTATTTCTGGCCTCCGATTGGGAATTGCATGTCCGGTTTTTCCTAAATGGATCCAGCATGTGGAGTGGATCTACACGGAAAGGGAGGGCCCAAAGGTGCCTTTTCCCACAGGAAAACTTTCCCAGCAGGAAGTAGAAACGGAATAATGATCCCACTGTTCAGGGATCAAAGGAATAGAGCTCACAGGAATGATTTGGGAGCGCAGGAATAATTTGTCATCAGAGGATTAAAACCGGGAAGGGCTTGGATTACAAACAGCAGCAAATCCTTTTCCCATCGTGCGCTGCCGCCGAGGCCAAGATGCGTTTCGCCTCCRTAAGCACTCCAGAATTCCTGCCTGGATCCGTCCCAGAGCTCTCCCCGTGTCCCAAACAATCCCTGACGCGCTCTTTGAACCCACGGAGCGAGGTTCCCGCTGGAGATTTGCTTTGCTTGACATTCCCTCCCTTCCCCACCCAAAAATCTGACGTCCAGGAAAGGAGAGGTCGGAGGACGATGACCCAGTCGGGATGGGAGAGGGAGCCGTATCCTGATATCCAGGGGCACCGCTGGGATGCTGCTGGCAGAATCCCGGCACTCGGGGATCGTGTGCCTGATTTGAAACTGAACACCTCCAATAATCCCACTGACTTGTGAGGGGCTGGATATTCCCGCAAAAAAAAGGGCTTTGCCGGATATCTGTGACCTCATCCCTCATCCTGAGGCTCCCTGCTCTTTGCAATCCCTGTGAATGTCAAAGGGAAACCGGGAAAGACCGAGCTGCTCCCGCTCAGGTCACGGGGAGAGTGCCGAGTGCCCGGCTTGTCGCGCCTTGGGATATTTCCTGGAAGGAGCGATCCTCGTGTTTTATAACTCCCTGGCTCCGATCCATCTCTCCGAGCTTTCCAGTAGCTCTGGAAYGACACAGCCCATCCCATCCACCTCGGCTCCTTTCCGTGCTGGGATTTTCCAAAAAAGCCACCAGAGAGGGTTTGGCTCCAGCCTGGTCCCCCTGCACGAGGACATGGATTGGGAGAGGTGGAAATTAATTAGTGCTGGTTGGGTTTGTGGGTTTTTTTTTTTTTGCTAGGCTGCGTATCCAGGAATCCTAAAAAGAGTGGGAACAAGGGAATGCTTTAAAGCTGTAATGAAAATGCTCCCGGGCAGAGAAAGCATCCAAGGAACACACCCTGCTTCCCAGGGATCTTCCGGGCGCAGCCCCGGTGGGAATATCAGGCTCAGAGGGATCTTCCTGCTGCTGGAAGAGTGGGAAACACTCAAATGAGTTTCCTGGGAAGGATGTGGAGTGATCAGGGAAAGTGAGATAAACATCTCTCAGTAGGAACACAGTCTGAATTCCAGAGGATCTCCCTGGGCTTGGAGGGATTCACTCACAGAAGTGATGGGAGTCTTTGTGCACTGGTTTTTTAAGGAGAGACAATTCCCGTTCACTCCATGATCCAAACATCCAGTCCTGTCCCGGCACTGTGATCTCACTTGGGCTGGAAGAGCCTGGAGATCCTGGGAAGCCCAAGGGGAGGATTCGTGTCCCAGCCTGGCCTCTCTTCACCTGATCCAGGCCACAGAGGGTCCCACGAGGATGGAAACGGATTTAAAATTCCCAAAAACATCCTAATTTGTGATCAGCACAGTGCTCACGGCAGGGCACCTTAGGAAAGAATGTTGGAGCCATTCCTTGCCTAATTTTRTTCCATGAATCCTGCTCAAACATCCCCTTCAGAAACGTCCACCATCCCTTTTCCCAGTCAGAGGGAAATCCTCATGCCTCCTCTCACCTCTCACCTTCAGCTTGGAAAGAATTGGAGAGAAATATAAACTTGGGAATTTTCAGCGCTGTTGCTCCAGTGGTTTTTTGGGAATGGTGATTTATTTATTTAAGGGAATGACAARGAGCTCTATGAAGGATTATTTTTTTGAAGACAACTCAATCCTCACCATCAATTAAACAACRTTTTCTACACTTTCTTCCCCAAAAAGCCTCCGTGGGGCTTGGAAAAAATTCCACTCAAACAACTTTCTGATAAAATAAAATAACAATAATAATAAAATAATAAAAAATAAAATAACAATCAAATAATCAAATAATTCTTGGAAAAGAATTTTTTTGCTCCTTCCAAAACTGTTTCTTTCCACAGCAAAATTCAATATTTCCAGGAAGAGGAAAYACCTGAAGGCCACAAATGTTCCTAAGGAAAAAGGACAGCAGGACCTTGTGGGAATTGTGGGGTTTGGTGCCCCAAGCCTCCATTCTCTGGTCTGGATCCTATTTTTTGGTTGGACTACGTGTCCCATGACGCTGGAATGCCAAGGAATCTCATTATCTTCCCAGGGAGGTGAAACTATGAGGTATTTGTCAAAGTGAGCAACTGCAAAAAATATTGGAATTATATTCCAATGAGAAACTTCSACACATTTTCCAAACCTGTCTTTTCAGGCACGAGCCAGAAGCTTTCATTTATTCAGCAAAGGGAATTTTTACCAAAAATCAATGTTTTCTGTGGAAAAATCAACGTTACATCCTAACCTGAGCAATAAAGGCAAAATGAATCCCAGAGGAGCTATTCCCAAGGGATTTCAGCCGGGGTCAATTAGGAACATTTGTTAGGAGGGGAGTGATGCTGACTCAGAGGAGCTAAAAATTAAACCAGAGTTTTAAAAAGCATTTTATGTTCTCCAGACTCAAAGCATTACATATTTTGCCTTTAAATCCTGGATCAGGAATAAAACCATGGAAGAATACGCTTAAAAGGCGTCTATCCAATGATCCGGTTGTTTCAGCATTCCCATTTTCCTGTGGGCTTAAATTGATCTGATTTTGGATCTGATCAGCTTGGATTGATCCRATTTTTCAGAGCTGTTCAGTTACCATCAATGTCATGTATGGCGTCTCCATGAAGCATAAAGGGAGCCAAGGATGACCAGATCCAAGGGAAGTGCTGGATGCAGAGGATGAATCCCAAGGGAATGCTGCCCTAGTTTTTACAGACATCCTGGTCCTTCCGTGCAGCTGGAAAGATGGAAAGATGGAAAGATGGAAAGATGGAAAGATGATGGAAAGATGGAAAGGTGTCCCTTCAGGTGAAAGAGCTGCCAGTGGTGTAAAAGTGGGATTTTGGTCATCCCAAGATATCTGTGCCATGTCCACACGGATAAATGTAGGAACAGCCTCTTCCTGGTCCTGGAAGCAAAGCTTCAGGTCCTGTGGTAAATGCAGTTGTGGGAATCTGTTGAAGGAGCTGTGGTTTCTCCATCCCTGGAATTGTTCCAGGCCGGGTTGGACGGGGCTTGCAGCACCCTGGGATAGTGGAAGGTGTCCCTGCCCATGGCAGGAGGTAGGATGGGATCCTTAAGATCCTCTCCATCCCAAACCATTCCATGGTACCTAGGGAAGTGCCAGGGATCCAGTCCGAGCCGCAGGAATCGTTCCAAGAGGCCAAACGCAGCCCTCAGCACACAATTCCACCCAATCCCMCACGGACACGATCTCTGTTTCCCTCCCAGTGTGTCCCTCCTGCCTGGGAAATCCCGATCCACACCCTCTTCCAGGCTTCCTAAGCAGGGTTAGAGGAACAATCCTAGTTTTTCTTGGTCACCTCGAGGCCATTCCTGATTGGATACGAGGATGAGAACACACCCGATGGAATGACCCCCCCAATCCCAAAATAATCAGGGTGATAATAATAATTCATGATTATTTCTCTTGGTGTGTTCACCCCTTTCGGGGAGTTGATTTAGCTGGAGAGGGACACGTTTTCCATGTGGAAAACGGGATTTAAATTCAGAAGGAATTAAGCTCAAAATTAAACCAGGAGTTTCCATCTCAGAGGTCACCTGCTCCTGGCAGCAGTGGGAATGTGTCGGAATTAAGCTGGGTTTAGAACTTAAAGCGTTTGGAAAAGCCAGGCTTAAGGGTTGCCCATGGAAACTGCACAGCATGGAGCAGCAACAGTTTTCMATCAGTTTCCAGGTGGTTTTCCCCACTGGAGATAAGGAGCTTTTACAGAAGGAAGACAAAAAGCTAAAATCTGGACGTTTGTGCTCAAACTTCTCAGCAAATCCTTGGATTTAAGATGAAATTCCTGCTAACTTTACACTGATGCATCCTCATGGACAGAGCTGTGACCTGTGCAGTGATTTTATGATTTCCTTTAGAATTAAACAATTTAAATTTAACCATTAATTTAATTAAGCATTTAAAACATGGAGTCAAAATTAAGTCCATAACGGACTCAATTTTCTTTTCCTGTGGTCAGGATCCCTGAGCAGTGAGCTCCGCTATATTCCAGGAGGCTGAACCAGCTGGGAACTGCTATCCAGCACGGAAAACCAACTTCCAAAGACTTGTCAGGAATCCATGKCTGTTTCCAAGGGGAATGGAAGCTGCAATTTTCCAGAGTGTAGGATCAGGCGGGAAGGGTCACAGCCACTGTCCAGGGAAAACACTTCAGCCTGGGCTTGACATGGACTGGGAATCACAGATCCCAATTCTTCCAGCTTTGCTCCAATGGGTGAGTGACAGGGAGGTGGATCAATAAACGGGTGAGGAAGTGGGAAAGACTGAGGTGTTTTTCCCAGTGATTGAAAGGGATTGATATCCCTGTGCTGTGTTTTTTGTTTATTTGGGGKTTTTTTTTGGAATTTTTGGCGGATAAAACCCTGCCCTGGTGAAAGGGCTTTACAAGGGTTTCGACTCAGAGCCTCACTGAACCCATGCAGTGGTTTAGGCCAGGTTTAAATCCGATTTAAATGGATTTATCCTTCAGGRTGTCACTGACCCGAGGTGTAAATGGCAGGGAAATGTCCTTTGTTTGAGGGGCTTGGAGCTGCTGACCTCCTCCTCTGAGTGGGAGACTCATCCAATTTACTCCTGACTTATTCCCCCATTCCTGGAAGATGAGGGTGCAGATCCATGAGCAGAGCACCCTGGGATCCTGCTAAAGGGGTTTTTCCCAGCAGAGCGACCTGGGATAGTGGGAGGTGTCCCTGATCACAGCAAGGGATTGGAGCTGGATGATCTTTAAGGTCCYTTCCAGCCCAAACCATCCCGGGATTTTGTGATTCTGTGAAGAAAAGGAGACGTTTGGCACCTGTAACTTCTCACCATGACTGCTTCAATTCCTGACCTCCCATCTCCAACTGGATCCTTTATCCACGACCCTTTATCCATGACCCAGATATCCCGAGCAACAGCGTTAGCTTTTCCCACAGAAAAAAACGGAAACTTTGCATTTTCCAGGCACTTTTTTTGGCTCTGATTGCTGAAAACCCCTCCTCGATCGCCAAGTGCTATTCTCAGTATTTACTGCACTTTATTTTCCCTCTAAGCTTCAGTCACCACGGCGCATCCAGAGCTCCGTATCATTCCCGTTCCCGCTTCCAGCTGGCTGGGGATGCTGGCGAGGAGGTTATCAAGCCACATGCGATTTATTATCGCTGCCTTCTCCCTTTGTCCAAACATTTTCCTAACCTGTGCAGCTCTCCGGGATCGATCGCCGCGGACCATTTTTCCCTTGCCAAGCTTTGCCGGGCTGAAAACGCCTTTGCTCACTCAGGGAAATATCCGCAGGGGCTCGGCTTGGATGCGGAGTAAGGATRTCGAGGGATTTTGATTGAAAATGTGGGGGGAAAAAAAAATTGGGAAGAAGCCGCCAACTGATAGCGAATTCAGGCTCCAGTTCCAGTAGTTTTGCTGCATAAAATATGATGTTACAGCGCATTTCTCCGGGATGATTTGAATCAGATTGTGGGGTTGTTTTTTTCCCTGCAATTCCTAGTTAGAGGAATGCCAGATATCCGTTTTCCGTACGGAACCGGCGGTGGGGATTCTTGGAAAACTGATTGAGCCACGGGAGGTCGAGTCTTTACATTCCAGGTCCAGGTACTGRGTTGATTGAATCTGGGGTAGCTTTTCCTAACACGACCCCGCTCGTCAGGAAGATCCCACGGGGCTTGTTTGGGGTCATCATCTGAAGGATCAACCTTGTTTAATCAGAAATTTTCCTGGGAAAATTATGGCAGGACATGAAAGGTTTGGGGTTTTTTTTTCATTGAGTCAAGAAATAAAGGAAGATCTCTGAACAATTCTCCAGAGGAGGTCACGGAGCTGATCCCAGGGCCGGAGCCCCTCTGCTCTGGGGCTGGGAGAGCTGGGAATGTTCACYTGGAGARGAGAAGGCTCCAGGGAGACCTCAGRGCCCCTTCCAGKGCCTAAARGGKCTCCAGGAGAGCTGGAGAGGGACTTGGGACAARGAAYGGAGGGACAGGACACAGGGARTGGCTTCAAAATGGCAGAGGGCAGGGATAGATGGGATATTGGGAAGRAATTCTTGGCTGGGAGAGTGGGGAGGGGCTGGGATGGAATTCCCAGGGGAGCTGTGGCTGCCCCTGGATCTCTGGAAGTGTCCAGGGCCAGGCTGAAAGGGGCTTGGAGCAACCTGGGATAATGGAAGGTGTCCCTGCCCATGGCAGGGGGTGGGACTGGGATGATCCCTTCCAACCCAAACCATTCCATGATTCCACAATTCTTGGAAGAGGGCTTGGGAAACACTGCAGTCAAATCAGAGCCTTCCTTTATAAAATTAAGACCTCTTCATTTCCTTGGAAACGAATCCACTGACATTCAAGGCAAGGCAGCAGAGGTGGATCAGGATTACAGACACGGATATGAACCAAGTGGATCCTGAAATCCTTTTTTTTTGCACAGCCCAGGAGGGGATCAGGAGGCAAAAGGCAGCGCTTCCTCGCTTTCCTCTGGGAAAAAGGGAGCGACCTGTGGCTTCCAGATGTTCCAAAAGGAAAAAAAAGCACTGAAACAGGGCTAGGCCACATCACAGGGGAGAAATCCAGCTGGGATTTAAGCAGGATTTTGTAAGGAAGTCTATAAAGTCCATTGCTGAAAGCTGGGAGGGTGTGGGGGGGAAAAGCAACTCGACACCACCTGAATTTATTCCCCTTTTTCCTCCTGCACTTCCGAGTCCTGGGTTGGAGAGAGGATCCTGGCCCGGGTTACAGCCAGGCTTGGAATGCCTGTAATCCCTGTTAATCTGATTTTATAGGAGCCTGTGGAAGCAGCGAGAAAAATTAGTAGAAAAGATGATATTTTGGTGTAGATTCCGATTTGTCTTTATGAAAATATTATTTAAATATTTCAAATATTGAATGATTGCAGTATTTCAAGTTCTGACAATAATATTCCTTCGCTTTGAAAACCACRATTTAATGTGCTCACAACAGAGAAAATAGAACAAATTATGGAATATAAAAGGATATAGAAAATGTTAMAGCTTTCCTTATTTTTTATTCAATTTTCAATGGAAAAACTTTTTCAGAAATTTGCAGAAATGACTTCGATAAATATTCATCAAAAAATCCTCAGTGAGATTTTTTTTTTCTTGCTTTTAAAACCAACTTGAAAAAATCGATAAAGTCTGACCTTAAAAGGGTTAAAATAATAATAAAATTCTGAATGTCGTTAGCAGATAATGAAATCGAACAAAGACCTGTGGAAGTATTTTAAGGCATTCCTTAAAATGAGCTAAGGTAATATCCCGAAAATGACGGCGTGGAAATCCAATTTGTTTTTATAACCTTACGCCAGGATTGATCCAGCAGAACATCCAGGAGGGCAGGGAATTTGCCGGGATTTTGTCCCAGAATTGATGCACGAGCCGACCCATTACAAATCCATCTAAAATTAAAYCCATGGATTCTGTGTCCGTACCCCCGTCGAGACGGAAGATTAATGCTGCTGGGTGTCTGTTTYCCAAGCCATTCCTTCCCTCTTTTCCAAGAGAAAATTCGTCACGTTTCTCCAGCTCGCAGGAAAACCTTCCAAGTGCTCGACAGGTGTTTCACTGGAATGGGATAAGAGCGGACAAAGCCCTCGGCRAAGCTTTCCTCCCACCTGCCCCTCCGAGGGCTCCTCCAAAACCTAAGGAAAACATGGAAGTCATCCAAAATCCCCTTGGAGCTTTAGCGAGGTCTGAGGTCATTCCATGCTTCAGCTGCTCACCCAAGGTGACCTCATAGCCACGAGCGTGACTGTATTCCCGTTAAATTGATGGATAGCGGGGCCATCAAAAGATTCCAGCGCTCCTGCCAGCAGGGAAGGCCTTGGAAGCACAGGTTAAATCTCCAAGGAGTTTTCTTAACAAGCTCCTCATTCCCTGGGTTCCTGGAGACGGATTTGTTTGGAGGAAAGGGCACGAGGAACAGGAGCTTGATGGATCTGTCCGCTTCCAGCTGTCTGGGAAGGATCTGTTGGAGTCGTCCCGGACTGTGTAACTCGGCCTCTCTTTTCGGGCAGATTTCCTGGTTTTTACAGAGAGCTGGGAAAAAAGAGGGGGGGGAATTGTGATCGAGTTTCTTTTTGCTTTGCTTTCCTCCATTTTTCAACTGAAACAATAAAACTTTCAAGGAATGAAACTTAATGCATCCAAATTTGTACAAATTCCAGGTGTTCTGAGCAAATTCCTKCGACCTCGACCAGGAGAAAAATCACCATAACTTAAAAATCCCAGTTACTCCTCAGTTTTCYGGGAAAGACAATACTCCAAGTACTGCAATTCCTCTTTYGAACAACTTCTTGGATTTCTGCCCCATGAAGGGTTTAGCACAGGAGGTGAGTTCATAGAATCATGGAATGGTTTGGGACGCAAAGGATCTTAAAGATGATCCAGTCCCACTCCCTSCCAKGGGCAGGGACACTTTCCACTATCCCAGGYTGCTCCAWGCCYCGTCCAGCCTGGCCTTGGACATTTCCAGGGACGGCGCAGCCACAGCTTCTCTGGGAATTCCATGCCAGGGCCTCCCCAYCCTCCCAGCCAGGAATTCCTTCCCAATATCCCATCTACCCCTGCCCTCTGGCAGTGGGAAGCCATTCCCTGTGTCCTGTCCCTCCATGCTCTTGTCCAAAGCCCTGCTCCAACTTTTAGATACAAAAGGCCACAATGAGGTGACTCCAGAGCCTTCTCCAGGCTGGACAATCCCAACTCTCTCAGGTTCCTTTTGTTCCATCAGAGAACTTTTGGTCCATGTTTAAATGATTTCCTTTTTGTTTGTGGCTTTTTTYCCTCCCATTATTTTTGATTATTTTAAGAGAGGAGACTTGGAGGGACTTAAAAAAACCACGACATTCCTCCGAGTTCCAAAATATTTACTTAAATTTCTGCCTTTTACAGAGTTCTGAACCAAGCCATGGATTACGAAATGTCTTCTGTATTTGAAGTTATCGAAATGAAAATGTAATTTTATTATTTGTTACCAGAAAACAGTTACCTGGGCACCCAGTCCGAAACATAAATCAGGAAAAGATCATGGAGATTCCTTTGGGAAAGTTCATTTCCTATGAAGTTTTCTGCTGCTCTTTCAAGTCCTTTTTTACCTGCAGGTAAAGTGKTTTTTTTTCAGAGTAGATGGTTTGAATAAAAATAGGTTTTCTAAATTAATATCCTCTCCATAAAAGCTTTATTTTGTTATTCTCCTGGGACTTTTTATTGTTATTTTCCCTTCATAACCTTTCCCTTCGTTCCCTTCCCTCATTAGAGATGGAATAACCCCAGACTGACGTCCTCCATCAGCAATAATCCCGTCTTTTCAAAGGAGCACGGAAAATTAAATCCTTTAAAATACTGATAAAATACAATGGAAATATTGTAACATTTCCTTTATGAGGGTAAAAAGCTATTTTGAAGTGGCTGAAATTCCAGTGGGATGTGGAAGCATCTGGAGTAGCTCTTCCAATGCTTTGGGGCAGAGTCTGCTGAGAGATTCCGCAAAAAAGACACCGGGATGAGCTTTGGACACAGGGACACACTGGGATGAGGTTCRGACACAGGGAAACAGGGATGAGATTTGGGAACAGGGGCACACAGGGATGAGATTTGGACACAGGGACACACAGGGATGATGTTTGGGCACAGGGACACACAGGGATGAGGTTCGGGCACAGGGACACACAGGGATGAGGTTTGGGCACAGGGACACACTGGGATGAGGTTTGGGAACAGGGACACACTGGGATGAGGTTTGGGAACAGGGATGAGGTTTGGGCACAGGGACACACAGGGATGAGATTTGGGAACAGGGGCACACAGGGATAGAGGTTTGGACACAGGGACACACAGGGATGAGATTTGGGAACAGGGACACACAGGGACGAGGTTTGGACACAGGGACACAGGGATGAGGATCAGACACAGGGACACACTGGGATGAGGTTTGGACACAGGGACACACTGGGATGAGGATCAGACACAGGGACACACTGGGATAGAGGTTTGGACACAGGGACACACTGGGATGAGGTTTGGACACAGGGACACACATGGATGACAATCAGACACAGGGACACACTGGGATGAGGTTTGGGCACAGGGACACACATGGATGACAATCAGACACAGGGACACACTGGGATGAGGTTTGGGCACAGGGACACACAGGGATGAGATTTGGACACAGGGACACACAGGGATGAGATTTGGACACAGGGACACACAGGGATGAGGTTTGGGCACAGGGGCACACAGGGATGAGGTTTGGGAACAGGGATGAGGTTTGGRCACAGGGAYACACAGGGATGAGGTTCAGACACAGGGACACACWGGGATGAGGTTCAGACACAAGGACAGGGATGAGATTCCCTCTCTCCTCAGCTCCCTCAGCCTTTCCCAGGCAGGGAGATGCTCCAGGCCCTTCACCAGAAGSTCCATGTCCCTCCTGTCCCGAAGAGCCCAGAACTGGACTCAGCACTGCAGATGTGGCCTCAAATCCTCGGGAATTGTCCTCTCCTTTCCGAGGTTCCTTGCAGCACCGCGGGGGCCGTGGGGTCACCTTTATTCCTACCTAATGTTAATATCCCGTCAGGATTCCTGGTGTCAGACGGGAAGGGGCTGTGAGCGGGAAAAGCRTTGGTGTTGTTCAACAAACCTGTTGCAACAGAAGGCTGAAGCCTTCCACATCCCAACCCCAAAGCATTTCCCTCTCCCGACCTCTTCCTCCTGCCTCCCTTCTCCTCCAGGAACAGGAGGAGGCAATTCCCAAGGCTGACTCGTCCCCTTTTATCCCGATGCTCCTTTGAAAGAGAAAGAGGGAAAGGGACACATTCCTCGTGACCTGCGAATTCCAAGCTTAAAAGGGCTCTGGTGGATAACCGACCCCTCCTTGGAAAGGCTCGTTTCTCRCATACCTCGGGAACAGCCAGATCTGATAGGGAATATCACTCAGGGTCCTTTCATGTAGCTCGTTTCCTAATCTCCCCGCTCCATCGCTGGAAGGTTAATGGGAAAAACAACAACCGGGGCCGAGTTGCTGCAATCAGGCAGAAATCCCAACTCTGTTTACGTGGTTACGCAGCTTTCATGTGCAGACAGCAAACAGATGGCTCCCTGAGCAGAAAGACACCGAAATTTGGAATTTTTTTGGCCTCGCTGGGASATAATTCCCTCCTCTGCCTCGTGCAGCCGTGCCTGGACACCAGCACTGGGATGAGGGACGTGGCGCTCGAGGTGCTGCAGGGATTCATGGCAAGAAGTCCCAGAGAAYTGGTAATTAAAATGAGTTGTGGGATCCCCACTTGAACGAGTCCAAGTGCAAGGTGCATGAGTGGTCGGGATAACCCCAGGGATCAATCCAGGCTGGGGATGAAGGGATTGAGAGCAGCCCTTGGGGGCGTTGGTGGGTGAGAGCCAGACCTGCCCTGACCTTGTGCACTGGGATCCGGAAATCCAATCGTATCCTGGGCTCATCCCAGTAGGGGAGAGAGGAATTCTGTCCCTCTGCCCCGCTCAGGTGAGACCTGCAGTGTTGCATCCAGCCCTGGATCCCAGCACAGGAAGGATGTGGAGCTGCTGGAGCCAGTCCAGAAGAGGCACCAGGATGATCAGAGGGATGGAGCAGCTCTGCTGGGAGGAAAGGCTGGGAGARTTGGGATTGTTCAGCCTGGAGRAGAGAAGCTTTGGGGTGACCTAATTCACCCTTTTGGGGTGGCCTTCCAGGACCTGAAGGAGCTACAGGAAAGATGGAGAGAGACTTAGGACAAGGGCCTGGAGTGACAGGACAAGGGGGAATGGCTTCAAACTGACAGAGAGCAGGGTTAGATGGGATATTGGGAAGGAATTCCTGGCTGTGAGGGTGGTGAGGCCCTGGCACAGTTGCCCAGGGAAGCTGTGGCTGCCCCTGGATCCCTGGAAGTGTCCAAGGTCAGGCTGGACAGGGCTTGGAGCAGCCTGGGRTACTGGGAGGTGTCCCTACCCGTGGCAGGGGGTGGAACAAGATGATCTCTAAGGTCCCTTCCAACCCAAACTATCCTGGGATTCTGTGGAATACTTGAAGGTGAAGGACAAAAGAAGATGGAATCAGGGGAGGGAACCAGAGCCAGGGAATGAGGCAACGGCACAAACTGAAATACAAAAAATTCTGTTTAAACAAATGCAACCTCTTTTTTTTCGCTGTGAGGGCAGTTAAACATCGGGACAGGGTGTCCAGAGGGGTTGTAGGGGCATCCAAACCCTGGAGTCTGTGCTGGCTGTTTGATGCCAGAGGGAAAGATGCTGCATCCTGCACGGATCAGGCTCCACACTGCAGCACCYGAATGAGCATCCACTCCTTACCCCATGGAAAACAAATCGCTGGGAGGCAAAAGGTGAAGCAAATTAAAGCACCTTATACCTCACCCCAAGGTAAGAATACAAGCCCTGGATAAAAGCCAAAGAGGAGAAAATTCCAAGTGAAAGGGAGGGGGGAATCCCTGGACAGAGAAAACGCTGAGTTACTSCTGCTCACGGAATCTCAGGACAAAGGGGAGGATTTTTTCCCTGCTCCTTTACACAACCGTGGCTGAGTTTCGGCGTTTCGGGTKTGACTCGGGGTGAAGTGGATTTTTTTATGGCCTCACAGCCGGTGGGAGGTTTGAAACAGGAGTGAAGYGGGTGTAAAATATCCCCCGTGCCCCTGCGACGGATCTGGGCGAGGGCTCGAAAACAGCATCAAATTCCGCTCAGGAATGGGAAAGAGCTCATCCAACCCGTGCTGGAATCAATGGAAAAGACTTTCTTGGACTTTGGAAAGGTTCGGTCTGGCCTCAGGCATGGCGATTAAAGCAGATATTGGACAGATTTTGCTGCGACTGCACAAATCACCAGAGAGAGTTGTTAATGCCCTGACAGCACCACCCCTCGTGTGGAACCAAGAACCRGCACAAAAAACCTTAAATATTTGCTCATCTCCATCACTTGGTCCAGTCTGAAAGGTCTGAGGATTAACACACTTTGGACTACGAGACTTTGCCCACGTAAATTAATTTTCCATATGAGGGCAAACAGCTGGGCAGGACAGGAGCTGTTTTTATCCATTTAGTTTTTATTATTTTTTATTATTTTTGTCTGATTTCTCCCCACGCCGCAGGATGATGGAGCAGGAGTCTCCAGGATCCAGTCAGGAAGTGTTTGGGCAGCCAGTCGGCCCTGACTCCCTCAAAGCCTTGCCTATGAACCTTATTTTTTTGTTGCCGTCAGAATTTGCTGAAATAACTTGAATTTTCCTCCTGCCACACAAGCCAGGGCGCCGAGGCTGAAAAGGAGGAGGTGGATTGTGGGAAGCGTTCCGACTTTGGAATGGCCGTTTGCAAAACATCAGGAATTCTCCTTTTTGCCCCTTTTTTTTTTTTTTTTTTTTCTTGCAGGTGAGTTTTGCTTGGGTAACCCTGAATCAATTCAGGTAATTGGTAACATTCACTTGTATATAGAGATATATAAAGATATAAACAGATATATAGGGATATATACAGATATAAACAGATATATAGGGATATATACAGATATATAAGGATATATACAGATATATAAGGATATATACAGATATATAAGGATATATACAGATATAAATAGATATAAACAGATCTATTCAGATACACACCCACGTGTGCCTGGGTGAAATTCCACACCAGCATTTTCCCTCTTGTATAACACACACTTCCCTTGTCTCTTTCCCGTGTGGTTTTCTGTATTTATATCAGTATTAAATGTAATTTATGCCATTTATTAGGCACTGGCAAGGCATTAAAACATCTGTTTCGTAAGGAACATGGGATTTTTTCTGGGGCTTTTGTTCCGTTAGGTGGAATTACTTCGGGAAAATCTCCAGGGAGAAACCTCTGGCTCGACGACTTCCAGCCACATTCCTGCAGGAGCCCTCGGAATCAGCAGCAGGGGAAGTCTGGGGGTTGTTCTTCGCCTAAGCCCTGCTGCAACATCCAAGGGACAGCAGGGAATAAGAGGGAGGGAAGCACAGGAAGGAAATTGGGAGAGAACTGGGATTTTATCACGCGCTGCCTGCATTTTGTAGAATTCCAGGATCATTTAGGTTGGAAGGAACCTCCGAAATCATCGGTCCAACCTTTAATTGGACACCCCCATGTCCAATTCTTGTCGTGAACAGCCACATTCATTCATTTTTCGAACGCCCACCTTGTGCCAATCCGATTGGAGCCATGCATGATTTATCTCCAAAATTCCCTCCCGGTCTGATTTGAGGGATCTGAGCATGTGACAGCTCCCAGCAGAGGTCAGATGTGGGAGTAAGGAAACCTGGATGGGCCACATCTGTACAAGGAGCAGCTCCAGGCCTCTCCAACAGAATTTTAATCTCAAAACCATGGGAAAGTTTGTGTTGGAAGGGATGTCCGTCAGTCTCCTGTCCGACCGGCTCATTCCTTTGGAAGAACGATGGAAAAACTTGAACAAGAGCTGTTCAATCCCGAAAACGCCCGAGGACGGGGATTGTACAGCGCCACTGTGGAATTCCAGGAAGGACACTCAGGAAGGACAACCCGGCTAAAAAACCTGTCCCAGAGTCCGTAACAACACCGGCAGACTAGGAATGAGAACTTCCARGTGGCAACAGGCCACAGGGGAAAAAAAAACAACAACCCTAAAAGCAGATTAGCATTGAACCGAAGTCAAATCAAATACTTCCGGTCATSGGTGAATCCAAGGGAAACAATCCCGTTTCAAGGAATGCTGAAATATTTCCCTTTTTTTGGTAAAAAAAAATGCTGAAGGAAAACATTTTGACAGATGCATTTCCATTTAGTCCGAGAAGGAAGAATTAATCTTCTCATGCTAATTTGGAATGAAAGCAGATCTTGCAGCCTTAGAATACCCCCCAGAATCCAGAATTCTAAAGTTCAGTGTGAGGAATGAYGGGAGTAGGTCACTAAAGTAGGTCATAACAGATCTTCTGGAATGTGGGAATCTGGGAATCTCTTCCATAGCCTTGCACATTTAAATATACACACACTTCAGTATAAAATTCGTGAAGGAATTGGATAGATGCCATTGATTAAAAAAATCAAATGCACATTCTCCTTCCCAAAGACAACAATTTAAAATGATTGCAAAACCAGGAGAAAACGCTCCCTTAAAAACCATATATCCATCCATGGATCGTTTTCCAACCACAGCTCTGCTGGAATTCCCTGCTGCTTCCTGGGAATACACACCTTCACCTTCATCAACCTGATTCCTGCTGTTTTTCCAAGGTCCTGGCTGTGATATTTCCTGCTATTGATATTTCCTGCCACTGTTTGCTGGTTTCTGTCCCCTCGGAGCAGAACAAGCACCGGCCTGAAATTCCCTGGGAATCACTGAGTGTCTTGGAAATCTATGGAGGAAAATGTTTATGATTATGAGGAGTCCACCCAGAGCCRGGGATCCCTTCCTACTGCTCGGATCCAACAGGGAATTGCGCGGAGGTGACGAAGGAGCAGAGATGGGAGTGCTTGCTCCACCACAGTGGAAGAGCCATCTGGAGAAAGAGAGGGAAGAACAGMRGGATGGAGCAGCTCTCCCACGAGGAAAGGCTGGGAGAGCTGGGATTGTTCAGCCTGGAGAAGAGAAGGATGGGGGGACTCCTTMTTGCAGCCTTTCAGTACTTCCTGGTGYAGATTCCCTCTCCAGCTTCCCTGCAGTCTCTTCAGATCCTGGAAGGTGCTCTGAGGTCTCCTTTTCTTCTCCAGCCCCAACTCTCCCAGCCTGTCTCCATAGGAAAGATCCTCCAGTCCCTTTATCCACTCCATTGCCTCCTCTGGACTTGCTCCAACAGTTCCATGTCCTTCATATGTTGGTGACACCAGGACTGTCCACAGCATTCCAGAATTTGGCTGGTCACTGGGGACTTCACAAACACAGGACCCAGTGTTTAGCAGTGCCCTGTGTGGCTGTGGGTCCTCAGGCCTCATTCCTGGGTCTTTCAGGAAAAAAGGATAAGCAGAAGGCGCCCAAGAATTGCTAGGAAAAGGAGGAAAGGGCTTCCCCTCTGTGCCGTCCTTTTTGAGGAGTGAGGTTTCCATCCAGTGATGTTCGCTAGGAGAGGCCTAAGATCATGATTCACCCTCAGGCAGAGCTGTGAAACAGATTCTACACACACACACAGAGAAAAGCTTTATTTTTGATTTTCCGGGATAAAGAGCAACTCATGGAGCCATCCCTCCAGCCGCCGCGGTTCCGGAGGGAAGAGCCAAAAAGGACTGGAAAAGCAGATTTATCTCGTGTTACTGAGGGTGGGTTGGCCTGGCTGAGGGAAGCTTAGTCCTCCATTAGCATAAGGGATGGCTGCTGGAATGTGACCTCCCTGAGTGTTTTCCAAAGCCACTGCCAGTGGGAAAAAGGAGGGAAAGGTATTCCAGTCCCGTGGTGGTCGTTGCCGCAGTCCGGATCAAGTCCAGCAGGTACAGCCTGGATGTGGGAATGCTGCAGGAGGGCTTTACCCCCCATCCCGTTCCTCTGGTTCTGCACTCGATTCCTCACAGATCCTTTTGGAGCTCTGGACAGATCATTTTTGGCTCTTCAGGCCACTCGCAGAGCTCYGGAGTGGGGAGATATTCTTATCTAAATCTTATCACTTGCCTGGTTTGATGGATATCCACACGGCCATGGAACAGGGAGCAAAACATCCCAGCCGGTCCCATTCACCCACRGTTCTCTCTTTAGGAATTGCTTTTATTTGACGAAGGAAAAAGGCGAAATATCCTGAATTTTGAATGAGTTTTGGCTTTTGAGAGTTGCAATCTGTTGTTGAGAACATAAAAAGCTGCTTCTGGTTAAAAGTGGAAATGTTTTCCTGCAAGTGTCTTCTCCAAAGCCGCTCGTTTGATTTCCATTTTGAGCAGAAATAAAAACAAGTCCGGAGGCTGTTGTGGGTCTGGTCACGTGAGAGTCGGTGACAATGTGGTGCTTGAATTCAGCATAAAACGAGAGTGGGACGGAGTGAATCGGCTCCAAGCAAAATCCATTAGCGCTGTAACCTGTTTGGGATCGCGGCCAGCAGGATTCTTCGTGGAATTCTCCAAGAAAACTCGAGGCACGGAGGGATCACAGTCCCTGGGCTTCTGACAAGAAATAGCTTCGGGGGAAATCCTGAAATGTACTTGGTTTAATATAAAGCTGGCTCCATCCCATTTGGAACGGCAAAAAATCCCAAGTACGTTCTGTGATTGCTCCGTGCGCTGCTCGAAGTCCTGGTATTCAGGGATACTCTGGAAAAAGGGAGGGATTGATCGAAAACAGGCAGAGCCAAGCAATTCTTGTTAACAGACACGAGGAAGGGAAAAAGCAGAATTATTATTGCTGGCCAGAGAGTTAATCAGTCCTGAGTGGTGAAACAGATGAAGTTTGGTTTCCTATAAGACCTCACGGTTAAAGTCTGGTGTGCCTCCCAAAGYTTGGATTAAAGGAAATCTGAAATTAGGGATTTTGTATCACCTCCTGCCCCTGTAGACCCCTTAAGTGCTTAATATGGGCAGGTTCRAGTTTTACTTTGGTGCAACACTCGTCGATCCTTTTTCCCAACCCCATTTTTGTCACAACTGCAGGAACTTAAAAGTGAAACYTAAACTTGACAGCAGCTGAACGAAGGATTCAAAAAGTACTGCAAGAAGAATACATTTTAAACATTGCAGACTGCACGGGCATGGCACAATCCACACAGATTCCTCAAGATTCCCGGGATAATTCGTCTGTAACTCTGCAGTCCTGTAGTTCCAACTTTATGCCACCCACTCGTCATTGCACGGGGGATTTTGGTTCCAAAATTCTTTTTTGCACAAGGGATTTTGATTCCAAGGCTCTTCGTTGCCCACCYGGCCGCAATGAATCCAAAACAGCCAAGATCCATGAGATTCGAGCAGTCTGTAGCTTCCCCAGGAGATTCCTTCCAGGGRTTTTTGGCAGGTCTGACTCCGCCAGGCGATGCCAGGACCGTGCAGGCTGAGYGGGCTGGGAATTGGCGTTGGGATAATTGCTCCGGCCCCAAATCCATCCACAATGAACCAGCCTCGTGGTGTGGTCACAGTAGCAGCACTCAGGGGTCTCCTGAGGGTCCTTTGGTGCTTCCTTGAATTTTAAATGTGTCCAGCACTGCCAAATCTCCCTATAAACCATTCCTACATCCGTATGTTCTTTTAAATACATCATCAATAGTGCTGCAGCCTCTGCAAAGGAGCTCTGGAGCAGGTGGAAGATCATCTGGAATAATTACACCAGGACAAGGCTTTAGCATGGCAATATTTTCCACAGCCAGATTCCCACTTCCCAGTGCAGATTTTTGACGCGGGAATTGACAGCTGATGTTCGCAGGGGCACTTCCCCCGTGAAGCCCCTCCCTGCTTCGAAAGGTTTCCCGGCARGATTCCTAATCCGGATGTGACTTCAGGGCCTCAGACCCGACCCAGGCCGGGTTGTGGTGCTGAGAAACATCTGCACGAGCACTTCTGACAGGGAAAAAAGTGCTTCCAGCTACAGGATTAGTGTTTTATCCTGTCTTATCCCCTGCTCTGCCTCTTAGCACGTTAATAACCGCTTTAATGTGCCTTTCTGGTGGAATAACAGTGCCACGAAGGGATGAAAGGATTTAAAGTTATTATCATTAGCCTGGAACTCTGGCAGGAAAGAAAGATGAGACTTTCTCAGGCTGTGTTGAGTGGATTGAAATTCGGGGTGTTCCTGGGAGCTGCTGCCTTAGAGATTCCCTGTCCTGTCCGGAAGGTTTTGGGSCTTCCACGGAGGATCAAATCTCCTGAGATCCCTCAGGCCTCTCATAAGGCAATTTTGGGATGAACAGGGGCTGGCACTGATGGCCAGGCTGAAGGCACACCCAGGATGTTCCTCAGAGGATGCACAAAAGTGTAAAGAGCACTTTGAGATGATCCCGAAGCAGTCCCAGTTTGGTTCACCTCGAGGTTTGACTCCGGAGCATTCGTGTGCATGGACAGTCCAGGAAATCCTGGGATCCCTCCCATGGTTTTGCACATTTGCCTGATTATTTGGGAATTATTTTTTCCATTGGTATTTCCCTGCACAGGTAAAATTTGCGGTTGTGTTAATGCAGTTCCTGTTTGAATCAAGACTCAAGAAAACRCGTTGTATCCAATATTTGGGAATTTTTTGTCTGTTCACCAGCCATGCCTGGTTTCTTCTACAGGTGTTCTAAGGTGGCGGATTTTAAGGAAGATTCCAGAGCCRATGGAGTACAGGAACAAGGGAAAGAGAGTGGAATTCCCTGTGATGGTGCTCTACCTCTTCTGCTTTATGGATCCCTCAAGGTTCCCACRGGGATTTAACCCCCCTCATCCTTTGGTGAACCCAAAAATAGTTTTGTGGCTTCTCCTACATTTTCCTACTTGTCTTTCCCAGATCATATCCCATCACTGGGACAATCCCAGCTCTGGAAAGGTTAACAGGGACTCCTTGGGTTTGATCCAAAGCTCTTTGACCTCAGCCACTGACTCAGTGYGGGCTTTGGATGAGCCCTCGAAAGCTCCGTTGCTTTTTATCATTCCACATCCCAGCTCTCCCTCTTCTCTGCCGTGTTTGTTATTCCTTCTTTCTCCCCCAGCAGATGTTTTCCAGCCTCTTGCTTCACCGGGAGCCAGAGCCAAGCTCTGAAGGTCTCGCACGGATTAATTCCAGTGGGAGTGGCACCTCTGGACAATCCCCAGCGGAGAAGGAAGACCCTTCCTGCCCCTGGACTGGCTTTTCCCTGGGTTACCAAACCCATAAATAACAAAATAAAAATAAACCAGACAAGCCCTAAAGCAGGAAGAGAGAGAGCCTCAGTTTTATCCATATCCACTTCCAGACTTTCTCAGTCAATCTCCATGGAATGAAATGAGGGATGTGCTCTTTAGGGTGGGCAACCCCTTTGGGCGCCTCGTTGCTCTTTCTGCTCATTAATCCCCTAATTAGGGCTGAATTCTCAGTGACATCTCTCAGCTTTCTCTCTGCTTCTGGGTGGGATTTCTTTTCCTGATCCCGAGGATCCGGGCTCCAGCACAGCAAGGCCTCCTCCACATCTTTTGGGACCATTAAATGCTCTGTAAAAGAACAATAACGGGTACGCCAGTAGAATCATGGATTTATTACTCGAGCTGTGTATTTATTACTCAAGTTATTACCAGAAGTTTCCACCAATGTTTTATATCTTTTTCTTTCTTATCCACCTCCCCTCMACCCAGGACTGAGCAGTTTTCTCGAAGGGAATTTTTAAAATGGAATCAAATCCTGTATTTCTGCTAAATAACTCCCTTATTTTTGTGTTCTTACTTGTTTTTCACTTGCATTTTTCTCACAGTGGAACTGCAAGAAATTTTCCGAGCAGCGCTCGCCTCTGGCTGCTCACTTGAAAGAGAACCTGAAAAAAATTGCAAAATAAAAGGTTGCTCTTTGAAAAAACRGTGGTTTGTTTATTTAAGCATTCGACATGCTTTTATCTCGAAAAGCCTGAGTTTGTTTTGCGCATTTCTTTGTGTTTTAACAGAGAAACCTTCGTGCGTCTGATCCGGCGGAGTGGATTTATTCCTCCTGCAGGAGAACCRTGACCCGCTTTTCCTTTTGTTGGAGAGCCAACCTTTTCCCTCCGACCGGGAACGAGATGAATGAAACCATCCCTCCTTATCCGAGTTCATCTTCCATGACCTCCTGGCGCTTTCCAGTAGTCCAGGGTGAGGAACGATCCCAACGGCAGAGTGGGCTTCACACRGGCCCTCTGCTCTCACCTCTGAGTCACAGCTGGAGCTGGACAAAGCCGAAATAACAAAGGAATACCAAGGAAGTTTGGGGAAAAAATACTGATCTTAAAGTCAACAGCTCAAAACAAAGCATTTGGTTCGTACTCAGGACGTGACACTCTAAAGGACCAGGCTGAGCCAGGTGCACCCAGCCCAGGAACACTTAAAGCCAGTTCTATAGACTGGGATTACATTTCATATCCAGTCACAAAAGCATTTCTCTAGACCAGGATTACATTTCAGACCAGTCACTGTTTATATCTTGYTGATGCTAAGCAGAAAATAGGATTTAAATTCTATAACAAATTCCCTTTTTTTTCATTTAAATTAGAAGTTAAATAGACCTCTTTAAGTTATTTTTAGAGGATGAAAATAAGTTATGYCAGGGTTTGGAAAAGCTTTGRAATAATCACAGAATCCCAGAATGGATTTGGTTGGAAAGGACCTTGAAAATGAACTTCTTCCAAACCCCTGCCATGGGCAGGGACACCTTCCCCTATCCCAGGTTGCTCCAAGCTCCATCCAACCTGGCCTKGGACGGTTCCAGGGATGGGGCAGATGAAAACTCTCTGGGCAACCTTTCAATTAAAAATTAATTAACCTTTTCAKTTAAAACCCTTTATAAGACAGATCTAACATTTTCATTGTTCAATTTAACTTCTTACCTCGTTTATTRTAAGAGGGTRAAAAAASGGTTATAAATTTTAAAACGCCCACAGCTGCACACCAAAACAACATATATTTTTATTTCCATATATTTAAAAATCTGAAAAATTTTAAATTTCTTATTAATTAAAATGTTTTAATTTGTGAGAAGCCTCTGCCAGAACAGGTCTACTGCTTTATAAGAGTCTCAGGCACCTTCCCTTAAGGTCAAAGGAATCTTTCCGTGATTTCCCTGGATTTTAGCTCAAACTCCACCGATTTCATCCAAAGACTATTGAAATCCCGGGAAGAATCCTATGGACTTTGATGGTCACCGGACCACAACTTCCACGAATGGCGAAAAACTCTTCCAGATGAGAATTCCAGCTCAGCCCTGCCTGACTATCCAAACTGGGAAAACTCTGTCTGCTGGAGCGCTGCTTTAGGGAAATCAAACAAGAAAAGGAGCTTCGATCCAAATCAAAATGGCCCTTCGGAAAGCAACCGAATCAGCTTTGCCATCTGGGCCTCTCTGCTTTTGCACAACATTTTTATTAAAAGCAGCCGGGTGCTTCCTCTGCCTTGGAGTGCTCTGAGCAGGGAGAAAATTGTTTATTTAAGGTTCCTCATTTGTTTAGAGCTGGCAAATTCAATCCCTGCTCGGGCTCGAGCTCCGAGCTGGTTGTGGAATTGCTCTGTTTAAAGGAGTTTTCCGCGCGGATCCATCCGAGTGTGTCCCAAAATGGGAATCATATGCTCAGGGGAACCAGAGCTTGGCACTTCCCCACGCCGAGATTTGGGGAGCACAGGGSCTGAAACTCTCCAAACTGAAAGAAAAGTGGGGAGGAAAAAAGGAGATTTTGCAGGAATTCTTCGCTTGGTTGTCGATGAATGCCATAAAAAAGTCACCAATTAGCTGAGATTTGCATTAATCATGGCCTGTTAATCGTTTTTAGCCACTTGAAGGATCAGAACAGGAAACCAACTCTTCGTTTTGGGTAGGAGAGGCCAAGGAAAACCTGTCAAAAGCAGGGATTTGGCCAAACTCACTCCTGTCACTTCTASTCCTATGGAAAAGCAGGAAAAATTGCTTGGATTTCCCCCCAAATAACTGCAAGCACCAGGCTTCAGCCGTGGGCGCATTCCTGAAAATTCCCAACACAATCCCTGCTTGCTTAGGTGCTCAGGGAAGGTGATTGACRCTTCCAGGGCTCAGTTTGTGCCCTGTGGGATTTCAAAAGCCTTTTCCAGCTCCCTGAGCCGGGTGCTCCTCTGGGATCCATCACTTTGGGGTTCATCTGGGAAGAGGAGCAACGATCCTGATGGATCCACCACCGCATCCAGGTGAAGTGCTGGAACGACCCAAGTTAATGGGATTCATCAGCTTCTCCTCCCCATGGGACCACRCTCATGGTTTAGCTGCTCTTAGGAGTTTTCTTTGAGGTTTTGGCGTTGCCCTAAATTATTATTCCATTGGGATTTCCAGTCATCCCTACTCCCCAAGAAAGTAACAGGWTTCCTACAGGTTTCTGATGGAAATATCCCGTGCTTTATACGGCTTTTTTTGTGGTTGAGCACCTCCCTCCCTCATTCGTTGTTGCTCTTTATCCGTTGTGACCTGCAGCTAATTTGAATCAGCCCTAAGTTTTCCAAGATTTTCTAGACCAGATTCCTGTAAACATTCCGGTCTCGGTTACACCAGGGGAAAATTAAAACGTACCAGGGACAGGAGTGGAGTTATATCAGCTTTTCCCTGGATGTGAGGCTGGGTTTTGGGGACATGAGGGTCAGTTCTTGATTTTCTTGATTTATTTTGGAGTGAACCTTTCTCAAAGTGGATTAATTCCCTTCTACCCTCTCTTATTCCCTTTTGCTTCCCAGTGTTTCCTGTAATTTGGCCATTAAATTTCACCAAACTSGTTTAGAAAAATTAAAGCCCTGTCTCACTTCTTAGAGCTGAACTAAACAGAACCTGKTTTTTTTCTTTCCCAAAATGCAGAGAAATAATTTTAAACAACTTTTTCCTTCAAATTTTGTCACATTTTGGGTCAAAATTTATACGAGAKTTGTATTTATTCTATACCTCTCATCCTCATCAGAGTTAAATGGCAAGGTTAATACGAGGATCAATACGATTTTATGAGAAGTGGCCCCAAAAACTTGTCAAATATTCTCCCCATGCACCCCCAGACCTTCTGTGTCCTCAGTGTTGTCACAGAGGAGATCTTTGTACTTCCCCATTCCCAATCTCTCCTTAATTCTTTATTTTATCATTCCCTAACCCAAGACTAAATGAGAAATTATGGGTTTCACATCGGGATTTTTTTTCCTTGTGCAATAATTAGTAAGGTCAGCAGTTATCTCCCTGTTCCCCAAATCTCTTCTTTTAAAATTTTCTTTCTTTTTTTTTTTTTTTTTTTTTTTTTTTTAGAGGATCTGAATCTCAGTTTTTTGTGTTGAAACCAAGTGACTTTAAACGACGCAGGGAAGCTGCTCTGGCTTCGAGCCTGGATTCCTAAATTATGATTCCTGTCTGGATGAATCCACTTTCTGGGAGTATTTCATTTGCCTAATCATCATTCATCAGGGTAGTTTGGGCACTGTGGAGTCTCCTGCTGCAAACCAACGTGAATCTTCCGTGGATTCCATGTCGTTTCTCCTCGGGAGGACATCCCGGATGGCCAAGGGATGGGATCCAATGGGATCGGAGGCCAAATGGGATCAGGAGGCTGCATCTCAAAAACCCCTCCAATGCCTTTTGAAATGCTCCAGAAGGTTGAGATCCAAATGGATTTGGGTGCTACCTTAGAATAGAACAATTGTCTTGAGGCCCTGAGTCGCCTCTCAGCCCTGCGAGAAATCTCAGATTCCATTGGGGATCTCAGATCAGGGAATTACAGAATCCTGGAATGGTTTGGGATGGAAGGGACCTTAAAGATCATCTCATTCCACCCCTGCCATRGGCAGGGACACCTCCCACTATCCCAGGTTGCTCCAACCTGGCCTTTTGCACCCTCTCCRTGTCCACCTCTGGTGTCACCCACCCATCCCTCTGGAACCTGTAAAATGCCAATTCATGGAGAGGGGACTCAGCTGATTAATCCCCGAGGAAAGGGAAAATTCCCGATTTTTYCTGTGCAAAGGTGACCGTTTATTCTCACCCTGCTTTTCTCCSCTCTCTTTCTTCCCCTGCTTTTACCCAGATGTAAAATGCAGCTCCTCAGTCCAAATCAGCTCGAGCCTGAAAACCCACAAACCCAATTACCTGGCGACGGCCCAAACCCGTTCCCGTCCATTCCAATTTATCGGGAGACGAGTGCTGGCACGCTCCTCCCAGATCCATCAGCAAACTCGTGGCCATCAGAGGCCTTTCTGCGAGCAAACAGGGGGAGCGAAAGTTATAAACCCAGACAGGGCATAAATAACATGAATAACGTGGCAAACGAACCACCAYGTGCTGTTAGTTATGGACCTACAGCCTGGAAGTGACAAAAAACAAACAAAAGGAATTTGTTATGTACATTGAGGTCGGAGGAGCGGGGGAACCGTGCAGCTTTTGGGAACGTTCAGGGAAAAGGGCTCCTGCCAAGCGTTCTGCTGCCATAAATCCGGGTTTGAGGGTTTGYTGAAATTCAGGGAGATGAGCGACGGAAAACGAGAAATAAATAATAAGAAAAGCGACTTTTCTCTCTCTTTCCTTAAAATTGGTGAAGGGTGAAGCCACCCCCGAGCTGGAAGGGTGGGACTCAGCAGGAGGCCGACAGAATCCCGCTACGAGACGAGGCGCTGGGAAAACCTATATCCAGGAATTTTGGGGTGGGGCTTCCAAAGTAGCTGGAGAGTGAAATCCTTCTCTCCTCTCTTCGGCCATGGGGAAGTGAAACATCTCCAACAGGTGACTCCCAATYGCCTCAGGAGACACTTCATTAATGAAGTAATTATCTAAAAAAACCTGGATTGCTCTTCGGAGGGCGAAATGGGAATTATTCCCCCAGTTTCAGATAGGAACCGGAAACGAGGTGAGGAKAATCCCACCTTAACTGAGTGATGGCTCAGGTGAATCATTTTCCCAGCTCCGCTGTGAGGGATCGACTGAACCATCCATACACGGATGTTTCATGGGATTTGGTTTTGAACTGAAAGAGAGCAGGGCTAGATGGGATATTGGGAAGGAATTCTTCCCTGGGAGGTTGGGGAGGCCCTGGAATGGAATTCCCAGAGAAGCKGTGGCTGCCCCATCCCTGGAAGTGTCCAAGGCCAGGTTGGATGGGGCTGGGAGCAACTTGGGATAGTGGGAGGTATCCCTGCCCATGGCAGGGGGTTGGAATGAGGCGATTTTTAAGATCCCTTCCAGCCCCAAACCCTTTTGGAATTCTCTAATAATGGTGTCCCTGCCCATGGAATGGAACAGGACGATCTTTCAGCTCCCTTCCAACCCAAACCCTTTTGGGATCCTTCCAAACTTTACGAGGATATTTTCTCCTCCCTTCCGGGGTTTTGACACGGGAGGCGAGGAAGGAAGAAAAGCCAAACCTTGGCCTGGCGAGTTCAGTGCCTCTGACAAAGGAGTTGGGCTGGGTCGGGGTTTATGGCCGATTTTATGTGAAATATTTACAGACCGCAGGCTCAGGGGGGCCATAACCCACGAGCAGAAACGCAACAAGAGGCAAACCCAAGCCAAGAGCGAGCACTGGACCTACAGAACCATCCAGAGCTCCGAGACAGGGAGAGGCTCCCTCTGACATCCACGGTGGGAGAATCCTTCGGGATATTGAGGCCACGCTTAATTGGCTGACGAGGGAATTAATAACAAGTCCCTGTCTGCAAGAGTCTCGAGGCCTGAGATTTATTCCAGGGTTTTTTTTTCCTTTCCRAGACGCAAAACGAGCTGTGTTTTGTAGTGTTTATAAGAAGGAAGGAGTGGGTGGAGTTCTTTCTATAGGATGTGGTATCATTCCCAGCGTTTATCGGATGGCTCATGGAACAGGATGATTTCATTGTCTGGAGTGACCAATATTCCTGTCTCCAAGCAGAAACATGCAAAAACACTTAAAGATGGAGGGTTCTCTCCAGATGGAGGGTTCCCTCCAGAACTCTTGGAAAGAGTTCCACAGAATTCATCAGGATGAGGCTCGGCACCTTCATCCTCAGGTTTTTCCTTCTTGCAGAGGTGGGAATGGGATATCCATCGGGATATCCCACTGCTGTCTCACCTGACAGCACAGACTCCAATGCAGGAGCCATGTGCCAAGGAAAAAACAAACCCTCAGGTGATTTATTGTGCACACAAGAGAATGAAACCACTTAAATTGTTTAAAAGCACAAAATTCTAGTGGAACAGGAAGAAAAATAAGTTCCACTGTGATAATTTAAAAGCCAATTCTTTTTCTACCTGGATATAGTGGCTCCTTTTTATGATTTCCCCTTGAATTATTTTGGGGTTAAAGCAGTGAATATTTCACTTTTTTGCATAAGATTATTTTCAGTTGGATTTTTCCTACAGAAAGCATCCTTTTTAGTTTTTTTTTTTCAAGATAAACTGGATTTTGTTTTTATATAACACCTTTKATGGTGATATTGTATAATTTTGCGTGATTTGTTCTGCGTGTGGAGATAGGATTTGCTTGCGAGGGCAAAGCAACCTGGCCTCGAGCACTTCCAGGGATGGCAAGAGGGCTCTTCCCACCCGATCAATTCCCTATTTTTAATTAAAATCCTTTCAGAGGGTGAGACATGGAATAGTGGCAGTGCTGGCAGAGGTCCCGGAGAGCAAATCAAGGCAGGGACAGTGGCTTGATTCCCAAAAACTCTTTCAGGAAGAAGTTGTGCCCCGTTGTGGTGGGAATYGCTGTGGGTACAAGGTCTGGAAGTGCTGCTCCCTCCTCAAATGGCCTTGGTTCCAGTGGGTTCAATTCCTCCTTGTCTGTCTCCCAGTTTTCCTGGGATTCTRGGGGTGAAATAGGAGTGCAGAGCAGCCCATCTCCCCCATACAGGAATTCCTTGTGCCAGGAGCCTGATTCCTCCTGAACCCCATGCCTTCCCATAACAGGAGCAGGAATAACAGTGATGTCATTCCTTGGCTGGTTCCTCCATCATGGAATCATGGAATCTGCTGAGATGCACGGGACCCACAAGGATCATCCAGTCCAACTCCTGCCCTGCACAGACACCCCAACAATCCCACCCTGTGCATCCCTGGGAGYGTTGTCCAAACGCTCCCGGAGCTCTGGCAGCCCTGGGAGYGCGACCATTCCCTCGGGAATGTCGGGAACAGGCTGCAGGGATGCTGAGATATCAAAGAGATCGTTTTGTCCCCAGCTTCAACCTCTGGGCAGCCACACGATGACATTTCCCTCTCCTCTCTTGCTCCCCACATCAGCAAAACCAGGTTTTATTTTCATTTTCGCCGCCGAGGCACCGTGACCCGGGAGAGGTTCGGGAAACGCGGAGCTCCGTGGACAGCAGCCAGGTCAATCCCTGCTCTCCACAGGGGGGAAGATGAGACCGGAATAGAAACATGGAATAACAGCGGGGCCGGCGCTGTGTTTGTCCTTAYGGTCTCAGCCTGGGGTTTGAGGGGAGCTCTGGACCTCTGGGAAGGGAGGTTTGGGAGTCACCGAGGGCAAAGCCGGGCCTTGGGCTTGGCACTGCCCGGGAGGGAGCTCCAGGGGGAGGTGTCCGGGCAGTGCAGAAGGGATGGGGACAGTGTGTCCGAGGGGTCTGGGGGACTGGGACGGTGTGTCCGAGGGGTCTGGGGGGCTGGGACAGTGTGTCCGAGGGGTCTGGGAGAGATGGGGACAGTGTGTCCGAGGGGTCTGGAGGGACTGGGACTCAGCCCAGAGCAGGGAACCCATAATGAGGGGCTGGGTCAAACCCACGGCAGGCACCGCTCCAAGCTCGCAGCCACAGCTCTGGCCTGCCCCTCCCTGAACCCAAAACCCCTTTAGGATTTAAAAAAAATTAAAAAATCCCATTATTTTTCTTCTTTTTTCTYTTTGTTCTTTTTGTCTTTTTCTTTTTTGTTGTTTCCTTTTCCTTTTTCTTTTTTGTTGTTTCCTTTTCCTTTTTCCCTTTCCCTTTCCCTTTCCCTTTCCCTTTCCCTTTCCCTTTCCCTTTCCCTTTTCTCTTCTTCTTCCTTTTTCCTTTTTCCCTTTTCCCTTTTTTCTCATTTGTTTTTTCTTTTTTCTCATTTCACTTTTCTTTTTTCTTTTT
>JACAXG010000010.1:354588-373397 GCA_018881555.1 Amblyornis subalaris
TCTCCAAAGGCATGAGGCTCCCTTGCGGGAAAAAGCAGGAGGATCATCTTCAAAACCTACTTTTGTTATACGCTTTTGCCACATTCTTATGGTCCAGATTTTCTAAAACGAGGCATCTAAAACCCCTCTCTTAATTAGAAAGACACTACAGAGGCTACGAAATGTTACTCTCTGTACAAAACCCTAAAATATGTAGGGCTGTTTGCTTCAAAATTCATCTCAGTGGGATCTCCATCCTTACCCAGCCTCACAGAGAGGTTAAATGAGAATTAGGAACCCAATAACAGCAGAAAATAGGGCTTTGGGTTTGCCTTTGTTAAAACAGGGAATCATTTTCCTCACGTTGTATTCTGTTTGTTAAAATGTCCCAGAGATATTAAAGTGTGGAGTGAGGAATACTGTATAAAAATACCTCTACCACTTGTATTTTGGGAAGAGAATTCCCAGAAACTGCTTCCTCCACGGCTCTGAGCGTGTTCAGAGCCAGCAGAATAATTCCCTGAGCACGAACCCAGAGGGACTCCGGGGCTGTGGCAGCTTTAAGACTTGGGAATGAGGAGGAATTTTTCCCGTGGCATTTGCAACGTTTTGGGTGCCTGAAGTTCACAGACTTCTTAGGAGAGACTCCGAGCTCAACAGCCTGGGAGTGACATCACCCCCTCAACCCCACCCACCCTTGGGGGAACGGAAAGTGGGATCAATCCCGCTGGACACGGCTCCTTAGGAAACCAACCCCTCCGCCAGCCCCTTTCCTTGGGCTTGCTGTTATCCCGGACTCTCTCCTTCCCGGCTGGAGAGCGCCAGGAAGCGTCCAGTGAGTGGCTAATAATCGTTTCACGTTAATAGGAAATTGCAGCCTTGGAGGTGGCCGCGTGTGTGCGAACTCAAAGGGGACCCCACAGCTCTCGGAGCTTGCGTGGGAACCCCACAAAGCTTTGAAGAGCATCCAAAGCACACAGCCCCTTCCATTCCCGCGTCATTCCCAGTGTCAATTCCCAGCGGGGAGCGTTGGGTCATTTATTGCTTTAATCTGGGAGCGGGAGCGTCCGACGGGTGGCAGGGAGAGGGGAGAGGGAGSTGGAGCTGGAGGAAAATCCCTTTGTGCTCCGGGAAGGCTGGGAACACAATGAGACTGAAAGGAGACACACAGGACGCGGGGAGACGGCAGCAGGGCTGGTTTGGGGCTGTCTGCGGAGCTCATCCTGCTCCTTCCCTGGGGATTTGCCAGAACGGTGGTGCTGGAGCCAGAGGGGAAGGATCTCTTGGCATGGAAAGGAGACAGTGTCTCTTTTTGTACAATTCCTCTTCGCTCCGGCGAAATCCCGCTGAGATTCCACCAGGGATGGTTCCAAAAGTGCTATTTCCTATTAGAAATACATTATTTTTGCTCTCTACTAATGCTGGCCGGGGCAGGTCAGTAGGACTCCTTTGATCAAGATTATCAGAAGAATTATCTTAGAGTTCCTTCAGGAAATTTCCCTAACTGGAAGTCACTGAGGTTGGGAAGATGTTCAGCTTTTTTTTGTTGTTGAAAATGCTGAGCTGTACCTTGTCYGATTTAAACTTTTCTATTAATTTTGAGGAGTTGAGGGATCATCTTTTGTGTCCAAAAAAAAAAAAAAAAAATGCAGCCTAGATTATAGTTGTGTGGTTTAYGGGTACACGGGAAATATGGAATGGCTTTTGTTGGAATGGAGCTTAAAGATCATCTCATTCCCACCCCCTGCCATGGGCAGGGACACCTCCTGCTATCCCAGGTTGCTCCAAGCCCTGTCCTGCCTGGCCTTGGACACTTCCAGGRATCCAGGGGCAGACACAGCTTCTCTGGGAATTCCATTCCAGTCCCTCACCACCCTCCCAGCCAAGAATTCTTYCCCAATATCCCAYCTAWCCCTGCCCTCTGGCAGTGGGAAGCCATTCCCTGTGTCCTGCCCCTCCATCCMTTGCAAATCRTCTCTCTCCATGTTTCCTGGAGCTCCTTCAGGCACTGKGAGGCCACAATGAGGTCACCCCAAAGCTTCTCTTCTCYAGGCTGAACAATCCCAGCTCTCCCAGCCTTTCCTCCCAGCAGAGCTGCTCCATCCCTCTGMTCATCCCTCTGGACTCACTCCAGAGGCTCCACATCCTTCCCAAGCTGGGATCCAGGGCTGGAGCAGCACACGGGGGCCACCACCCACTGCAGACGTCACAGGAGCTTGGGATGAGGACGTCACTGAGCCCAGGGGTGCTGCCAGGACCCCGACTGTGGCMYRTGSATTCCATACCASAAATGGGAATATTTTYGGGATCTTTCAACATGGAAACTTTYCCAGTAAGCGGATTYGAACAATCTCCACATRCAKGKGATGATTTTTAAGGTCTCTTCCAACCCAAGCCATGGTTCTCTGGTGGGTGCAACCTGAAATGTTTTGGGGGAATTCAGCATTTCCGAGTTAAAAGTCTCATCCTTTAAACCATTTCCCGGGAAATCTCGAAGGGAGCCGGGATATTTGCTCCTCACTCTGAGTTCTCTGTCACTTTTTTAACCACACAACATCCAAAACTCTTCATCTTTAGGAAGTGCAAGTCAGCACAGCTGCCTCAGGGTGCTCAGCGGCTCCTGTTTGCACCTTTTCCAGGGAATTTAAGCCTGGTTTTCCTAGAGAAGCCACATAAACTGAAGACCTCCTTCTGCTGAAGTAAAGWTAATTTCCTGTGGAAATCTTTGACATTTTTGGCAGTGCTTTTTTTTTGTATTATTCAGCCCCAAATATTGCCGATGCAATTTTAATTCTGCCTTGGGAGCCMTTTTGTCTCGGGCGTTTTCCAATCAAATTTCTTGGATATCTCCCAGATTTCCAGTGCGGTGAACTTCACATCTCTCCTGCTCTGTATTACCTTGATCTGCAAGGCAGGACAGCACTGTCGTTGTTTTTCCGTTGTTTTTCCATTGTTTTTCCAATTTGTGGGATTCATCCATGATGTTTATTTGGTTCTCTTCCACGTTCTCCATCAAAAATCCTGTTTTTTGCAGGCAGGACAAGAATTCCACCGGTGACTCCACSAAGATCAGCATTCCCTGCTCAGGTTTGGTTCTACATTAAAGCTCCAGGGCGATTTGGGAATGGTATTCCTCGWTTTCCTCTCCAAATCCTGCAGCTGGGTTGATATTCCAGACCCTGTCATTAAAAAACTGCTACTGTCCTTTTTTTTTTTTTCCCACCCAGATCCCTACCAACCCGAAAGAGCTCAAATTTCCTGGATTCTCCGGATGATGTGGTGAAATAATCGCTACTATCCCAACAGGGATCTTTTCCAGACATTACGATTAAATAATTGCTCCTGTCTGCTTCGCTGCCTTCTCTGGGTCCTGTGCTCCAGGAATTGTCAGCATTTTGCTCATGGAATTAGTCTTATYGAGGGAATTATGTATTTTCCTTCCCTTTTGGAAAACGTTGGGTGTCTGAGGGGAATCTCAYGGGCTTGAAWGTCTCATGAAGTCGACATGGATTTKGTGTGTCTCAGGCAAAGGGAACAAGATGAAATTATTCGGCAACAGGAAAATTCATCCCACGGGRAAATGGTACAAATCGCTTGGAATTAGAGGGTGCCGTGTGAGGCAGGAGGTGCGTTCTGATAACAGCACTTTGCACAGCTTTTCCTTGGATATATACGGAAATCCAATGGAAAAATTATCCCAAAATTGTGGTTTTCAGTGGGGATATTTCTGATTTATAATGGTATAAGTCACTTATCTCTTATCTGGCACAGGATGGGGCACACAGGGAAATTGGATTCCCTCTTCCTCCTCCCACCTCCTTCTGTTTGCWGCTGCTGGACGTATTCCAAACTGGAGATTGCATGGAACCGCTGCTGGTTAATTTACCTACATTCCCACTCCCTAGAAATTCAGTTTTAGTTCTTTTTCCTAAGGATTGGTGTCAGCACCTGTAAGGTTTTTCCTGAGGATCMACGGAGACCTCAGAGCCCCTTCCAGTGGCTAAAGGGGCTCCAGGAGAGCCGGAGAGGGACTTGGGACAAGGCATGGAGGGACAGGACACAGGGAATGGCTTCCCACTGCCAGAGGGCAGGGATAGATGGGATATTGGGAAGGAATTCCTGGCTGTGGGGTTCGTGAGGGACTGGAGTGGAATTCCCAGAGAAGCTGTGGCTGCMYCTGGATCCCTGGAAGTGTCCAAGGCCAGGCWGGACAGGGCTTGGAGCCTGGGATAGTGGGAAGTGTCCYTGCCCATGGCTTTGATTGGAATGGGATGAGCTTTAAGCTCCCTTCCAACCCAAACCATTCCATGRTTCCGTGATTTCTCGCTGTGAGTAAATGGAGAGGCTCATGAAAATTTATTTTAAACAACAGGCAGAGTCTATAAATATGTGTACCTTATTGTTTTAGCATAAGTAAAATAAAATACATCAGATGTGTTTATTTATGATTTTTTCAGGTAYGTTTTCCCTCATAATGTTGATTTCCACAAGTACCAGAATCCGTGGGAATTCAGGAGCTGAACACCTTTAAATTGCAGATAAAAGGACAATTCTGACAACTTCTYCTACTCAGAGTTTTTTACAAGATCTGACTTGCCCATTTTGGGGTCGTGTCCCTTATTCTGAGCATTAAAATTTTCCTGTTTTTAGGACTAAAATATCAGTCCTGGCTTAGATGGTTCTGTATCTTCATCCAAGCCAAAGCACAAAGCAGCTGCTTCGCTGAGGAATCCTCATAAAACCTTTGCTAAAAAGAATGAAAATATTTAACCATTGTGCTCAACCAGCCTTTGGTGCCAATCCCTGAAAAACGAAATCCCATCGCTCCCAGCGAATCCTAAAACAGAGGAAAAGGGGTGGGAAAAGAATAAACAGCTGCTTGGGGTAACAAAGAGAATACTCAGAGAAAAACTTCCCTGTTCTCGAATGGAATATTTTGGGTGAAATTTCAGGTATTTGGGGTAAAGTTTCAGGTATTTGGGGCGAAATTTCAGGTAATTGGGGTGAAATTTCAGGTATTTCTTCCCAGCTTTTTCCCTCCTTCCCAGCCTCAGCTTTCCCTGCCTCGTTCACTCTGCGTTTTTATTTATCTGTTTATTTTGGCCTGGGTATTTTTCCCCCTCTGGTTCTTGTGTGTGCAGTAATGGTTAAAACCTCCCTAGGACCAAGCCACGATTATTCCGATTATTGTTGATCTCCGYGGAGTGACGCTGATGTTTCTACGATGGGTGCTTTGTCCAGTTTTTAAATAAAAATCGTGGTGCACAGAAGGTCCATAAGTGGTCCTGGCAGGTTGGGAAAATTGATTTCATCTTTTGGGATGAGACAGGGAGGAAAATGGATATATGGAGAGATTGAATCGCCTTTAGGTCCAAAATTGTGGGGTTTTTTTAGGGGGAAGACACTGAAAAATGTAATAAATGAGTTGGTTTGATCTGACAGGGAAAATGCTGGAGTTGGTGTCCATGTCCAGGTTTTTATCCGAGAGATTTGGGAGATTTGGGACCTGATTTCGCTGTTTAACACAGACATCTAAAATAGGGTGCAGAGGAGACAAATTTCCTTCGGGATCAGGATCATGAAGCCATAAAATCRTAGAATCAGAGAATCACAGAATTATAGAATCATAGAATTATAGAATGGTTTGGGTTGGAAGAGATCTTSAAGATCATTTTGTTCCATGGGCAGGGACACCTTCCACTTGAAGGTGGAGGGATATCCCCATCCATGGATATTCCACTAGGATATCCACAACCTGATGAAACATGTAATGGTATGAAGTGCTCGTTTTACAGCAGTAGAATCAAGTCCTGAGCAGAATTTTTGAAATTTGACCTTTCAGCTGGATTTTTTTTATTCCTCTTGCTCTTTTTTTTTCATTTTTTAAGTGAAGGGTCTCATGTTCCAAATGAAAGTCTTGGAAATTTGCCAGCAACATTACAAACCTGCCTAAGATATGCTGGGAAAAGGAGAAGAAAATCGAGGTTTAGAGAGGAAAAAAAAAAAAAAGTTCTGGTAAAAAAACGACTTTCGAGCTCCAGATTTATGAGAGCTCTAAAGTAGTGAGAAAAATCCCTGAAAGGYGAATTTCCTTCCTCCCCAGGTTAGGGACACAGGGAATCCGGGAAGACATTTCCYTAATTTAGCAACTCCTTCATGGATGAGCATGTCAACAAATTCCTGCAGGCTCTGGAGCAGAGATCCCTGGAATTTTTCACGTGGTGAGGGGGTGATTTCCGGGCATTGCATTGATTATTCMCTTTGTACAAACCTCACTTGTCAGCACAGCCTTCATTCAAAGAAAAACCGGGAATGTCCAGCTGGATCCTTGTTCCCACGGTCCCTCATTCCATMTCCCAATCCCTGTGTCCCTGGGGAATGTTGTATAAATTATCTGAGGATGTCCCACAACCTGTGGAAGAACCAGCCTGTCCTCTTGAAAGAATTTTTAAGGATATCATTAGGATTTTAAGGAGGTATTGGGAAGAAATGATATTCTTTGAGGGTGGGAGGATTCCCAGAGAAGCTGTGGCTGCTCCTGGATCCCTGGAAGTGTCCAAGGCCAGGCTGGACGGGGCTTGGAGCAACGTGGGATAGTGGGAGGTGTCCCTGCCTATGGCAGAGGGTGAGAATGGATGATCCTTAAGGGCCCTTCCCACCCAAACCATTTGGAATTCTAYGGAGTGAGGATGGTAACTCTTAGGAAAGGGAAGCTCTGGGTTGTTTCTGTAAAATGTTTCTCTGTTTACTTCCATAGCAGTGCTCCCACGAAATGGGAAATAATTCCTTAAAAATTCCCAGGATRAATAAATTCAGTGCTGGCATAAAAACGCTTTGATTTTCCACGTCTGTGACAAAAAAMCAGGGAAATATTCCAGGGTGACTTCCCTTTTCAACACCTGGACAGACCAATTTAAACTATTGCAGCCCTGCTGTTCCTATTTCCCACCGGGATTTAGGACCTCATCCTTCCGCTTGCTTGGAAAAGGCCTCCAGAACCTCACCCGTGCCAGCAGCTTTCAATCCCTCCCAACTCCTGCTCGGTGCTCCAGGTTAAATCCCTGGCACTGGGAATCTGCTGCCTCCAARTCGGACCCATCCATTCCCTCTTCCTCTGGCTCCAGGGAAGGAATTTCACCCGGATCCTTGCCCAGAGAGGTGTYGGTGGTTCCTCCTGTCCTGAGCGACTCCAGGAGGGAACAGCCGATGGCTTCATGAGGTGAATCACAGGAAGCACCGGAGAGAGGGGAGGATGTGGTTCCAGTGAGGAAAATTGGGGTTTGCTCCTGGAATGTTGCTTGGGACGCAAAAAATCCTGCTGGAGTGGAAAAGTTGGATACCTGCTCGGAGATAAATGAACACACGCAGAACTCTCAGTCCGTGGCTCCTATCAGGCCCTCAAATGTTAAAATCCATTTTCATCAGGAGTAATCCTGGTCGTGCTGGAATTACAGTCTGGAATTCCCTTTGGGTTGTGAGATGGCATCCAGCTATTTGCAGGAATGTAGGTTAATTAATTCCCAAATGGAAGGCATCCAGGTATCCCGGGGTGTCATTCTCCCACCTGCTTTGTTTGGGTGGGATGTTCGTGTTTGGTTTTTGTGGGATTCTGCTGCTGTGTGTTTGCACAGGATGTGCTGGGAAAAAAACCCTATATTTATATTTTCCATTATTTTATGCACTACGGGATACAGGAAATGGGGTTTGAGATTGGGATTGAAGAGTGGGGAACATCGGTCGAGATTTTAGTCAGGTTTTGTGGGAAAATTCTGCTCCAATCATCAAAGAATCCCACAGAAATCCAGACTCCAGGATCACCGAGTCCAGCCTGTGCCYGATCCYCACCTTATCCCCAGCCCAGAGCCCTGMGCGCCACTTCCAGGCATTCCTTGGACACCTCCAGGGATGGGCACTCCAAACCTCCCTGGGCAGCCCCTGCCARTGCCTGACCACCTTTTCCATGGGGAAATTCCTGCTGATGTCCAACCTGGCATAGCCTGAGGCCTTTCCCTCTCCTCCCGTCCCTGTTCCCTGGGAGAAGATCCCAAAKCCCCCCTGGCTGCCCCCTCCTGTCAGGAGTTGTGCAGAGCCAGAAGGTTCCCCCTGATCCCCCTTTTCTCCAGGCTGAGCCCCTTTCCCAGCTCCCTCAGGAATTCTCCAGGCCCTTCCCAGCTCCATTCCCTTTCCTGGCCACGTTCCAGCCCCTCCATGTCTTGTCCTGAGGGGCCCAAAGCAATCCCAGGATTTGAGGTGTGACCTCCCCAGTGCCCAGCCCAGAGGGACAGGACTTCCCTTGTCCYGCTGGATACTTTGGATACAATCCAGGTGCCCTYRGCCTTTTTGRCCACYTGGGCACACTCYGGAAAATGAAGGGAATAWTTATGATCATTAAGAGCGAGAAAGATCTTGGGAATGCTGTTCCCATAAGGAGAGACATCCAGATCCCTCAGATGTGGCAGCCAGTGACATTTGGGATGTTCAGGAGATAGAAAATGGGACAGAGGAATTCTGGGGGAGTGTGCCCTCCTGAAAGTCAGCCAGGATATTCCAAACAGTGTTGCTTAATCCAGGGATTCCAGGTGAAGGAAAAGCTCTTAACTTGTGTGTGAGTGTGGCAAGTCCTGCACGAAATTCCTGCTGTTTTCCTACAGGAGTTACTTTAAAATGCTCTGTCCTGTATGGAAACGGAGACTTTCAATCCCAAACCAGCACCTCCGATTGYAGCTCCGATGTTTATTTGGGATATGGATAGAAAAAGCAAACTTCAATTAAATCAAATACTTGCAACAAGAAAAGTTGTTTTCTGACCAGGAAAATAAACTTTGGTTGGAGAAGAAAATAAACTCTCCCTATAGGAAAAACTGAAATAACTTCCATTTTTRTTTATTTTAAGAAATGGTTTATTTCGAACTTTCTTTAAAATACCCATARAAATCACACTTTGGGGAGAGGTGCTGAGTGGAAGGAAAACATTCACTTCATCGGAATTCCAGTTTTTCTTCGCGTAAACYCTGGAAAGCCCAAACGCAGCGGAACTTTGGCCTCCGAGAAATGCAAATCCTGTCTTTTGAACACAGGTTTTAACAGGAATTCTCCTGGAAGGTGTTTTTTTTGCTTTAAGCCGAGGATGGCTCCGAGTCCGTACGAACTCCATAAGCACACTTTTATGGAATTCTAATTGGGATAATTGCTCCAGCTGTGGCTTGGGAAGTGCAGCCCCTTCCGCAAAGATTATATTCGGGAAAATGGAGTATTTTAGAGACATTTAATGTCCTGGGAATCCCAAAGTGCTGATGGAGCTGGATCTGGAGCAATTCGATCCCTGAGTCCTCCGGTGTCATTCCCTGAATTTCCCAGGGGATGGAGAAGAAGAATAAGACCTGGAAGGTGCAGGGAACATTCCTGATCCTCCCRAATCTAGGGACAGGTTGTTCCCTGCCTTGAACCAGGAGAGGCTGGGATAAAAGCAGCGGGAAGCGGATCCAAGTGGAATTTTTTTCCCGTTTATTACTTTTGTCTCCCTTTTATTGCTCGGTAAAATCTGTGCTCATTTGTAGGATTCAACTCCTGAACTCTGGAATGTTTTATAGCCAGAGTGGCTGGGTCCTCACCTCACAATTCCACTTGGATTTTTCCGGAGCTTGTGGATTTTTCTTTCCAAGTTTGGATTTGCAGAGACCTTGCTTTAGGAACAGGTTAACAATAAGATTAAAATGGAATAAAAACAAGGATAGCATGAGTTGGGACTACTCTTCATGTTAGGATAATATCCATAGGACTGGAGAGAAGCTGGGAAATCACTGTGGAAGGCATGGAATGAATCCTCAGTAAGARGTGGTTTTAAAAATTAAGGAAAAAAGGATAAACATGGGAAAGAGTCCCTGAAAATGCCCCAACCCCAGAAAAACCAGTCAAAATTTACACCTTCAGTGACCCCAAAGTCARATCAAGCCGGAAAAAAACCTCTTTTCCTTAATTCCACTGCCAGGAAAACCAYCCTGGTTGTAGGAAATGTACATTTTTATGGTAATTTTCCAGGCTTTGCAGTGAGTCCCAAAACACTTTTCAGTGGAATAGTTCAAGTCCAGGACAGGGAATGGAGCTGCTTCAGCACCAAACATTGGCTGAACTAATCCATGCTCCAGGAGAACTTCCATAATATCCTTGATCTCCTTCATAGGATTAATAATTAATTAATTGCCCTCCTGCATCTTTGTATGATTTTATTTTGTTATGATTTCATTGCATGAAGAAATTCCTCAATCCCATCCCATACTCAGCCACTCTTCCCTATCCAACACTCCTATCCCAAGCTGAAGAATATTTAGGGTATTTAGAGTTTATTTTCTTTAGGTTTTCCAGGGAAATTGAATAGGGAAAAAAAAAAGTGAATTGTGAAATTATTTCAGGATAAGATGAACCGAGAGAATTTATCTTAAAAAAAAAGAAGGATGTTTGTATCAGCACTAAAAGCAGCTGTCCTTAATTACCCCAAATGGAAAACAAAATTAACAGGAAAAGATTAAACAGATGGAATAAACAAGGCATTGGAAGATGACAAAAATTCCTTGCTGAACTTTTTGCCTTTCTTTTTCCCCCAAATATTTGCTTTTATCCCCTGATTAAAGATGAAGAAAGAAGATTTTGGAGAGGGCAGYGTTTTCCACGAAAGGATGACGCGGGTTTCACTGACTCTCCCGGATTCCCGAGAACTCCTGGAAGGTTGTTCCTGAGCAGCCACTTTTGGAAGTCTCTCCTCTGATATTCCTCCCTTTCCCAACCTTGTAGCAGCACCACAGGAGCACTTCCCARGAATTCCTTTTTCTGCTTCCTCCCCCCACCAAATTCTGGGTTTTATTATTCCCATAAAAACGGTTTCTGTTGGATTTTCCCAAGGATATTCAGAGCTGGAGTGATGCTGCAAAATAGGCCTTTCCTCAAATGTTCCCTCTGGAAATTGTTGGGGATCCATTTCCAGACCCAGAAATCCCGAGTAAACGTGGAATTTTATGGAATTCTTTAGTGACTAAGGAGAAGAGAGACCTGGTCTGATATTGGTGGCTGTGGGGAGAAGATGAACCAGCAGGAAAAGGTCCCTGGAAARAGGTCCTTTGGAAAAGCTGTGGATTCAATGATTTTAGGGATTGATCCATGAAAAAAGTCTCTGCCTCCATGCTGAGAGTTGAGKTAGTTTTCCAATTAGTATGGAATGATTATATCCATCTCTAGACTGGATCCTCAGGACCCGCTTAAACCTTCAAAAGCATCAAGGAATCATGGAGAAGCAGGAAGTCCTCCAGCATTATCCTTATCCTTTCCAGAGGAACCAGTGAACCTCTCCAGGCATTTATGTGCTGCCCAGCCTGAGAGGCACAGATTCCTTTTATGTCCAAGGTGCAAACGGGATCCTTTGGACTGGGATCCAAGGGATTGCACTGGGGGCTGACTTTAGCTCTCCCGTTTCCCAAAAAAAAAATCCCAAATCAATAAAAACCACACCGATAAATTTGGAAAAAATGGGAAGCGGCAGCAGCGAGCAAGACCGGAAGACCTTGCCCAATTCCTCCTTCTCTCCCTGTCTTTTCCCAGTTGTGTCGTTCCAATGGGATGACCTTGAAGGCTGGAAGTTTTCACATCATCCCATTCCCACAAGTCCTTTTGAAAGCCGAGGGAAGGCGAGGAGGGGGTGGCAGAGGGCGGATTTCCCACTTCCTGGCATGTTCCTCGTGCTTGGAAGGGCCGGGACGGCCCCCCAGGTTAATCCGAGCCTGGAGACGGATCCGACCGTGCCCGTCGTGACTGGAACGCGTCCAAAGACGAGAGGCCCCATCCCGGCAGCGCAGTTCCCAATTCACGTCCTCAATTAACTCATTAAAAAGTGAAAGTCGCAGCAGCGTGAGACGCGAAGTGAAAAGATTTGCAAACGAGTCCTCCCCACTGGGCCTTTCAGGGATTCCTGGGAGGTCCTTTCGCCGCTGCCCGGATTTCCCACCATCCCCAGTCGCTTCCTGCGTGGACCCCGTTCCCTCTGAATCCCCAAGAAAGTCCCTTTTCTCCGTCGCTTCCGAGGCTTCTTTGTGGCTCCGCTCCCTGCCAGAGGCAAACCTCCGGCTGCCCTCAGGAAACGTCCTGGTCTCTCCCCGTTCCCTGGGCTCCCGTCCAGATTCCCCTCTCCCTCTCTTTGCTCCCTGTCCTCCAGAAGCTTTTCCCAACTGTGCCAGCTCAGGTATTTTTAAGAAAGAAAATCCCACATTCCGCTATCCCACGTTGCTCCAAATCCCCACCCAACKTGGCGTTGGGCACTTCCAGGGATGGGGCATCCACAGTTTCTCTGGGAATCTGTGCCAGGGCCTCACTAGCTTTGGAAAAACTCTTTGCCTTTCTTATAAGCTGCCTTTCTATATCGAAAATCCAGAATAAATTTTCCCTGGAGCCTTCTCTTCTCCAGGCTGAACAATTCTTAGCTCCAACTCCTCAAAGCATCATCCAGAGGAATGCTGAGAGGGAAAACGAGGCTCCCTCATGGCAAAGGGAAAGCGGACGGAGAGGTACCATGGATAGAAAACTGCAAACAGGGAAAAGAAACCTCCAAGGGAATGATCAAGAGGAAACCCAACCTCTCCCAGCCTCGCTTTCCCCTCACGTTTCTGTCCAAGGGAGCAGTGGAAGTCTGGCTGTCGGAAGGATTTCCCACTCCTTTGGAATAAACACTGGCGACYGAGCAGGAATTAATGATCCCGGAGTGGTATCCATGGCACACCCGGGGCAGGATTGGGAGCTGTTTATGGCTGTTGGCTTGATCGTGCCCCACTTGATGCCAAATCTTTGCCACTGACTCAGGCACTAAAATTCCTTATTTTTTTCCTGCCAGATGTTTTTTAGCTGGCGCGGAACCTTCCAGGGTGTCTTTCAAACATTCCTGCTCTCCACGTTCCATGGCTAAAAAAACTCCCCCTGCTTTTTTTCTCCCACTGAACCATCCCCGAAACATCCCACTGTGGTCCGTGGATATTCTGTGGAGAGCAGCTCCGAAGTCCTGGGAGTTGCTCTTGCACTGAGCACTTAGAAATGTGGGAAAAGGAGTCTAAAATCCAAGGACCGCATGTGGGATGCAGTGAGGAAGAGCAGGAAGGGCTCTGATATCCATGTGGAGACGCAGGATCACTCTCCCTGCCTGGAAACCCCTAAATTGACTGGATAAAAATAAGGATTTACAAGGATCAGCCACCATTTTATTTTTATCATTTTTTTCTGTGCCACACCAATAAAATCAACAGATCCAGGGCTGAATAATGATGGGAAAAATAATTTCAAGGAATGGGCTCAGAAGACACAAAAAATAAGGGATGGAGGTATTTTAGTGTGTGGATTGAAGATGTTTTTGCCTTCCTAGAAGGGAGAAACATTGGGAATTMTTTGCAGGACGAGTCTGTCAGCAAAAGGGTGGAAACGCTCTTTGAAATCCATGATTAATGATCCAATAAATCTCTAYCACAAGGATCGGGAAAGGTGAGGAAAGATCTGCTGTCTCCAGGCAGCTCCGACTCATCCCGAAGTTATGAACCCTCGCGTGATAACGAGGCCTGGGAATCCATCGCGTCCGCGAAAATTCCCGGCTGGCAGCGCCACGGGGCAGGGATGGATCCTCCTCTCCCGTTGCGCTCCCCTGACGGTTTTCCCAGGGTCGGTCACCGGGTTCACCGAGCTCGAAGCCTCTCCCCTTCCACGGCTCCGGAATTTCTTCCTGGCACGGCGACAGGATCGCTCCCTGCCAATGACTCAGTGCTGGCAGCAGGGAAGGGACTTCCTGAAAAACACTTTGCACGTGGCCGGTGGTGCAAGTTGTCCGTGGAAACCTTCCCTGCCTGGCATCAGGGATAGGGTCAGGAGTCTAGGAAGGGAAGAAGGAGGTAAATTCCGGATATTAGCGGATCTGTTCCTGGAGATGGCCTTGGCGAAGGGAAAAAAAAAAGGAAAAAAATTCCAGATTCTGTTGTCCCACTGTCAAAAGGTGCACAAGTGGGATAAATGGTGGAGTGATAGGGAATGGTATCAGAGGGAAGGAAAAGACTGGGAGCAGGAATTGTGCCAGAAAAAAGGAAGGATGGTTGCCATCACGTCTGGATATGGCTCTGGAAGTGGCAGGGATATCCATCACATTTTGAGGAGGGGTAGGAAGTACAAGTTGAGGTCAGTCCCCACCATCTCAGACAACTGATAAAACCCTTGGAAAAATCCCTTAAATATCCCCTTAATAAACACACATTCCCTTAACCATCCATGAAATTCCTCCTCTGCATTCCCAAATTCTCTGGGAATCTTTTACTTGATAGATGAGGATATCATTGCCATAAAATTGAAGGTTTCTGCAAAAATCCTGTAAAATTTATATTTCTCCGCTCCCCATTCCTCCACTTGGTGGCTTCCTAATGGAGAACTGAATTGCTGGATATATGGGATTTATCTTTTAGGATATTCTGGAATGCTGGAGGCATAGACAGGAGATGGGACAGCTTTCACTGCTGCTCTGCAAGTCACTAGTTTGGGTTTATCCCATGCCGATAGGTTCCTTTCCTTGTCTTCTGCTTGGAATGCAGCTGCCTCTGGAGTATTCCTAGAAAAATATACCTGGATTCTCCATGAAGGTATCACGGAGCAGCTCCAGTGGTGTCAAAGACACCATTCCCGACCCCAGCGACCTCTGGAACTGGGATCACACACGGATAAACGCCCAGGAGTCGTCTTGCCTTTGGAAAAAAACCCTTTGGATTCTTGCACTTGGCTTATCCCAATCCAGCTCCCTGTTTTGGCAGCGATTCCTGGCTGAGGTTGCCTTGGGGAAACCATTCTGTCCCTTCCCTCGGGCTCTCCAGCAAGGAAAATCCCAAGGCTGTTAATTAATAACCCAGGTTATTAATTAATTAATGCTTCCAAAGCATCTCGGCATCCTCACACCCCAYAAGCATGGAATGCTGCGGATAGCTGGGATTAACGTGCTCCCTCMCTTCAGTGTGATCCACACATCTATTTTAGGGAAATATTTTATGGAAAATTTATAAATTTTATTGGTTAGGTTTGCACTGGGAGGTCAATAAAGGCAGAACCAATATTTTTCCCATTTTTAAATTGTAAGAGGGTTTTTCAAATTCTTTTTTTCCCTTTTTTCCCCTTTTCCCCTTTTCCCTCTTTTATTTCCTTTTTCCCTTTTCTCCCCTTTTTCCTTTTTTCCTTCTTTTTCCTTTATCTCCTTTTTCTTTTTTTCCTTTTTTTCCTTTTTTCCTTTTCTCTTTTTTATTACTTTTTTCCTTTTTTCCCTTTTCCCTTCTTTCTGTCTTTTTTATTCCTTTTTTCCTTTTTTCCCTTTTTTCCCTTTTTCCTTTTTCCTGTTTTTCCTTTTTCCTTTGTTTCCTTTCTCCTTTTTTTTCCCATTTTTCTCCTTTTTTCCTTTCTTTTCCACTTTTTTTTTCTTTTTTCCTTTCTGTTCTTTTTTTTATCCCTTTCCCCCCCCTCTTTCCTTTTTTTTTTAAAAGCAATCCTTCAGGAATTTCTACCAAATCCATTTCCACGGAATCAGGATTCATTTAAAATTTCTCTGTGCCCAGGATGGTCCTAAAAATGAAAGGAAAAAACACTCCCTCCCCATCCATATTTTAGGGGACATAACCAGGCCAGGCTGTGACTTGGAAGCTGCTGGGAAATAAAGGAAAATYAAGGAAATAAGGAAAGCAGGTGGGAACGATCCTACTGAGGATGATGAGACACTTTATGACTGTTTACAAGTCTTGAAAAATAGGTTTATTTGTGTTTTTTCGCTAGGATTTTATCCTTGCTTCCCGAAATGCAGGTTTTCAGAGAGCAGGAATCCCTGTCGCTTCCGTGTTGTGAACAAAACGTGGAACAGAATTCCAGACTTAGGCTTGGAATTACCCAGCAGTTCATCCGTTAATGTGAGAGCGTTGACAACTGCAGCACTGACAAGTGTCAAATCACTCAAAAATTCCCATATTCCCCAAAATAGGAGGAAGCGAGGAAGGAAGTGAACCTCAGGAAGATGTTTCGGAATTGCAGCATCTCCCGGGACTCCTCATGGAATGGAGCCTTCCGTCCTCATCCTCTCTCCCTCAGGGATAATCCCACCTGAGCAGGGAAGTTCACAGAGGAAGAAGGAATTGGAGAAGGAACCAATTTGCTGCTCTGCTGGGGAGAAAGGAAAAATAAAGCACTCCAGCTGTGGGAGACTGGGATCAGTCGGGAGACTGGACTTGGATTTCCTTGGAAAAAGCTGACAGCTGCTGCCGAGTTGGTTTCAAGCATTTCCAATGAAGCCGAGGAGACCAAATCGAATTTGAAAGGAAAATCCCATAAAGGTGGTAAAGAACCAAACTCCAAGTGCTAAAATCCTGTGTTTTGTATGGAAAAAATGGCACGGGAATGACCTTGCCACAGGTGAATCCAGCGTGGAATTCTCTGACCTGTGACCTTCCCTGCTCCCTGCCGTTGGCTCACCCGAAGCTCAGACCCGAAGTTTACGCCGATAAATGAGAAATAAACCAGGGAAGAGACAATTTCCAACCCCAAAACAAAGTGGGATAAACTTAGGTCCATGCATTTAAACTCCCTTCCATCCCAACCCAGCAAATTCCCAGTGGGGAAACCGCCTGGCTCTGCTCTGCTTCCCACCAAAAAGCAACCTGAGAAATTCCACAGCCCTAAGCACCATATTCCTCCTCCTACCCCGGCAACAGGAGCCGGGATCTGACTCCCACGTTCTCGTTATTTAAAGCTGCCGYGTTAATTCCAGCACATCCAAATCCAGAGCCCGATCAAAATCCGCACCCTGGGAATTCATGGGAAGCTCAGACCTGCTTGAGATTTCACAGCTCGAGCAGGAGATTGGAGTGGAAATGCTTCCACCACCTCTTCAAAGGCTACAAATTTGGGATTCTCTCCTTCGCTGAGCTAAAAAAATTAAAATATAAAAAGAAAAAAATAGAAAGGAAAGGTCACCTTTTTCCCCCCCAAAATCTGGATAAAATTAGTTTTGGTTTTGTCTGTTTTGACAATAATTACCTCTCATTTCAATGATATATTTTGATATATTAGTGTAATAAATTTTGATTGTCGATTCCAATTTAAAACTCTACATTTCGAACCAAGGGTTTCAAATAGAATCAAACTTTTTCTAAGGAGAGGGGAAAAATGGAACCCTTTGAGCTCGATTTTTACCCCAAATCAAATCTTAATTCTAAGGGAGTGAGATCTTGGAGGGATTTTTAGCAATTGTCTTTCCCGGATTTCCMTGTTAGCTACAACACATGGAAAAAGGGAAAAGGATGATATTTAAAGCACACACAGAAATTATGAATAATTTTTAAAATCATGGAATGRTTTGGGTTGGAAAAGACCATAAAGATCATCCAGGTCCAATCCCTTGCCCTGGGCAGGAAACCTCTCACTTAGGGCAGGTTTTCCTCCATTTTCCTGGATTTCAAACTTTCTGGCACAAAAAAGGGAAAGGAATCTTAATTTTCAGATATTGATCCTTGAAGAATGCCCTGATTTTGYATCTTAGGCTCCGACAAATCCATTKCTGCTCCTTTTTCCCTCCTTTATTCCTTTACAAAGGCTCTTTCTGTCCCGTTGTGATCCGACCCTTCCAAAGGGATTTGCTCTTTGAAAGAACAGGAGGATTTTTGGGATGAGCAGGAAATCACRCTCCGAGCTTTATCCTGACACCAATTTCCTGCCTCACCGTGAGCAAATCCCAAAGGACTTGCCTTGGTTTCCTAAACTTGGGTGTCTTGGGATATTTGAGAAGTCCCAGGATGCTCCACTTGCTYGGAAGAGCCTGGCTCTCCTCCATATCCTGTGTGTTGTCTCCAACCCTTTATCCCTGAATAGCCCAGGAAACCTGGAATGTCGTYAAACGTCTCTGCCTGTAAACGGATCCAAACCTCCAAGAYCATCAYTCCTTGGGTTGGGATCTGCAGAGTTCCATCCAAACCTCTACTCTGAAATCCTAATTTCTGTCCCAGGAGATGGACATGGATCTCCTGTGGGATTCCAGGTGCTGGATGTGTCAGGAATTCAAGAGTTTTACCTGAAAATAATCTTTTAAAAATTACATTTGTGAAGTCAGGCGAAAAATTTGAGACCAAACCTCTGCTTAACCCACCATAAACACCTTTTTCCCCCCATTAATACTGTTAAATATCAATAATATTGCAAATAAATGCAAGATTTCCTATCAATAATAGATTTTATTGTGCCTGTACTAATTACCCAACAGCTTTAATTATCTTTCCTGGGCTCAAGTCTCCATAAAAACATGGAATGGCTTCCATGGAAAGGAAATACCGAGGGTTAAAAACCTCTTTATTTCCAAGAAATAAAAGAGAAACAGGAAAAAAATTCAGCTGACTTGAAGTGGACCTGCTTTGAGCAGGTGSTTGAACTTGATGACTTCCAGAGGTCACTTCCACAGGAAATTATCCTGGATTTGGTGATTCCCTGGGGTTTTCGTGTTTGTTTGGCCTTTTTTTCCTTTGTTTTCATTCGGGTCATTAATTACAATAATAATSTTCCAAGAGAAGAGTTGAGCCATCACTTTCAGGATGTTTTTATCTCAAGATTATTTACTTGTCTTGGAAAAAAAAATATTTAAGGAAACAACCAAAAACTTGAGCAAAAATCTCATATTTGGAGAGAACTAGATGAATTTTCTTTTYCTTTTTCTTTTCTTTTTCTTTTTCTTTTTCTTTTTCTTTTTCTTTTTCTTTTTCTTTTTCTTTTTCTTTTTCTTTTTCTTTTTCTTTTTCTTTTTCTTTTTC
>JACAXG010000010.1:373757-422408 GCA_018881555.1 Amblyornis subalaris
TCTTTTTCTTTTTCTTTTTCTTTTTCTTTTTCTTTTTCTTTTTCTTTTTCTTTTTCTTTTTCTTTTTCTTTTTCTTTTTCTTTTTCCTTTTCTTTTTCTTTTTCCATTATTATTTTTATTTTTATTTCTATTTTTATTTTCACTTTTATTTTTCCCCAACCTCTGTTAGCCTAAAGAATCCAAGGCCACTCTTGGCTCAAATTTATGTTTTCTCGGAAGTCCAATCTCAATCCCAGGGATTGTTTGGTTCCATTTCCGACATCTCCTGGCTCTTTCCTACGGGCGATGTCACGACTCTGAGTTATTTTTTGGGAATATGCGTCCACYTCCACACCGTGTTCCGTGTGAAACATGGGAAGGATTAAACCCCGAGGAGACGATTCCCGCAGAAACGGTTCATTCCCGGCCGTCCATGGGAAAAACTCACCTCACAGCTATGGAAAAGGAGGCATCTCCTTGTCAAGAGACATCCCAGCTCTCCTCRTAAATCACTGGAAATCACATGGAAAAGCCAGTGGGATCCAAAGAGTTTTCCAAAGGTGGGAATGTCATTCCCTGATTTAACCAACTGCCAGCTTGGATGACCTAAGGTCTCCCCAACATCTGCTTGGGCTGGAGGATACGGGACAGGACTTAAAGGAGATTTTGTCTTTCTCAGGAGGTCTCCGAGGGCCAGCTCAGGTGTTTTGGAGCAYGTRGAATCCTGGAATRGTTTGGATTGGAAGGGAKCTTCAAGATCATCTCGTTCCAGCCCCTGCCATGGGCAGGGACACCTTCCCTGGTTGCTCCAAGCCCCATCCAACTGGGCCTTGACATCCAARTTAATTAAATCAAATCACTTATAGACACCTAAATTTACAGATCTGTACACAAACCCCACCCTGAGGGGTCATTTTTCCTTAATTTTATCCAATCTTCTGGAAAACATCAACATTTGGGACCTTCACCCATCCCAAACAGCATYGAGCAGCCAGAGGTGCAGCTCCTGTGTGCAAATCCAGGGGTTGCTGCCAGCTTTTCCCTGTCCTCATTGATCCAACAGGAAATTTTTCCAGTAGGAATCAAGTCAGGGCAGGTGTGAGCTCTACTGGAAACCTCATCCATTTTCCTGAGTCTTACAAGTGAAATCCTCCCGAAATTCCTAGCCAGGTGGACGAACAGGGATCGTGTCAYGCAGGGGAGTCACTCCCAGTGCTCCCAGCATGTGGATTTGCTGTGCGTCCAAACAATCCCATTTCAGCAGCTCCGGGTGATTTCTGCTCCTTGGATGGGACAGATTCCACCCACAGTGGCCCCAAATCAGGATAAATCCATGAAAACACTGTTTGAGTTCAGCTGCAGCAATAAAAAAGCACGGATTACAAACCCAAAATGTAATTGCTGCTCTTTAATTTACACTTTTGGCTCTTTCCCAAATTAAGATTGAGAAGGGAGATTAGAAATCAGGACAATTTTCAAAATTTAAGTGAAAACAAATTAAAATTACGCTTTTTTYCCCCCTAAAAATAGCACTTCAAGGAGTAAGAAGCAAATCAGTCAAAATTCTGACACCAAAACCACTGGAGGAACCAGGAACTGTGAGGAATAAATAAAATCCCTGTGAGATCCTTGCCTTTTTTCCCATCAGATAAGTGGGAACACACAGAGGGAAAAACTGAGCCCTCGTGTCAAACTCCTGTCGCTCCTCCCAAAGCGCCAGCGCAGAGATCCGACAAAATCAACGCTCACCGAAGGGAAGACGAACTTGTGAGTCAGGGCTTCAGGACATTGGGAATGTCTGCCAGCACCAAATCCCTGTCCCTGGAGGCTGGAAAAGAAGGAGGAAAAATGGGGAATACGCTGAAATCGGCCTCTTGCCTTCTAAACTGGGATTYGCTGGGACTTCGACATTTAAAAAATGGAATATTTTCCATTTTTCCATCCATCCAGACGTGGATGGATCCACCTGTCTCCTGGTGATGCTGCTTGTCCCACTGCAATGGTTTAGTTTGTCATTTGGGTCGTTACGAGGGAAACTCAGGGAATTTCRTTTCAGCCCCTTTGGAGCCAAAGGAACAGGGTGAGATCCATGGATGAATTGCTAAGGCGGGGTCTGGGATGCTTGGCCCTTCCCGTGGAGGCCCACAAAGCCTTAATTCCAAGGAAATCTCATCTTCAGCAGTTCTAAATCTGTGCCTACGCCATGTGGCACATCTGGAAGACAAATTGAGTGGTTGTGCCAAATCCCAGCACAAATCCCAGTTTCTCTCTGGGATCTCTTCCTGGTTTTGCTCCTTGCCCAAGGTCAGACCAGCCCAAATTAATTCAGTTGAAACCTTCAGAAATCATCAGTTCTCCTTTTTTTTTTCCCCTGTCACAAATTATATCAAACCGAAAATCAGAGTCAGAGAATTKTYAAGGTTGGGAAAGACCTTTAGGATCGTCAAGTGCAACCACCAACCCAAATAAATCTGGATAAAGCAGAACAATCCCTACATCCCTGAGAAATCCAACCTTTGCTTTGTTACCTCATTTCCAGAACTGTTCATTTATCCCAGAAAATCTCCATCACTTCATAATTATTCCATGGCAATAGAGAACGATCCCCTAAAGGGGAGGTGGAATTTTCCATTTACCTGGAAATATCACCCCAATTCTGAAACTTTCTACGGGAATGCACCAAGAATCCTGTCAGAAAACACACACAGCTCTTCCCACATCCAGTGCCGCCGTTATCCATCTTTTTCTGGACGTGTTTCTAGCCCGGAGCCTCTCAAGAACTCAACCTGTGCCGACCTCCAGCCATTACTCCCCGAGCTTTCACAATTCCAGGGAAGCAAACACAAACACGGCTTAAAAGCAGCTCAGAGTCCAGATCAACCCTCGATCTTAAGAAAAGAACCATAAATTTCAGCCTGTCTCGCACATCTGGAACATTTGCTTGCATCCTTGCCTGTTATTTTTCATATTTATGGAATGTACAGAGCAGTTTATTTTTCCTTCGCGTGATGATCACGCTCAGCACATTTTGTCTCCTGCAGGCAGGAGAAGACCTTTGCCTGTTGGATCATTCCCTGAAGTTTTCCATCCCCAGATATCTCRTTCCAGACGGGATTTCATCAGCAAGGAGAGTTTAGTAGCGCCAGCCATTAATAATCTTTTAAATCAAGAGGTCAATGCCCAGTAGCTCCATATTGAAATTCCATAARCCATTGGAAAGAAGGGGCTGCTTATCAATTTTAAAGCAGGAGCTTCAGCACTAAAGGACCTGCACTTAAAATCTACATTTAAGGACCTGGCTAATTACTCTTGTGTTTGTTAATTAAAGGAGAATCAGCTTTGTTCCACAATCATCTGAAAATTGTGGGAGGCTTTCCTTTGCTTTCAATAGGATTTGGGTCTTGCTGTGGAACAGTTGTGTATCCAGTGAAACTGTGATATTGCCAGTTAAATTTTATATTAAATTTAATTTAATTTTTTATTCARTTTAATTAGTTTTAGTATTAATGCATCTTATTAAAATTTGACAAGTTTTGTCACCATGAACTGCATTATTCTCTAATTCTTGGTGTCATCATTAAYRGGATTTTACAACAACAATAAATTTGAGGCTTTACTGATGAACTTCTGAGCTCAAGTAGCTCCTTCCCTTGGAATATCCCCAGTTCTTCCATATWTTTTTTTATTCTTTAATCTTCTGCCCCAAGTGATGATTTTTTGTAATTTTTTCTGGCTCTTCCYTCCCCCCATTTCTCTCTCTAGCAGTGACTTGATCTAAACCAGGTCATTAATTTTCTCTCTCAATCAAGTGTTCGTTTTTATTACACCAGGCTAAAAGTAAGGATCGAGAAGGGAACACATTCATAATTAGGCTTTTCTTAGACCTGATATGAAGGGAATTTTTGGGAATTAGCCACAGCTTTCCGTGGTGGTGCTGCGACAAAGCCGGGAATACTGTGAAGGARTCACAGCAAAACTCTTARGAAAAAAAAATCAAATTTTATTCTGAAAGCGATGGTGGGAGAAGGAACATTTATCTGATTTAAAGGATTATTCCATCCTTGTTTCATCAGGACTGGRACACTGATTTTGACCAATTCCACATTTCAATTTGTGTTGAGACACCAAAAAAAAGGATTTGAGTGCTGATTTTTGTCTGATCAGCACTCAAATCTGAACCAGCTTTCTAAAATGTCTTCTTGATGTTCATTCATCCTCATTCTGGAGGGGGTGTAAACCCTTCAGGAAGCACTAATTTATGCCCTATCCAGAGCTGTTTCCATCAGCTGGAATTCTGCTCAGGAATATCYTCTTTTTWWATTTTTTTTACGTGTGTTTGCRTCAAAAAAGAACTAAAAATTAGAGRAGTYCAGGTGTGTGCTGGGTGGGGAGAGAGAGCCTGAGCAAGCACAGGAGCACCACCCTCAGAAATGCCGAGTCAGGATCCCGGGATAAGTGGAAAACCTSTTGTAGCTACTGGAAAAGACAAGCGTTGGCATCCAGCGATGCCTTGAGGCGGAACCAGCGCTTTTCCCATTTTTCTGGAACGAGAAGAGTTGCTCCAAGGAAAAAAAAACCTGCACCCATCAACCAATTCCGGCTCCTACTTGGCTCAACCTGCAAAAATCCCTTTTTTTTTGTTTTTTTTCCCCCTCCTCTCTTGGCTCCCGTGGGACAACCCCTGGGAACGAATCGCTGCCGCTCAGCGGTCCCAAGGCTGTTCCTGGAATTGTTTCCCTGTCAYTCGACACTGATGGTATCACGCCGTAATTAGCAGCGGCTCAGGGCAGGCGGGAACGATGCGATCCCGACAGAGCTTTCCAGCTATTAAAGGGAAAAAAAAAAAAAACAACCAAACAACCTAGAACCAGAACTTTCCCCGAGTTATTAGCAAGTATTATGAATTTTTATTAACGAGTCAATTAATAATGGCGTCMTACCGCAGGCAGAGTAAAGCTTAGCTCTCATCCTGGTGGGCAAAAAGCAGGAAAAACGTTATTTGCAGGCAAAAAATGGAAATATTGTTAAAGATTACGCAAGGTATTTGTAACAAGATGGAAAACTGATAATGCCAAGGTGGGTTTGATCCTTGTGTAGGCCATTCACTTAAATTTGGACTCAATGATCCTCATGGATTTCTTCCAACGCAGAATATTCTGACGTGATTCATCCCAGAGTACTCGGATATTCCAGATATTCTGCTGTGATTTCTGTAACCGAATTTACAGTGGGACACAACCCCTTGGGTTAATTTTTGGTGCTTAAAACCCTCACTCACTTGACCTTTGTGGTGTTTTTTAAAAAAATTTGGGTCTTTAAACATTGAGGACTGGGGGCTTGAGTTATACTGCACAGAGCCCTTCCAGGTAACCAGTGGGACATCAGGAATCTCCCAAAGCCCTGAAGAGGGATTTCCCCTCCCCTCCTACCGATCCCTGGGGGCTACAGGGAATTCTTCGCCTTTCATTCCATCCCAGCCATGCCTTTAAAAATAGACGCTGTGGGAAGCGTGGGAGTGTTTGTGGAGGTGAGGCCGGGCTTTGGGAGCGGTGACAGAGGCCAGGCAGAGGTGGCCAAGGCGGCCCAGCAGGAAGCGTCGGCTCGGCCGGCACCGATTCCCACCTGTTCCCTGCGTTTCCCTGGATCGCTTCATCCCCGGTGATCCCCAAAGCGCTCCATAAGTGACGCCCCCAAAGGTCACTGCCACGGGCGCTGGAATCCAGCCTGGCCCCGGCCACAACAATGGGAAGGGAGGAGAGGCACGTCCAAGGACAGCAGGGTGAATTCCCACTGCCCCTGCGCTTTCCAAGGTCCATCCGGAGCGATTGGGATTGTAAAGCAGCCAGGAATACTGCAGGGTGTTGCAGTGTGCTCGTAATCCTTGGATTTAACCCTGAGAAGAAGGAAAAGAGACCCAAAAAAAAAGGTAAAAAAAGGTAAACAGGACTAATGACAGCACTTAAATTCGCTGCTGTGGTTCCAGAGAGGCTGCACAACTTCAATCTGTTAAGCCATCCCCTCCAACGTGCCCTTTCCCTTTCCCACAACTCCCAAGTTGTGCCGTTGATCCATTGTTTCGAGGCGATGGAATGACTCACACCGAGCCTGTTCCCAGGAAATCTTACCAGGTGAGGGAGGGTGACATTTCCCCGGGGGACCTATTAATTGGAATGGGTAATAACACAAACAAAACGGCAGCCTCGAGTTTCTCCCGCGTGGTCCGACCTTTATCGTTCCATCTCTGGGAAGCGCCGTGCGCCTGTTCCGCTGGGCAACCCCGAACAATCCCCCGCTCCCGGCTCCCGCGCCTTAAATCAGGACAAGGAAAGGCCAGAGGGTTCCCAAAATGGAATATTCAATGGCCCAGGGAGGGGCAGGGGGAGAGGTGAACGCTCACATTCTCCCAGGGGACGGAGCCAAGCGCTTGTTCCTCGCAAAGCTCCTTTGCAGGTTGGGAACAACTCCATGGGAAGCCAAATAAGGGATGCACGAATCCTACAGCTCAGTTCCTGTGTCTCCCGTCCCGAGATCCATCCACGGGGTGACATCGGGTGGTGGCAGCCGGAGACCCAGCTAATGCGGTCCCAAGGTGGGCCTGCTGCCTCTCTTCCCTTTCCTCGCTCCATGAGGGTTTATTCCCTGGGATTTACACGGGAAAACAGTGGGAAAAAAGAGGCAGTCACTGTTCTGTGCCTGAATTAAAGCAGATCCAGGGAAAAGCCTTTTGGAGGTGATTGATTTGCTTCAGTATRAATGTTCAGTGCTGCACATTCATCCATGAGTGCTGGAGTGTCTTTGCTCTTTCCTATTTATCCTTTCAGACAGGAATCAATGGCCTTGGAAGCTGCTCCAGAGGAAGATGATCAGAGGGATGGAACACCTCTCCCGTGAGGAAAGGCTGAGGAAGCTGGGATTTTTGGGATTGTTGTGTCCAGGGAGACCTCTTTGCTGCCTCTCAGTATTTAAAGGGAGCCCAAAGAAAGACRGGACAGAGTTTTCAGCCAGGGCCTGTTGGAATAGGACAAGGAGAGATGGTTTTAAATTAAAAAAGGGTTGATTTAGAGAGCTTTAAGCAGGAATTTTTTGATGGTGAGAGTGGTGAAACACTGGCACAGAGAGGTGGTGGATGCCCCTTTCTTGGGAATGTTCGAGGTCCCTTCCAAGCCGAAGTATTCCGTGATTGTGTCATCCATCATTCTCCAAGTTCTGTGGCCATTCCTGCCTGCCCGGAAAGATTCCTCAGACGTCGTAGATAAACCAGGAGCCCAAACTCTGTGCCACAGCTCAGGCGAACTCCAGCTGAGCTGTAACTCCCTATAAATCCTGGAAACAATCCAGTTGTCCTGGGCCTTGGAGCCTCATGCCCTGAACAACGGCCACGGTTGTCCCTCTCAACCTCCAGCTGCCACTCCAAGAGGCAGAGGGCTTCCCATAGATCCCACTTCCTCTCTGCTGCCCACAGATGGATGCCTGGAATGCCCTGGGGCCCTCACCTGCGGGCAGCTGACAGGAGCCTCCTGCTGCCGAGGGCTCTGTGGTGGGAGGTTCCCGGTGAAACATTTACACTCCTACGTTTGGCTGCCTAAATTTAATCGCTTCATTCCCAAGCCAAATGCCGTCCTCGTTCGACTCGGGAATTCGCAGTTCTACCTCTTCTTCCTGCCTCATTTTTCTGTGTTCCTAGGGATGGGTTCTGCCCAGGTTTTAGGTTTTCCTCCACCAGGAGCGGATGCAACTTCATTACCACGTCTCAAATTATTAATATATATAAGGGAGCACCACGAATGGAGCTAATATTGATAGTTACAGGCTAAAATAGCTCAGGGCATGGAATATGGATATGGAAGAATCCATAAATCCAATCCTCTGGTGCTGTATAAAAGGTATAGGCCTCTCCTTATGGATTTCTGATCCATTGAGCCTTAATTTGGGTGTATTTGGTGCAAAGATTTTCAGGCCAAGAATTTGTTTTTAGTGTGCATAATCTTCTGCCTTGTACAATGGAATCCTTGGGATTTCACTTGGGGTTTTTTTTTTAAGCTTAGTAACTTGTTTGAATCTTCTTCCGAGAAGGAAATATAAATCATAGAATCATTGACTGATTTTATAATCACAGAACCCCAGAATGGTTTGGGTTGGAACGGAGCTTAAAGGTCACCCCATTCCAGCCCCTGCCATGGGCAGGGACACCTCCCACTATCCCAGGTTGCTCCAAGCCCTGTCCAACCTGGCCTTGGACACTGCCAGGGATCCAGGGGCAGGCACAGCCTCTCTGAGCAAATAACAGATGCCACCAAAACACAAAATTGAAAACAAAGGGAATGTGGCTGACGAGGAATGGAGTTGTACAGAATTATATAGAACAAGATAGAGAGGGAGAGCCAAAAATGAAAGCAGGGAGGGAGATGCCRGAGTGTTGCAGAAGGCTTAAACCAACAGCTTTTGTCAGTGTAAGGGGGGAAAAAAAAGGAAAATAAAGAAATAATAATGAAAGAAAGTCCCCCTGTGCCATCTGGTAGGGAATTACAAAACATAGCAGTGCTAAAAGCCAATTTCCATCTCCAATTCCACCTCCCTTCGCAGCCAAAACCACGGGGGAGCAAACAAAACCCTGCTCCCAAAGCCAGAGGCTTCTTTTCCTGATCCATCAGGTCTTTGGGAGTTATCTGTGCCTTGCCTGCTGTGATGTGCCGGTGTCCCTGCTCCATCCCTGTGTCCTCACYTGATTCCTGGGCTGCAACTGCACCTTAGGAGAGACAGGCAAGTGGAAAGGAGGGAATTCATCCCAGACAGAAGTGGGCAGGGGATAACGATCGTTCTGGAATGAAAATGAGACATTTTCTSTGGTCAGCAAAACCTCTGCCGACGGCTGGGGCAGCCCTGAATCCATCACAGTCCAGCAGGACAAAAAAAAGGGATCAACCTTTATGGATAAAAATCCCACCTTTCAAGCAGGGGTTCCCAAAGTGCYGGAGCTGCTTCCCTAAATTCCGTGCAGGAGCAGCCCAGGGATTGTGGAGCGCACGTGTCTGTCCTGGGAGGCGTGGGGGTCGTTGCAGCCAGGGGACTGGAGAAAAGATCCATGAGATCTGTGGGATTCCAGGGGAAAGAAGGGACAACTCCCCTCSTGGGAGGTGGGGAACTCAAATGTGGATTACTGGAGTCTCTTTACACATGGATATTTGTGGGGGGGGCTTGGTTGTTTAGCACATTTTGGGTGCATCCCTGCCTCATCCCYGGGTTTCTGCTCCGTGTCCTCCAGCTCCAGATATCTTGCAGCCCCAGGGGATCTCCAGGAATACCAGATTCCAATGTTTATGCAGGTGAATGATCCCTTTGGAGAGCAGTTCATCTTCCCCCTAGAGGTATCCAGGGGCTCATCCAGCTGTCCGAGCAGGAGTGTCTGACGGGATTGGAGCTGTCAGAAACGATCCCGCTTTGCCTCCAGCTGCAGCTCCAGCGAGGCACAATCCCGCTGCAGTTGTGCTGCCACATCTGGCCGGGCTGTGCAGATGTGCCAGAGCCCCGGAGCGCGTCTCCCCTGGATGGAGACTCCTGGAGGTGTGCGGCGAAATCCRGCTTTGAATTCCTTCCCGGCAAACGTGGGATCTGCCCCGAGCTCGGAGCGCGGAGCTGGAGGTGTGGGGGGGTCTCAGTCAAACCCCTCTGCTGGTACCTGGGGCAGGCTCGGCCTCCGTGTCCACGGAGAGAGGATTTATCTCCCGGGATTTCGGGATCAGTGCTCAGTTCGCTGAGTCTCCCAAATTTAGGTTCAACAGGCAGGAATCTGCTCACGTCAGCCAGAGCAGCGCAGCTCTGATGGGCTGGAATTTGGGATCTGGTTCGGAGCAAAACCAACCCCAAGGAATCCACGCGAGGCTGAATGTGACACGGGAGCTTTGGGAGAGCTGGAGGAGAGAAGGGTCCAGGGAGAGCTTAGAGCCCCTTCCAGTGCCTAAAGGGGCTYCAGGAGAGCCGGAGAGGGACTTGGGATATGGGATGGAGGGACAGGGCACAGGGAATGGCTTCATACTGACAAAAGGCAGGGTCAAATGGGATATTGGGAAAGAATTCTTCCCTGTGAGGGTGGTGAGGGGCTGGGATGGAATTCCCAGAGAAGCTGTGGCTGCCCCTGGGTCTGTGGAAGTGTCCAAGGCCAGGTGGGACAGGGCTTGGAGCAATCTGGGATAGCAGAAGGTGTCCCTGCCCATGGCATGGGGGGGGAATGGGATGATTTTTAGGATCCCTTCCAACCCAAACCATTCCACGATTCCATGAAAGCTCTGAAGGCTCCTGCTAATTACTGATATATCAGAACTGGCAGAATTCCAATATTCATTCCAGGATGGCCTGTACAGGCCTGAGAAAGAGCTCTTTCCCTTCCCTGGAAAGGGCTGGAGGAATTCAAACGGACACTTGGGCACAGCTGGCACCAAAAGCATCCCACGTGGTGGCCCAGTTTGGGACAGGAACTTGGGGGCCTGGAAAAACCTTCTGGGAAGGAAAACCTTCTCACCACTGTGACACTGTGCAGGTGACAACTTGGGATCCAGCTGGGCAGAGTCACTCCAGCCTGGCCATTCCCTAAAAGCCACGGATGGAGTGGCCAGGGCCTGGCATTTGGGTAACAAAGGGAAGGAATTGGCTGCTCCACACCTGGAATGCAAACGGAACAAATCCATTGTGCAGCAGAGTGCGAGGAACTCCGCAGGCTCTTGGCCAAAACAAAGAAAGGCAAAGTTGTGGCTTTTTTTCCCCCTTCTTCCTCAATGCTGTGGGAAGCAAGCCAGGGATATAYTCCACTTGCTGTTTAGTAGGGAAATTTGTAGGATTTTAATTTCGGTTTCAAACTGGGGAGACGTTTAAAGCCAGGGAACACCAGTTTGGACCATCATAAGCCACATGAAATCTCTAAATAAAATGTTTTATTTAATTTTTGTCGTTTTGTTTCGCCCTATACCCCTGGTGAGAAGGAGGAGTTTATTTCCATAGGTCCTGTATGAATCCCGACACCTTTTCCTGCTCTTCCTTCCAAGCTCCCAGGCCCATCAATCATTATCTGACATAAATTTGCATGTCTGAGTGTGATTTCAGTTCCTGCCACTCAATCCCTTCATGATCAAGAGGAAAAGCTCCCAAGAACCTTCCACATGCACAGCCATATCGGGATTGGGCTCTGTGCCTCAACAGGAGAGTTTTCCCAGAACGTTCCTTTCCTAGGGACTCAGGCAGAGGACTCCAATCCCAGAGGTGCCAGGASTGCATCCCACACTCCACCAGTTTTCCTCGGAGGCTTCCCAGCCTGGACAAATTTCTCGCAGTGTGAGAACTGATGAAACTCCAGCCAAATGTGGGAAGTTACAGCAGAATCCTTGGATCAAAAGGAGCTGGTTTTTAGGGATGCACTGTTGAATAAATGTCTTTAAAACTCATCCATTCCACCCCCTGCCATGGGCAGGGACACCTGGGATAGGGACATTATCCCAGGTTGCTCCAAGCCCCATCCAACCTGGCCYTGGACACTTCCAGGGATGGGGAATCCACAAGCTTTTATTGGCACAGAAAGTTCCATATCCATGTGGATGCCTGTGTTTGTGTCAGGAAGGGGGAAAAGTGATCCGGGAAAGGGAAGAGGAAGATGGGGGGGGACAGAATAACTTTGGCCTGTGGAAAATCCAAAGCATCCCTCGCCCACCTTGCAACATTCCTTCCCAAAATGCGTCCAAGCAGCCCGGGAGGGCAGGATAATTGAAAAGCAAGAGCGGGAAGGTCTTTAGGTGGGTTTTTAATCTTCCCACAAAAGCTCCTAAATCCGGAATGGCCCTCCTGAGGCCGAGGTTTATTGCCCCGAATTCCCACTGCATCCCTGGGAGAAGCAGCTCACGCATTCAACCCCYCGTGAGTCCGTGTAAAACACAAAAATTCCTTCAGGCACCTCCTCACAGCTTCCAGAAACACCCATTCCCCAGAAATTCCCACTTCTCTTCTCCAGGCCAGGGCGCTCCGTTTGCCAAGAGAGCCAGTGGCTCCTCCAAAATAAAGAGTGGGATTYGTGCCCTCCTTCCTGCAGCCTTTGTGGTTAATAAAGGTACATGGCATTGTTATTCCTTAGGTAAATTCCCATGTTTTTGAAGTCTTTCCAGTTTTTGGATGCAAATCTGCAGAAATGGTCTGATTTTCCTACTAGGGTGAAATCAGAAAAGATCTCCAGGATCCTCCATTCCAAGCTCCAACCAAAATTCCACCGTGCCAAATAAACCCCATCCCAAAGTGAAACGCTGATATTTGAGCCCCCTGCCCACTCCTTCCTTCCTCCAGGATAAAGAAATTGTGGATATCTGAACCCTTGGGATCAAGTTTCATATTTCTTCCTCTCCTTCCTTTTTTTSTAATGAGTGGAAATGATGATTTAATTAAGGTGACCCCTGATTAAGTGAACATCCAGCTGGGGTCAAAATCTCTCACAAGTGAAAAGGAACTAAGAAAAATGGGATACATTTTCCTTCGGTTCTCCTTGTGTCATCTTATATAATCCTGTCTTGGAATAACAATAACAATAACAATAACAATAACAATAACAATAATAATAATAATAATAATAATAATAATAATAATAATAATAATAATACTAATAATAATAATAATAATAATAAAGTCCCATTCCAACACCTAAAAAGGGTCTGGTACCTTGGTGGGTCCCTGAACTCTTTCCTCACTATAAAATCCATCTCTGCTGCTCGTCTGCAGATCCCAGGAAAATCTTCCTGCGCAGTCATGGAGCACTGGGAATATCCAGGATGCTCTTCATTCTCGCCCACTTCGGACAGGTGAGATGATCAGTGAGTAAATAGGACAGAGGGGACTTGCACCAGCAGAAGTTGTTGATACCTGGAAGCTGTGATAGAAATTTCAGTGCTTCTTCTCCTTAATTGATAAGATCCCCATTATCAGTGTGAGTTCCAGATGTCCATGGAATCACAGAATCCCAGGATGGTTTGGGTTGGAAGGGACCTTTAGATCATCCCATTCCACCCCCTGCCATGGGCAGGGACACCCTCCACTATCCCAGGCTGCTCCAAGCCCCATCCAACCTGGCCTTGGACACTTCCAGGGATCCAGGGGCAGCCACAGCTTCTCTGGGAATTCTATCCCAGCCCCTCACCACTCTCACAGCAAAGAATTCCTTCCCAATATCAAATCTCACCCTACCCTCCTTCAGCTKAAGGCAAATTCCYRTTGTCCTCTCCCTCCAGGCCCTTGGGAAAAGTCCCTCTCCAGCTTCCCTGTAAAGTGACGTCACGGTCAGCTCCTTTTGGGCTACTGAATCCAAGCCATGATTTCCTTGGAGCTTTAAGCCAAGTCTGGATTCCCTGGGCAGTTGTAGATCCCTAGTGCCAGTGAGAAGCCTGAGGGATTCCCAGGCATCCGTGGGACTGACACAGCAAAGGACCTCTGGGAGAACAGGGATTCCCAGATATCCATAGGACTGACACAGCAAAGSRYYTTTGGGAGAACAGGGATTCTTAGGAATCCATRGGACTKACACAGCAAAGGAYYTTTGGGAGAACAGGGATTCYTAGGAATCCATGGGACTGACACARCAAAGGACCTTTGGGAGAACAGGGATTCCCAGGCATCCRTAGGATTTACACAACAAAGGACCTTTAGGAGAGAACAGGGATTCYCAGGCATCCATGGGACGMACCCACCAAAGGATCTTTGGGAGAACAGGGATTCCCAGGGGACTTACCCAGCAAAGGACCTTTGGGAGAACAGAGATTCCCAGACATCCATGGGACTTACACAGCAAAGGACCTCTGGGAGAACAGGGATTCCCAGGCATTCATAGGACTTACACAACAAAGGATTTTTGGGAGAAGGGGGTGGTGGGAGCAACAGCTGCAGGCCAGGTGAAATCCCCCAGGCAAATCCCAAATTTCAGCTTTCTATACCTATGAGCTGCATTCCTGCCTTTAGCTGGAGCTAATCCTACCCCATATGAAGCATAAAAAATCCAATCCTTCCAAGTATTCCTGATGAAATCAGACTCAGGATCTATTCTTAGCCTGGCCTTTGAGCAAATGGCTCTGGTTTTATTCGGGTTTAAAGGACTTTCCCTGGATAATCTGGGCACCCTGTGAGCGACACAAATTCCACCCCAAGACCTTTTCAATTTGCAAAGATCACCTTTAAGCTGGACCTGATAAATCCATATTTTAGAGTAGGCACATTCCTAATATTCTAAAGGAAGGAAGGAGAAAATAGGATAAGAAGGAGGAATGGCCCAACAGAGCTCGGGGAAACAGGTGGAGGGAGGCCAAATCCATCATGGGAATGCCAGGCAAAAAGCCAGGGATAGGAGGGACAGAAGGGCAGCTCGGACAAGTSAAGAGATGATCCATGGTACGGGGACAACATTCCACCGGGATATGAGGAAATCAGCTTCCTGCCAGCCCAGGGAATGTAGGCAAAAGGCTTTCAAAGCTGCTGGGTTGGAATAAGGAGGAGCAGGAAGAAGAGAGGAATCCTATAAGGAAAAAAATGGACAGGGATTGATGAAATCAAGTTCTGCTACAAAGCAATAAATTATCCCCMAAATCAATCAAAAYGGTCGATTAATTCAAGGCGGYTTCTGTTCCCTTTCGTTCTCATGCCAAAATCATAAATTCCATGCAAATTCCCTTAGCAAAAGTTTTCAGCATTCATTTTTCCAATCCAAAGAAACTGTGGGAAGGGCCTGGGACTGGCGAATCCGATTTTACGGCCGCAACCTCAGACCAACAAAACTCYGTTTCCTTCACTGAGGAAATCTCAGATTCGATGAAGAGTCCCTTTGACTYGGTGCTTCATCCTCTGTTTGTTATTTGAGGAACAGTTTCTCAGCAGGAGGAGAAGTGGAAGTGTTTTCCCTCTGGGATCGGTGCCTTTCCCTTCCAGTGACCAGACTTTTTTTTTTTTTTTTCCGAGTCCAGGGAAAAATAAACAGAAGGGAAACGTGATACCACTTCCCTAATCCGGAGACAGTAGCACTGAAGGAAAATAAATCAACCTCCCTGCCCACTCAGGGCGGGACAAGAGACCTTGGCCTTCAACTTCGGGCAGGGAAAGTCCGTTTGGAAATTGGGGCTGGGGGATGGAATTTTCTAATGGAATTTTTTAATGATAAAAGCAATGAGTGGAGCAGATAGTCAGGAACTGAACTGGTCTGTGGACATTTATTGGCTGCCAGTGTTAACTCAGCTGTTCCCTTCTCAGGAAAAAAAGGAAACCTCCAGATTTTCCCTATTTTCTGGAATATCTTTATTTGCGTTTTATCCCAGAGGAAGATGAGGAGAGCAAACTCTACCTCAAGCTCATCCCTTGCTGGAGGCCACATTTCCAAAAGGAGCTGTCCGAGAGCCATCACCAAACCAAGATCTTTGCAACCAAAATTCCTGGAGGAAATTCACCAGCTCGGGAGCGGGGAGGGCTTTCCGGGGGGATTTGGAATTGAACTGGGAAGAAATCACCACTTAATTTAGGAGGATGACATCGTTAAAGACAGAATGTACAAAAAAAGGCAGGAGGAGGCAGTTGCAAATGTTGAAAATTATATATTTTTTAAATTAATTTTTAATATTTTCAATTAAGCATAACCAGTATATTAATTATAAGCAGTGTGTGTSTTAAGTCACTTTTAGCCAGCACTTTGTTAAGGTTCTTTAAACAGACTTTTATCAGGAAAAATCACTGAAAATTTAAGTTTAGCTAGACCAACCCTGAGATGCTTCAATGAACGAGACCCGGGAGAGAGAAATGGATTGTTGGAATTGGATACAGGGAGTGCAGGGTTTATGGACCACAGGGACAATTTGCAGAAATCAGAAGACAAAGGAGAAGGTAAAAATACTCAATATATTTGTGTCCCTACCAGAGGAAAAAGATACTAACAAGACTAAAATATGCATTAATTAGCATGAACGGCAAGAAATCAATAACCAAGGAAGGACAGGATACAAATTAACACAAGATTATGCCATTTAGAGCCAATGGACATTAATTTCTTTTTTTGCTAAAAAATGCATAAATAGGTGAGAAAGTTTTGTATGAGTGTCACTGTGGAGGCTGGAATTTTGTCAGGGACACAGATGGGATTKCACAGCTCGGGGAAAGGAACTTTGGCCTGGCCCTGTCCTGCAGTGCCCACAAACATCAGCACCTCCAGTGAGACCACGTCCTCTGGAACGGGAGGGATCCATGGGACGGCAGGAGCTGAGGGGAAAAAAGAGGCTGCAAGAATGAGGAAAAGCTGGGAAAGACAATCTCCAAGAGGATGCTGGGGCACGATGTGGGGCAGCAATAAAACRGGCAGCAGGAAAGGGGGAGCAGGAGCAGGAGCAGACCCAGCCTGGTGAGGACGGGAAGGGGCTAGGGGACAGGGAATGGTGGGGCTGGGAAGGGACACACAGTGATGTGATCAGGGGTCATTTTTCCATTGGTAACCACCGAGCCATTCCAGCCTTGGAATGCACACGGGATCCTCCGAGCGTGCTCGGCACAGAGCTGAGCCAGGCTGAGGGATTTTAACAGAGAGGGGCCCCAACACCAATGATCCCAATCCTATAAATGATCATGGAATCAGAGAATGATTTGGGTTGGAAGGACATTTAAAGGTCCCCTCATCCAACCTCCCTGCGGTGAGCAGGGACATCTTCAATCCATCAGCTGGCTCACAGGCCAGTTCATCCCTTGAATATTCCCAGGGATGGGACATCTACCCCTGAAGGGCCTGAAAGTTGCTCTGTGGCCCTTCCAAAATGTGCTTCATCCTCTCCTGGGAGGATTCGAGATAAGGCAGGTGTCCTGCTGACAATCAAAGCCTGCTGATGGAGGTGATTTTTATCAGATTTTAGAGTCTTAATGAGTGAGATGAATTAGGGCTCAGGTGTTCTAAGATGTTTTTCCGCATTTTTTTGCAGACACAGAATGATCTGGAACATTCCTCTGTCCCAGCTGTGCCATCTCCCAGCTCCTTGTCCCTCCTCCCTGCCCGGACAGCGTGAGGAGCTCCAAACTCCTTATCTTGGAGTTTGAACCAAGACCACTGAACCATGGCTGTGCTATCAACTTTATTCCCATCCCAAATCCAAAGTGCCGCTCCAAAACCACCTCCAGGAAGAAAATGGACTCTCCCACTAAAAACCAGGACACAGAGACAAATTTTGACTTCCAGATGGGATCTGCTTCATGCCTTGGCCATGCTTTGAGATGTTTCAACATCTCAKGGCCAGAACGTGGCTGCTGCTAAAACAGGCCCAGCCCTGGGCTAAATAAAACCTCGTGGCTTCTCTGGGGGTCTGGCTCCCACCCAGGGAATTCTGCGCCTTCCCAAAAAGCCTGGWTAGTCCTACACCTTTTCTTTTTTTTCCTCCCATTCCCACAAAGCCATCCTGTGAGACTCCCGGGGGATTTTGGTAACAGCAGAKCTTGCCAAGTCTGTTTGAAATCGGAGCTGGCGAAGAGAGAGGGGGSAAAACTCCTCGAGGTCATCTAGACCTGGATTTCTCCGTGTTCCAGAGGGTACAGCAGYGGGAAAGGATTTTGCCTGGCTCTGAAAATCTCGTCTTTATCCAGTTATAAAGTTTTGGGACCTCGGGAAGCTGATTTTTTGCCATTTTAATTTRAATATTTCTGTCCAGGTCTGTAAAGATATTTCTAAATGATCTCACCTCACACAGAAATATTTGCATTTATTAGAGACTTGAACTTGGGGAGGAGAGAGAGAGAAAATTGTGCTCAATTGGGAGCACCCAAAAATGGAACATTTAAATTACACTGATAATAGAAAAGAAGAGATAAAGAGGAACATTTCAGGTGATTCCAGCATTAAAGATCCTGATCCATCAAGACCATCATCACTAGAATCATCAGCACAAGAAATAAAGTTTTAATGTTCCATAACGTGGGAAAGCTCAAGGTCACCACACCCAGCTGGCCACAAATCTTGAYGCAGCACCCCAAAATTTATGGCATTAACTTCCATCGGTTCAACAATATTATTTGGAATAATTTTGTTTTACTTCTGGTTTGGAGCCTTGCACAGAAAGGATTTTCCAGCCTTTATGCCACAAATGAATCTTAAACACGTCTTTAAAAAATCACATAATTGTAGGAACAGAAATTTAATGAAAAATTATCAAATATCCTCTGTATTTTCCCAAGTTTAGGTGAGTTTAAAGGATATCAAGTGAGGAAAATACGATATAGACCCCTCCTAGATAGGCACAGAGAAAGAACCAGTGCTTGAAGCAGCACGAGGTGTGAGGAGATGAAAAATGACAGGAGGAAAACGAAGGCTGCCGAGAGAGGATACATTCCCTGAAAACCACCAGCACCAGAGGACTGCGAGTTTCCCAGGGGAAAGGGCGGGAAATCTCTTCCTTTTGGCTTTCAATGTCGGATAAAGCCCCGAGGGACARTCCCACAGGAGCCACTATCGAAAATGCCAACTCAGGTTATCGCTTTCGGCCTGGGAATAATCGGCCCCAGACGCCGTTTTTGTGCCGAATTTTGTATTTCAGCACTGATTTTCCCGCCTTGCTCCAAAGCATTTCAGCATCCTCCAGCCACCTCATCCTCCAAAGGCGTTTTTTTCCAAACGTTTGGCTGTTCAAATCCATCCGGTAAAATTCTTGCTGGAAGAAATAAAGGTTCCAGTCAAACAGATCTTTTGCTGGGGCAGTGTTTGGACACTTTCACCTGCTTTAATGGCAGYAAAAATCACTTTACTCTGCCACTTTGCAATTCCTTTATCTCCCTGAGAGAAATTTTTTTTAAGACACCAAACCTCACACGAAGTTTCAGCCTCTTCCACGCTGCATTTCGCATTTTGCATTTTATTCCTACTTTCCCTTTCCCAGACCTCTGCTTCCCTTTCCCTGGGCAACGCCACGCTTTTCCAAAGGTTGGCTGGATGAAAGAAAAGGGTTTTTTTTTTTTTACGAAATGCAAACCGTGTGGATTTTTCACTTCTGCCGCATAAAGAGTTCGCCTGCCGTTACGAAGCGGAATTAAATATTTTATAAGGTAAAAGAAGTTCATTCTTCTCAAGTGGTGACCAACAAAYGGGTCCTGCAGCAGATCCGTGGGCAGGGAGAGCTCCTAAAAATCTCTGCTGATTTTAACTCCACGTCCTGGCTTTGGATTTCTTTCCTGACTGGCTTTTTTCAGGATTTTATGGAATACAGTGGGATCYCATCCCATCCCACGCTGCCTTTGGTGTTACAAATAGGCATAAACAGAAATATTCCCTGTGTTTAATGCTTTACGGAGGGAATCATCCCTTCTTTGAGATGTTTATATATTCTTTCTATAATATTTTATATTTCTTTCAGTATTTAACGAACAAAGAGGCAATTTTAAGGGAGTTTCATTCACATTTRACCCATGATTCTATATACATATTTTCAGGGCTGTTTGGCCAAATTTTGGCCAAAAATTCTTCCCAAAACAGCAGCAAGAAGCCCATGGAATAAAGCCTGGAACTAAGACCTCCCTTCTTTGAGGGAGACCTGCAAATTCTGTGCTTGGGATTTATCCTTCCCATTCCTCTGCTCCTCCATCCTCAAATGTCAGCTTGCCCTGACCTCCCAGGCTGAACCCAGAGGCCCTGACATGGTTCTTGCACTCCCTGCTGAGCCTCTATTTTGGTGTATTTTGGGGTATTTTGATRTATTTTGGTGGTTAGGACACTACAGGCCGAGGGAACTGAGGGAACATTGTCATCCATACCCTAATTCCCAACGGGAATGTTAACCCAGCACCTCCAGAGAGGAGAAACTTCAAATGCACAAATCATTTTGTGCTCCTTGCCTCTATTTAGGGAAGGAGCTGCTCTGCTTTGCTCAATTCCATGTGGGGKCTGGTCCCCCTCAGGAAAAGGTGGGATTTGTGTTGTTCCTGAAGTTCACTGTCTCAGTTTGGGCATTTTTCTSTGGATGAGGCATTAACAAAGCTCATTCCTGGAGACAGTGAGAGCAAAGAGAGAATCATAGAATAATTTGAGTTATAAAGGAGCTTTAACGCTGATCTAAATGTTATTAAAATTTGTGACAGTGCATTGGAACTGGCAAAATTTAATTTATTGCCTACTCAGATCCTCCTCTGATGAACTTTTATCTCTCATTTGACACCTCCATCCAGGCACTTAATTAGCCCTGCCTCATAATTATCCCTCTAATCTTATCCCAYAATTATCCCAACAGAAAGATCCAGTTGAATTATTAGCTAGACATGGATAATGGGAAAAATCTTCAGTTTCCTGCCGTCCAAAACCAGGCGGGATGCATCCAAAAAAAGTGTCCACCCCATGTCCACAGGGGCCTCCCTGGGGGTTAAACTGGGCACCTTTTGTTCAGACACAACAAAAATGTCCTGAATGGAGTAKAATTCTGTTTATCAGTGAATTGAATCCAAGATTTCTCCCGGTTTTTCAAGCTCCTGTTAAATTTTATCCCATCCTGCAAGGTCCTCCCAGCTCCTGCCCAACATGGGGCTGATTCCAGAGGCTTTGGGTGCTGAATTTCATCCTTTGGTGTTATCAGCACATCCARCCTGCTGGAGGGAGGGGTCAGTTCCCAAACTGCCAGATGCCAGGGATGCACAAAAGACAAAACCTGCCGTTCCCAGGAAGTTTTGCTTTAGTACAAGGATTCTGCCATTAAATTTTAAATATCTCCGTCTGATTGAGTAATGGCCCTGATTTGGGTCTCTCCTGGATGTTTTTGTCGGTGGTTCTGCTTTCCAGAGGATCCACAAAACCCTGCTGAGTGTAAATGGGGTTTATCCCACCGGGAATGGGAGGATTTTGCCATATTCCATAATTCCCACCCCATTTTCTCTGCACTCCCCCGCAGCTCTGGCCAGCCTTGCGGTTTTCGTGAGTTCCCTTTTCCAGCACCAATTTTCCCCCTCCACTGGTTTATCCTCATCCCTGCTAAAGCTGAAGAGATGTTTRGCTTATAAACTTTATAAGGGAAATTTTAGGGTATTTCCCAGCTGCAGGGTATTAAAATTATGGGGTCTTTAGGATGTTTCAAGGCAAAAAGGGGATCCAGACRTTTTGCTGGTAGGAGAAGGAGAATTAAATTCCCTCAGAATGGAGGGCAGGGAAGTACATAGGTGGCGACTATTTAGGAATAATTATTTCAGGAATTAAGTTGAATATCCCAGATCCTCCCCACTGCAGCCAAAGCAAAGTTCACAGGTATGGAAAACAGAGATTTTCACCGCTTCTCCTTCTCAATTTATCCCTTATGGATTTGTGGTTTAGGGTGGGTTTTTACCACCTCAGAACAAGGGTAAAATATTGCTCTTGATGAGCACTGAGGTTGTTCCACTCCAGCAACTCTTCGGTGGCTTTGCTGTCCTTTGAATCATCTCCTTTCCGTTAAAGGCGTCCAAACCCAACCTTCCACCAGTCACAAAATACAGAGTCTGAAAATGAAAAGCGCTGGGAGCCCCTGTGTGGCCTCCCCCTCTTACCCAAATATCATTTTCTTTTATTTATGGCCCCTCCGAATCCAAAGAGCCCGAGGGATATTTTGCCCCTGTTTATCCTCCACGCTCCGTGTGTTGTTTTTTAAACCCTGTCATGTCCCATATAATTGCGAGTTGTCTCCTGAGAACCCAGGCTCTGTTTTCCTACAATTTCCCATTATTTTGGCTCGGGCTCTGCACTGATACCTTTTTATTTTGCCTTTCAGAACGAACAGCACAAACAAAATAAACCCTRCCCCGGGCAGCCCTTTGTTGGCATCTTCTCCCAGAGTCACACTGGGAATAAATTTAATTTTCAGGCCAGGATAAAGCAGCTAAAAAGTTGCTTTTAGAGAAAGGAGTCAGCACTTTATATTTTATGCTTTGTGCCTGTCTTTCTGCTGGAATTTGGGATATCCCTGGTCAGAGATTTGCTTCTTCTAAAAGTTGGGATTCAGTTTTTCGCTTCAGGCTGAAGTGTCTGGCTCAGGCATCCTCTCTTGTGTCTCTACCTGGGTCTCCTCTTGGATTCAGGTGGGATATCAGGGAAATTTTCTTCGCTGAAAGCATTGGAAAAAGCATCCTGGGGAAGTGGTGGAATGACCATCCCTGGAAGTGCCCAAAACCAAGTGGACGTGACACTTCACCCCATGGTTTCGTGGGCATGGTGGGATTCGGTCAAAGGTTGGACTTGGTGACTTTTCCAACCTTTTTCCCAACTTTAATTGTCCTACGATTCTATGATTCCATTTCCTAGGTCATAATTTCCATCCTCCAAAAGGTGTCAGATATTTTCCCTCAAATTATACTAAATTTTAAGTAAAATCTCCCTCTCTCCTCCCAAATTACATCGGGGGGCTGATCCCACCCTGCTGCAGCCACCCGCACTCGCCCAGTGGGATGATTTTCCAACCCCATGCACGCCCCTAATTATCGTGGGAGCTTGGAATCRATCACCACTCATTCCTGCTCACAGGGAAGCCCCGACAAGCACAGAGACAATTCCTGCCATCCCAACCTGCCGGGCAAATCCCACCCGCGTGCTGGAGCTGCCCTGCTCAGMTCCCACGGCAGAATTTACGAGGAGAAGCGGAGAGAGATAAATTTCACACCCACCGGACGGGTTGTGGTCGGATTTAATAAGGAACCACTYCATTCCGTGTTTTATTTGGGGAGCTCCGGGGCTGGTTTGGCTTCCAGCGGTTCCCTGCAGGCAGCTGGGCCAGCTCCTCGTCCGGCGTGAATGAATAATCCTGCCCTGCTTGGAATTAGAGGATGAATATTTTAGTACAGCCGAAGTTCAGGCTCTAAATAAAAAGATTTCTGCTTCGGCTGAGGTGACAGAAGGAGAAAATTCCATCCTTGGTTTTTATTTTTAAAATGTAGAGGTTTAAATTTCTTTTGTTTTGACCTTGGTGTTCATCAAACACTGTTTRATTAATAAAGAGGACAAATGGATTAGGAAATTCTCCTTTCCGAATCAGGAAAATTTCCCTTCTAAAATTCTGTCCTTCTCTCCTCATGGCTGGGTTGTAAACTCTGTGGAACTTTTAAACTTYGAAAATTGCAATGATATGGAAATATGGGAAGGGAAAAAATGCCCCAAAACCTTTAATTTGTGAGAAAAAATAAGTGCCCTGCTCCTGAAAGAAACACAGTAAAAAAAATCCCTTTAGAATTATATTGAAATGGAATTTCTTCTGTCTTCCTAACTCTCCCCACATTCAGTCAGGATTGCATTCCTCAGAATTTTGGGAATATCCTTATGCTCTGGGACAGGTTGAACGCCTTGTTCGAGGCTGCCCAGGAAACCTGGAGCTGGAATTTGAACAAGTCCAGCCCCTCAACCACAGGGCCCTGAGCAGTGCCGGCCACAGCAGCTGCTGGACTTGGCTCTGGAGCTGTGGGAATTCGCCCGGACAAGAAGAGAGGGCGAAGGAAGCAGCGAGGGGGAGGGAAATGACGGAAAATACAGGTCCATGATCCTATTTTTTTTTTTGGCCGAGGGAGAGATCCGTAACTTGCAGAACAATCATCACAAGGTTGGTGTTGTCGGGAGCTGTGGCCACGCCTGGAATCGGAGCCAGGACACGATGTTGGCAGAGGGATTTATTGTTTCCTGAGCTCGCTGGGCTGGATGTCATGGAAGTGTCACCGGAATGAGCGTGGCAGCTCCGTGTCACCGAGCGGCAGCACAGCCAGGATCCCAGGCTCAGAGAAAATTTGGGATTTAGAGGGGTTCAGTGCTCGGGGTGGTTTGACAGCTCCCCCTCCTCAGCCTCACGCTGCTGAGCCTTATCTTTCCCGAAGGACCGGAGCGAGATCTGTGTTTCCTGACGGGAGAKAATCCTCTGGCGTCACCAGGATCGGAGCCAGCGTTCCTGGAATGAGGAGGCACAAGAGGTGTTGCCTTGGGAGAGGAGAAGAGCCCATCCCTTCCACCAGCCTATTCCAATGGAGCAGATGTGCTGCTCACCAGGGCACGCACACGGCACGGCTCTGGGAAACACTTGGACACAGGATTGGGTTTTTCCCTGCAGTTCAGAGGCCAGAACAGAACAATAATTAATGACTGTGGGTAATTCATTGGGAAAGTGGATCCCGGAGGATAATGAGGGATTGATGTGTCAACTGGCTGGTCCAATCAAAAGACAATTAAATGTTGCGGGTAGAACAGATCTTGCCTAATTTTTMAGTTAAATCTTAAAATCTGGGCAACACCTTGGACTCTCATTTCTAATCCTTCAAAACTCAGTAAAGTATTTCGCTTTATTCCAAGGGAGGCATCCAAAAAAGCCTGGATCATTTTGCTTTTCTCGGGTGTGTTTTCCCTCGTGGTTGTAAATGATGACTCTCTTGTACCTCATGATCTTCGTTCCATACAACTGAAGATAGGTGAGCTCCGTCCCACCTGTTCTTGCCCTTGAATCCAAGACAATTTGGACACCAAAATGTCTTTGTGGGCCTAGGCCTTGTGTGTTAAACTGGATAAGGATTCTACGGACCCCAGGGAAAGGATCCATATCCAAGGGGTGACAAAACACCTCCTTTTCCCGTGTTGGAGGGGCACAGAAGGTGAACTGTAGCTGGGCCCCACTTCCACCTCTTTCCAGCACAGCTGGAATCCCTCTGGAACGAGGGGTTGTATCCTGGCCCACCCTCACTCTCCCTTGGGCCACCACCCAGCACCCCTGAAGGCTCCTGCAGGTCCCTAAAGCCCTGCCACCCCTCCTTGGACAACCTCCTGTCTCAAAGTCCCACAGCCACCACTGAAACCTGAGTTTGGAGAGCCATGAGGGGGCTCTAATTCCATGAAAAATGACAAATCCTCAATATTGGGGCTTTTGGGAGAGCAGGGACCGTCTGTGCTTTAAGGGCAGCCCGGGAGCAGCGCAGTCACCCTCAAAGCGCTACGACTTTTACCCTGGGGACACTCCAGGTGCGTTCCAGAGGCCGCCGATGCCAGCRGGAAAAGGCCTTCCGATTTCCACGAGATTTGGACGAGACCCAGACGGAGCAGGGAGCGGAGTCGGGGCCGCTCTTTCTCCCGGGGCTGAGGCCGAATCCTGGAAATCCCCGGGATCTGCCGAGCGGGGCTGAGCGCGGCTCAGGGAGGCAGCTGAGCTCCCCTCTCCTCTCGAGCTGTTTGTCTTGCTCCGGAGCCTAAAGCAACAGAGCAATTCCATGACAACATTCCGGCCCCGGGGAAGCTGACAGGGCAAAAAATCGTGACCAATAGAAAACTTCCAATAGTTCGTCCCAGCTTAAGAATTTAATTTCTGTTGCCTGGCCTAATTCAGGCCCTGCCATTAGTTTATTTGGTGCTGTGCTCAGCTTTGGCTGGGTGGGTTTTTATAGGGTTTCTTGTCAGCTCCTTGAATCCAGTGTTTATCCCGAGAAAACCAGCGGTGACCACAGAGCTCAGAAACCTCAGGGCTTTGTCATCTTGGATTCYTGGGAGCGGGATAACCAGGAAGGAWKGTCCCAGGGATCCACCTGGTGCCGTGATGTTGTGTTTAGRTCCGGTTGTGCTTTGCCCTGGAAGAAGGTGAGTTAATATCCTGCAGCCTCACATTCCCAGCCAGCCTTTGGTGCACTCAAATGGGATGTGGCTTCCCAATTTCCACCTCAACCCGGAGCTGAACTTCTCAATAGACCCATTAATCTCACTGGGGAGGTGATGGATTGGGACAAACAYCCCTATTCCTCCATCAGCCACCCAAATTTTGGGATATTGTGTGAAGAATTTCAAGTGAGATCAGAGATTCCRGACTCCTGCTGGGAGCCACCAGTGCTGCATAAAGCAGTTTTCCCTTCTTTGAAGGCTGGACACCTTCCACTATCCCAGGTTGCTCCAAGACCCATCCAACCTGGCCTTGGACACTTCCAGGGATGGGGCAGCCACAGCTTCTGTGGGAAAGCCGTTCCAAGGTGACCACGGCTCTGCTGACCAACAGGATCYGCCAAAAGGGGAAGTTAAACACCCCAGAGGGTGAGAGGTGTTCTCCTCTCAAGATCTGGGACACAGGGAAGGTGTGAAACGATTAAAGGGGTCTAAAGAACACAGGAAACTTTGCAAATCAAACTCATCACTCACACAAGGAATTAAACTGATTAATTTTCTGCTTTCCACTCATACAGACTCACACATAAAGTGGCTTTCCCTAATTCAGGCTGCCAGATTTTCCATCCCGTAACAGTAAAATCCACAACAAAACAGACCACGAGACCTCATCTCTCCACAGAGCAGTGACACCTCTGCCTGACGTCACGAGAAACATCCAAAGGGCATCTCCATATGGAGTTTACACCATGGAACATGCAAGAACCTAAGGAACCCTGATCTTCCGAGGTTTCCTGCCCTATTTCCTCCAGACCAGAGAGGTCTGGCTGCCCTGGAAGACCTTCTGGGAAGAGGAATTGGGCACGTGGAATATTCCAAGCCACCCCAAAACCTCTTGAGCCCCAGCACCCTCCCAGACCTGATCCTGCCCTTGTTACAAACCAGGCACGTCAGGAGCCATCACAACTCTCTGCTTATTTTTTTCCTGCAGCTTGTCCTGATTCCTAAAGATCCAAAATTAACACAAACCTCCTGGGCAAGGTTTGCTTGGCCAGGGATTTATCTAATTTTTTGGGTTTTTAATCCAATTTTTTTTTTGAAGTGGATGTGCAGCTTTGTRACCAGGAAATTGAATTCCTAAAAATTCAGGATATTTATATATATAGATACAGATACAAATATATAAATACAGATATGTGCATGGGTGGTTTTTATAGATGCACTTCAAAAAGGAAACTGCTCTGCCCATCCCTGTTATCAGGAATATTTTCTGGTTTGCTGTCAGAGTTGGAAACAAGAGGTGAGGGAATAAACAGCTTGATCGGCCTCCTGAAAAAAGGGAGAAACCCACCTGGCTGAGGTGTTCCAGGCTGGATGGGGCTCTGAGCAGCCTGGGATAGTGGAAGGTGTCCCTGCCCAYRGCAGGGAGTGGAATTGGATGATATTTAAGATCTTCTCCAACCCAGACCATTCYRGGATTCCATGAYGCTTCCTGAGCTAAACCCCAGCTGATCAGAGAGAGAGCCCAGAGCTCTAAAATTAAACTTTTTTTTACATCTGCCCCTTTCTTTAYCCTAATTTCAGGGCCAAGTGTCTTTATTAACACTGATTTCAACGGCTCGGTGCTGATTTACGCCAGTGGGAAGTTTGCTCTGGAGTCGTGTGGGGTTTCCTAATTTTATTAGGGTTTTTGTTGTTGTTGTTGTTTTTCAGGGATACAGGGAGAAAATCCAGCTCCAAGCCAGCAACAACAATTTGCCATTGTGAACACGGAAAAGAGGAGGGAACAGCTGAGGGAAGGCGGAGTTGAGGCTGTTTTAAAATTTTAAATTAACAAAAAMAAACCGAAACAACCCAGCTGGATCAGGGGGTGGGGGAAAAGGACACAAACTCAGCAAAGTTCCAGAGTCCTCTGAAGATTCCTGATGCTCAGAGATGGACAGAGCCCASATTTCCCCTCCTGGCAGCTCAGCCGAGCGGGATGATCCCCGAGGAGCCAGCTCAGGCTCCAGAGGTGAGCAGCCAGAGGTTTATCCCGAAGGCTACTGGGATGYTGGCATCCTTCCAGCAGGAAAGATGGTGAAATATTAACACTTTTTAAAGCCCGTGGCTCCCCCAGCCATAAATCCCAAACCCTACCGCGGGCCCATCGCTGACGGGTGAGAAGCTCTTTAATGCACACACGAGGAAAGAGGGAGAGGGCCAAAAGGGGAGGAATATTTCCAGGCTCAGCCATTGGAAGCCTACGGCTCCCATAAATCTTGCAAACAGAGGGCTCAGGCCGGATCTTCACTCTGCTGAGTTGTTGTTTCTTCTCTTACAGGAAAGTAATTAATATCTGGCCCAAATGWATTTAAGAAAAGGAGAAGAAATCAGAGGGGAAAAAAGGGAAATTCTGCATGTTGGTTAAATGCAGGTGCCAGTATGGATGAGAATCAACATCCAAATGGGAGGTGGATCTCTCCTTCCTTTCCACCCCTCTCCAGATTTTACGGAAAACATGTCAGAGGAAACATTTCCTAAGGAAATGAAACTTAYGCAATCAAGCSCTGAGCCCACATTTGGCCTATTTTTAATCCCTTATCCGATTTGAACCAAATTTGACACCTGAGATGTTTGGATTTGGAAAATTACGGATGAAAAGAGCTGTTTGGATAGCAGGTTGCTATTGAAAGAAGGAGTTGCATCTCTTTACAGGTACAGACAGAAAAGCTTTCTTTAGAGAAGAGCTGGAAAAAAATCCTGCGTTGTTTCGAGCACCAAATTGTTGGGATGTGGCTCTGGAGAAAGGCTGATCACGTTCCCATGGAGCAGCCCCTTAGGATCAATTGTTCTTTGCTTGATCAGCATCTTCTCATGCTTGAACATCTCACCCAAATCCCCCTGGCTGCTTTGGAATTGCAGGGACACCTCCYACTATCCCAGGTTGCTCCAAGCCCCGTCCAAMCTGGCCTTGGACACTTCCAGGGATGGGGCAGATAAAAATTCTGTGGGAAATCCGTGCCAGTGCCTCACCAACCCCACAGCCAAGAATTCCTTCCCAGTATCAAATCTAAACCCACTCTGTTCCATCTTAAATCCATTCCCCCCTGTCCCTCCATCCCAAGAGAATCCATTTGCTACGCAAGAGCTGTCTGGGCCCTGTATTTGAGGAGAGAAACAAAAAACAAATGAAAAAGTCAATTTATTGACGTCATCAGAATCTGCTTGACCAGCTCTGCCTGTGCTGGTCACAAGTGTTGGACAGAGGATTTTTCATGGATTTCAGATAAAATAAACCCAAAGAAATCAAAGAACTCAATTCCTGCTCCCAGGAACCGTTCAGGAGTGCCAAATGTCTCTGTAGAGCAGTCACTAGAGAGCACCAAATATCCACACTCCCTCCAGGTGGCTTGTGTGCTGTGGGAATTASTGATCTTGGAAAAAGGGGGTTACCCCCACCTATTTCCCTAGGCCTGGGGTCCAAAATTCCCACATGGGATTTTTGGCTCTCTTTTGGTGGGAGTTGTGTGGGGGTGGTGGAGAAAAAGAGCAGAAAGTACTACGATTTAAGAAAATATTTTAGGGTGACTTGGGTCCTTGTGCCACAGAATTGCTGGCAATTAAGATAAGAAAAGTAAATTARAGATTTCCTCTATGTCCAGGCTGCTTTGCATTTGGGTTTTTATCCCAGTTGAAGACTCCTCGGGTTCTGTCTCACCTCAAAGCTCAGCTCCTCAGAAATCAACTGATTTATTCCGATTCGTGAAGTTCTTCTGCAGCTTTCGGGACTTAGAGCAGCTTCATCAATTTTTAAGTTTTTAAGGTGTTTTCTGTCTTAAGCTTTCACAGATCACTTTTGTTTATTACRGCAAAGGAGTTCTGCTTCAAGTGTATTTAGGAACTGAAATTCCTATGGGAAACCTCAGGTCATTTTGAAATATATGGGTTGGATGTGTCGCAGAAAGGTCAGTGAGGGTCGCTCATCCCATTTCCTCCTGCCCCTGTGCCTGAACACATCCTCCTCTTTCCCTTTTTCCCAGTCTTTATTCCTACAGAAATTGTGACTTGGGCAAGCTGTGAATGAGCTAAAGAATTCCACGGATGTTCTCCAGAATGAGAATGGTTTGGGTTGGAAGAGACCTTAAAGATCATCTCATTCCAACCCCTGCCATGGGCAGGGACACCTTCCACTATCCCAGGKTGCTCCRAGCCCCGTCCAACCTGGCCTTGGACACTTCCAGGGATGGAGCATCCACAGTTTCTCTGGGAAAGCTGTGCCAGGGCCTTCAGCCCATCCACTCCAAGATGAGATTTTAGGGCACCACAGAAATGCTCAGCACTAAAATCCATGCTGGAGGTGGTGACAAGAGGAGGAGCTTCCCAGAATCCCAACACAGGTCACAAAGCGTCACTTAGCTCCCTTTCCTCAGTTTCCCAATRTGTRGGGTGGACGCTGCCATCCCACAAAACTCACTTTCCCAAAGGGAACATGGATGGACTTAGGGTTGGAATTGTCTGGGTCTAGAAAAGAGAAAGAGCTTTAAATATTCAAAAGTGGACAGAACCCAGGAGCAGCCTCGTGTGCTTTCCCAGCTTGTCCCTCCACCAAAGGCACATTTCCCGCATTTCCACCCGGGAAGATGCACTTCGGATTTACTTCTGCCTTTGGTACAAGACGTGGAATCATGGAATCATTTAGGTKGGAAATAACTTTAGGATCATCAACTCCAACAGGAAACTCAGCGCTGCCAGCTCCACCAGACTCTTTGGTCGGTCTACAGGAAAAATTAAAAAAATAAAGAATGAAAATAATAATTAAAAAATCACAACAAAACCGAATTCAATTAATTTTAGACCACCAGTCCTTGCAAAGGAAAAAATATCAGAACTGAATGTTACCTAAAAAAGTGGAAAAGTGGTTTTTGATGGAATGAAGGAAGAATTATTCCAGGTTTTCAAGCAGGAGGATTAAAAACCAAACACTTGGATTTGTTTGGGACTTACACAGACTTTTGTTTTAATTCTATTTGCTCACCTAAGATTAAAGACATTTTATTGCCTGGATGAACTCTGAAAAATCTAAAAGTTTTCCTCTGAAAATATGAAAATGAGCAGTTTCGAAACATCTCTCCTTTTTTCTTGGCTGTGTTCCTACATTTCCTTCCAAATCCATCTGCCCTGGGAAAACACCTCCATTAATCTCAGCTTCCACCTCTAAGGGCAACCCCCACCTCCTGACCAGCAAATGAGCACCTTTAGAGCCTCATTATCCACAGGGATCCAGGGAAGTGGTGGAGTCCTCACCCCTGGAAGTCTCCAAAAAACACGTGGATGTGGCAGTTGAGGATGTGGTTTAGGGATAAACATGGCRGTGGCTTGATGGCTGGACTCGGTCTTAGAGGTTTTTTCCAACTTTAACAATTSTATGGTTCTGTTCTATAAAATAYTCAGGAACTTYTGGATTTAAATGGATTAGGAATGGATCRGAAGGATTCGGGTTGCTGCTGGATGGGGCAACACGAGCCTGGTTKGGGTATGGATAGGATTCCCATCGGTTTGGGTATGGATGGAATTCCCATCGTTTTGCTGAGGTGTGTTGATTACATGTGCACTGCATRAATATTTTTCTTCACTGAGGGTTTGTCGTAAACCAAGGAAAATTTAAATTTTTTAAGGAAATTTTAAATTTTTAGCTGAAATTCCCAACGATTTGCACAAGCACTGAGGGATCTCATGGAGCTGAACAGGATTTTTAGGTTTGATTTAAAATTCTGCAAATGAAATCGTTTGCACCTCTGTGCAAATCTGTGTCACACGCACACGAGAAAGGATCCATTTCTCCCTAGGAAAAGGGCTCCGTTTCTCCCTAGGAAAAGGGCTCCGTTTCTCCCTAGAAAAAGGACTCCATTTCTCCCTAGAAAAAGGGCTCCGTTCCTCCCTAGAACAGAGAAAGAAGTAAAAGAAAAATATTCTCCTTTGTCCCTAGAAGAAGAAGGTTCTATGACTCATTCCCTAATTAAATGTGCATGCTTGSAAATAAAAATAAATAAATAATTAAATTAAGCTTCCCTTGTCCCAAACCTTAATGAGAACGGAGCGTTTTCCTTGCCTTCCCTGYGGTTTCTGCCTTGTCCCGGGATCAAAGAGCGGTGACCACCACCAGGGAAAATTAAAACCCCAAACATCTGCTCGCCCCAGTATTTACAGAACCATCCAAACCGTGCAACTGAAGCAATCAAGGGATGAACAGTTCCAGGTTATCACGGAATCACGGTGTGGGTGAGGCTGGAAAGGACCTCTGGACATCATCTGGTCCAACTGCCTGACTCCAGCAGTTCTCTGGGAAAGGCTCTTTAATTCCACCCTCCGGAGGTCCTAAGGCAAATCCAGTCTTTCCGTAACTTCCATTGACTCTGAAGCTAAAGGAGCCACCTCCTTAAGCCAGGAGGCAGCTGGTTAAAGCTTTAAACTCATTTAATCAGCTTTTTTTGGCTTTAAACTGTGTGGAATGAACTCTTTTGGAATAATATCTCTGATATTCCTTGGGAAAAACTATCCGCCTCTTCTGCTGCATCTCCAGGCAAGAGAAACTAAATTGACCACAGGGTTTTCCTATAAAAACAGGCTGGGAAAGTTGGGATTGTTCAACCTGGAGAAGAGAAGGCCCTGGGGAGACCTTAGAGCCCCTTCCAGTGCCTAAAGGGGCTCCGGGAGAGCTGGAGAGGGACTTGGGATGAGGGATGGAGGGACGGGACACAGGGAATGGCCTCAAGCTGGAGGAGGGCAGGTTTAGATTGGTTATTAGGGAGAAATGTTTTATTATAAGGGTGAACAAGGTGTTTTCCATGACCTTTTGGGTATAATAATACTTTCAAGGACATCAGTTCTCTCTGTACCTGGAAGATCCTTCAAGGAATCCCTGACTTTACCCTTGTCCACTGCTGGAATTCTCATGAATCCCACTTCCAGGCACAGAGGCCTGGGAATCCTTTTGGAAGATCAAAGTAAGCAAGAAGTTGTGTGTCTCAGCCTTATCTGTGCCAGCTCTCTCCAAATCACCCACCCCACCCAGAAACAAATTTTCCTTTCATTATTAATTTAKTATTAATTATTAAAAGCTCAGGATACCCTGGAGACCCCTTGGAAGTCTCAGCTTTGCTTGTGCTGAGCTTTCCTCCCTCCATCCATGTCCAGTCCTTTGAGCTCTGCAGAAACGAGATAAAATCTCATTGTTCTTTATCCCAGCCCTCAAAAGTGACTCATTAATATTTCTCTGCGGCTTCAGGTCTTGACAAAAACAAACCACTCCAGCAAAGAGCAATTTTCCATCCTCGCCCTCCGCCTGTTTTTATTTGCTTTTTTTCCTCTTGGATAAACTATTTGGAAAACATCGCAAGAACACTTAATCGTGGTGACATGAAAGCAAATTTGCCTGGCGGATTCGGGGATGTTTTCCCTTCAGGAACACGGGAACAAATTTGGGGTTAGTTTTCCTATCAAAAGACAAAATGTTTGAACTCGAGGGAGAATATTCCCCAGCCTGGATTCCGGGGCCAATGTTGTTGCCAGATGTGGACGGGAATGGAGCTGGGCAGGACAGGGAGGAGGTAGCTGAGCACAGGGAATGAGAAAACCTCCCCAGAGCCGCCTTTGGSGTTTCAAATCTTTAATCTCCACCATTAAATGATAGAAGAATTTCTRTTTGGTGACACCTTCCAGAGAAAATCTGAAATCCCTTTTTTTTTCTGGAAAACGCCGGTGTGGTCTAAACCGGGCTGGGCTCTTTTCTCTGTTCAGTGTGGGAGCAGGGAACCGAAAATCCTTAAAACCAAAATCATCCTAAACCAAAAGCGTTGCTCTCCAAGGCCACTCCTTTGAAGGGAATGTCACAGCTTCAGGACACGAGTGGCTTTGGGTCTCCTCTCCATCGTGTGGCTGAAATCGTTTACAGATGAAAGGGAATAACCAGGGGAGCCACACTCGTGTTTATCCCGAGAAAAAGGAGCCTCACACCAAAAGAGGCTCCTCAGGAAGGAGTTTTGTSTATTTTCCTCTTTCTTTTCAGGAAGATGAGGGTTTTGACCCTCAGGAATCGACAGGTATATGTTAAAATAGGTTGTACAAGGATTGGGTGTTGGGGCGGGGATTGGGGTGGTGCTTTTCCCTTCCCGGGAACCTGTGGGATTCCTCATCCTGTAGAAAATCCGGCCCTTCCCAGCATCCCACAGCGCATTCCACACCCCAGGGCTGTCCCAAACCCTGCAGACAAATGATTTGATTATTTTTGATCCCCCTACGGACTGTCTGAACCTGGAAAATGGTGGTTAAATGATTTAAAAATAAAAATTAATGGCATGGAGCTGCTCCAGGGCAGTGTTAGGTTGGATATCAGGAAAAAGTTCTTCCCCCAGAGGGAACAGCACTGAASAGGCTCCCCAGGGAATGGGCGCATTCCCAAGGCTGCCAGAGCTCCAGGAGCATTTGGACAACACTCTCAGGGACRGGGTGGGATTTCTGGGATTGTCCTGGGCAGAGCCAGGGGCTGGAATCCTTGCGGATTCCTTCCAACTCAGGATATTCCCAGGAGTCACCAGAGATGCAGGGAACCAGAAAGATCTGATTGGCAGACCTTGGGAAAACATTTCCCTGGATAGGTTAGAAAAGGAAATAAAACCAGTGCCCTGCTCCCATCCCTTATTACCTTAGTACAGCTCTTTTCTTCCCTTCCCTTTCCCAATTCCAGATATCCTCTGCTTCTGGGATGGGGAAGCAGGAATGGGAATGGCTCCTAAATATGCTGTTGGCAGACAGTCAGTGCTGGAGATTCCTCACTTCTCCAAATTTAAATGTCACGACTACACCTCGTTCACCTTCCCACATAACCTGCAGTGTCAGACACATCCCATGGCGCACGTCTGGGATCTTCTTCCTAAAAATATTCCCGCACAAAATGCAACCACTTCTGAGCTTGTGACTCCCTTTCCCCTGTTCAGCTCCTCCTCCCACAGAAATGTCCCTKTCAGTCACTCAGAGAATCACAGAATCGTTAAATTGGAAAAGGCCTCTCGGATCATCAAGTCCAAGCTGTGATTCYGTGATTCCACAGAGTTCCAGGGATCCTGAATATTTGCAGACCACCTGGGTTTTGGCTGAGGAAGGAGGGCATCATGGTGATGATGTTGAGCAGCACCTCTGAAATCCTAGGAATAGCTCTTGGCTGCTTTGCAGGGACCATGGAACACCAGAGATGTCTGTAAATATGGTTTTACCTAATTTTGACCATTGAAACCTCAATCATTTCAGAGATTCAGGTTCTCTCCCATCCTGAGAGGGAGAATGAATCCCCCTCTGGATGTATTTATTCCTCTACAATGATTTTAGGGGTGACTACACAGATAAATTTTCAGATAAAGCAAACTGAAGTCAGTCCCACCCTTCATTCCACAGCACCCCAGCTCTTCCCTTTGAAACTGAGCTTAGTCCTCGTCCATTCAGGCTCCAACATTTCCATGCCAAGGAACCCTTTTAATGAATATTTATTTATAGGATTTACTGTTTTCAAGCCTGGAGTTAGCTGAGATATTCATATATTGCTATAATTACCAATAACTCTATAGAACAGGGGCAGCACTTGTGATAAGCCAGATTTTATCTGGAATATATTTGTCTCTTTGCTGGTGTTGGAGCCACTGATCTATCCAGTGGCTTTTTTTTTTTTTTTCCCCCTGAATTCCCATTCTTTCAACCCCAAATTTCCTCTGCCGTTTTAACAGCGCAGCACGGATTGATTCCATGCAGGAATCTGGTGGCACATTCATATTCCTGGTGTCTTTTTGATTGGGGCTGACTGGGGGATATGGTACAAGTTAAGGGCAGCTCTGTAATGGCTTTCACATGAGGGCTGYAGGAAAGCATTCCGTGTCCTTACCTTCATCCAGCTCCAAGAAAGGAGGGGGGGAAAAAAGGGAGAAGGCAACAAAATAAAACGTTAATAATTTCTTTCTGCTTCCAACATGTGCAAATTCCATACGGGGGGAGTGCCTGGAAAAAAAAATTGCGGTGGAAGGGGTAAAAAAAAAAAMAACAAGTGTCCCTCTCCCACAGGGATAACAAAGAACACAGCCCTTGGAAAAGGTTTGTCTAAACAAAATAACAATAACAAAGGAGCAGCAAACCCAAACCGAAACACTGGGAAGGAATCAGCCTCGAGCCTGGGGGACTTCCAAGCCCTCTGTGCGTGCGTGGGGCTGGAGGACGTGGTGGTTCCGTGGCCACTCCGAGCTTAGGTCAGCGTCACTCGTGGGGACAAATGGTCACTTGAGTGACCAACGGTCACCAGGGGTGGAAGCAGGACAAGGCTTTGTATCTACTGATGTAATAATACTTCAATTTTTCAATGGAAGCTTCTCTTTTTCCCTAGGATTACACATCCATGAGCACACAAATGCTTGTGCCAGGCTCGCCCTATGAGAGGGCTTTGCTAAATCCTTGCTGTCCGTGCTCTTGTCACCAAAAATCGCTAAAAATAAATAAACTCCTCAAAAAACGCTCTGAAAAGTTCCTCGTAGTCGAACAGGGATCTGATTTCCACTTCTGACCTGCTTATCTTCCATAGAAAAAAAAAATATTCAGGATGGAAGATGGACTCTATACAGATTTAAAGGATGTTTCCCATAATTTCTGCTTCCATACCACAGAATCAGCTGCAGATTTATTTCAGTCTGTTCTCACCTCGTGGTTTCCAAAGTCTGACAGGACTCACTCAGCCTCACTCCCGAAATCTGCCTTTATTTTGGGTTGTTTACATGGATCACCATGATTCCACAGCTGATTTAAATATAAGTCACTCCTCTGACTTCCCCTGAACGGTGATTTATCAAATTGGAAGCTTAATCCCAGTGAATCATAAATCTCCTGTTTTCTGGTGGTAATTTAAAGGAGGCACAATGCCAAAGAAAAACCTGGAGCAGAGCAAGAAAGAGAATGGCAGCTTTTTTGAACCAAAAAAACAAATTAAAGTCTGTGCAGTTTGGTGAACATCAGGTTGAGGATCACATTCTGAGCTATGGCTGCTCTCAACTTCCTTCAGAGTTCAGGCCCAGTTTAAATCATGGAAGTGTTGAGAGAAGGGAGCAGAAATTTCATTTTTCAGATGCTGTGCCTGACTTYGCCTCAAAATGTTTGTGGTCACCATGGCTGGAGGTCATTCCACCAGCCAGAATGGGGCTATTGGAGGTGTTGAACGAGAGCCAGCAGGTTAAGAGAGAATCCTAGGATCATTTAGGGTGGGAAAGATCTCTAGGATCATCAAGTCCAACTGTTCCCTCAGCACTGCCAAGGCCACCACTGACCCCTGTCCCCAAGTGCCACATCCATGGGGCTTTTAAATCCCTCCAGGGATGGGGACCCCACCACTACCCCGAGCAGCTGTGCCAGGGCTGGACAAGCCTTTCCATGATGAAAGTTTCCCAAATATCCCATTTAAACCTCCTCTAGTGCAACTTGAGGTTGTTCCCTCTCATCCTGTCCCTGTTCCCTGGGAGCASAGCCCGACCCCCCTGGCTGCCCCCTCCTGTCAGGAGTTGTGCAGAGCCAGAAGGTCCCCCCTGAGCCTCCTTTTCTCYGGGCTGAGCCCCTTTCCCAGCTCCCTCAGCCGCTCCTGGTRCTCCAGCCCCTTCCCCAGCTCCGTTCCCAAATTGTCACCACTGTGTCTTCCACAGGTTAAACAGAAAAAAAAAGACATTTTCTAGGATAATCTCCTTGCAGCTATGGAGCGTCCCTCCATGTTTCCTGAGGACAGGAATCGTGGCACGACCTCGAGGAGCCGATGGAAGACACCACAGTTGGGATTGATCTCATCTCAATTCTCAGACTACTTCGCAGACAGTAATTTTTGAGACGTCACCGCGCTCTGAAAGAGCTGTTTATAAAAGTTGCTATCAAATGTGATTGAAAAGAGCCTTGTCCTTGCAGTTTCCCTGCTCTAACTGGAAACAGCCCGTGGAGGCTTTGGATGACATGCAACGAAAGGGTCTCGCCTGTCAGCTGCTCGTAATTAAACAAATCCCTTTTTTTGCAAAATAATCCTCTTTTTTTTTTTATTCCCCCCTCCTCGCATTCAGAATCCTGCCCAAACACTCTTTCCCGTYGGTGTAACCCACGACTTTATATTGTCTTTGCTGTCAGGAATTTTACAACCTTCCAAGGAAAAGTTCCTGACGAAGAAATTTCTTTTTCAGCCCTCGCTAGGATCCGTTTGCTGCCTGAAACTCCAGGCCCCTTGGTGATTCGCATTTATGACCTGACAACATGAGCTGGGTAATTCAAACACTAATTGAAATACAACAATTAAAATGCAGTTTGAAATTCCAAAGCGGCCATCCCAAACGATCGCAAGCATGTCATTTCTAGACGGTTTCGAGGCTGCATTTTTTTTCGCGCGGAGTTCTGGACGGATTTGGGGCTTTCCGTGTTGTTTCTGGAGGATTATTTGTTCCTTTTTTTTTTTTTTTTTTTTTTCCTTTCCGTTCCAGCGGAGGTCGATCCCGGAATCTTTGCCTTTCATTATGGCAAAGCCGTTTCCTCCCCGCCGCTCGAGCCCTTGAGTTGATTAAGTGGTACAAAGCATTCCTGGGGCGCTCCGTAAATAACGACGCAAACATGTTTATGTAACACTTTCATGTGCTAATTAGGGYTCGATGCCGGAGTTGAACGCTCCCTGTCCCGGGGTCTGGGACTCTTCAACTCTTGGCTCTTTGATGTGAAAAGGGAGCACATTCGGTTCTCGTTCCGCCAGGATGGAGCCGCCGTTTACGCTCGGGGTCGCTTCTCCACGAGGGAATGCTCCAGATCCACGGGACCGAAGGGAAGGGGGGAGGTTTTTATGGAGTCCCCGTGTTTGGGACCAGGCTGCAATGGGCTCTCCGGGAGAAAATTTCTGATCCAAGCTTGGTGAAGCCGTTTGAGAACGACAATTGGAGCTGTCTGCCATGGGTCATTGAGATTAAATTTCCATGGATGGAGATTTAGGCCACTCCTGCCTSTCCTGATGGATGATTTCAGGAGGAGAGAGAGCAGGAATCAATCTCTTCCCTTGCTGAGCAGTGACAGGACCTGATGGAATGGCTGGAGCTGTGCCAGGGGAGGTTTAGGTTGGATTTAGGGAAAGCTTCTTCCCCCAGAGGGTGGTGGGCACTGAACAGGCTTTTCGGGGAATGGGCACATTCCCAAGGCTGCCAGAGCTCCAGGACTGTTTGGACAACACTCCCAGGGATGCACAGGGTGGGATTGTTGGAGTGTGTGTGCAGGGCCAGGAGTTAGGCTCATGATCCTTGTGGATCCCTTCCAACTCAGCATGTTCCCCGATTCTCTGACTTCCATCTCGGTCAATTCCACACATATTCAGCCTAGAACTTCCTTAAATTGAAAAAAAACGAAATTGTTACAACCTGAGCTATAATGAGGAAAATTTCTAACATTCTGAAAAATGAGTGTTCTTCATAAACTGGACATAAAGGGGGAGGTATCACACACACCCCAAATAATTTAGGCCTGGGCTTTTCCTGAATCCATCAATGCCTGTGCTGGAGGCAAGTATTGGCCACATGGAATGGGTCTGATCCAGTCTGAATATTCCGAGGACACCTAGAAACCAATTTATTCCAGCAAATCCCACCTCAATCTCTGAGCCCCATCCAAACCCCGGGTCCATATTAAAAGTTCCTGTTGAATTCTTCCTGAGTTTAATGAGTACAATCAACCTGAGGAGCAGCGTGGCAGAAATAAAGCTTCGTTTGGCACAGTCGTAGTAATTGAGCATTAAGAAATTAACACRATATTTTATCTTGCCAGTTGAATCAATGGGAATTTTCTTTCCTGTTAAATTCTGTGAAATCCTGGCAAAAAGCTGGATCTGGTAGGAACAGAGCACAGGCTASTGAATATTATTTGTGACAAATGAGGGCCATGAATCAAAGCCTCTTTACTCCGTTAATAACTGTGAGGAGTCATGACAAATTTTGGCATCTGGAACAAAATCTTGAGGATTCATCGTTCAGGAAAAGCCTCCCTTGGCCCAAGAACCTTCAGTTTCAATGGTGAAGCATTTGAGGAGTGAACTCCAGGGCTGATAACCGGACTGATCCCGGTTCCTGGGGAACAGGCCACGCTGACAGGCGGCCGTGAAAGCTTTGTTCCCCTCCAAATCAAACCTGCTTTCGATTTAGGGACGTGGGAGTATTCCACGGACARCACCTCGGAGAAATCTGCTCGTGAAGTGAGAATTACCCCACAGAAAGAYCCCAACCTGCCACCCCCCACCTCACCTCGGCCCGCGAAGCCAAGGGAGCGCTCCTGGACTACATCAAATTTATTTCTGCCGGCTGACGTTTCACAGCGGGCGAGTATTTAGGGAAAAGAGGTTTCCTACCACTACTGCCTCTATTTTGGGCATATTTTTTTTCCAGTCTGTCATCTCCAGACTCCCGTAGGGTTGAGGGTGGTCCATGGAGTGCTCCTGACATCACAGGAGAGGAGGCCAAGCTTGGTGTCCTGTGGTGTCACAGGAAGGGTTCTACCCCTTCCCAGCAGCGCTTTGGAATGTCTCCAAAGCGAGAAAGGCTCCAAAGGAACTGTTGGCCTCAGGAGCTGGCAAAGCAAGGAGAGGGAAAAGGTCATTCCAATCCACCACCGAAAGCAGGGAATGAGGCAATGTCCTTTCTGCTCGGTGAGCTTCTCCTTATCGCTTATCTCACCTTGATTTACCCACTCAGCACTCCCCCATCACCTCCCTGAGCCCCCAGCTGGCTTCCAAATCTCATTCCTGGGCTTTATTCCTGCACGAATTGGCTGGTAACTCTTTCCAGATGCTCTATTGTCCTCCAGGTGATGGGGAAAATATTTTGCCTAAAATTCCTTTGCCTTGTGATGGATTCTTTGTCTTCCCAGCTTTTCCCAGTGTGAGTAAATGGACAACCACACCAGCACCTCTTCTGTCTGCGAACCCAGGGGTTTCCCTTAATTTAGGGGCTGGAAAACTTGTCCTGTGAGGAGCAACTGAGGGAGCTGGGGTTGTCCAGCCTGGAGAAAAGGAGGATCAAGGGAGACCTTATGGCTCTCTACAACCCCCTGACAGGAGGCTGTGGAGAGATGGGGGTCAACTCCTTCTCCCAGGTGACAAGTGACAGCACAAGAGGCCTCAAGTCGCACCAGGGGAGGTTTAGATTGGATATTAAGGACAAAAAAAAATCATGGAAAGGGTTGGAAATCATTGGAACAGACTGCCCAGGGCAGTGGTGGGATCACCATCAAAAAAGGYGTGGATGTGGCACTTGAGGACACAATTTAGTGATGAACGTGGGGGTGGTACTGGATTTACAGCTGGACTTGATGATCTTAAGGGTCTTTTCCAACCTCAGCAATTCCATGATTCTCTGATTCCAGTGTGTGTCCTGATCTTCTCACCTGGGAAGTCACCGCGTTGCTTCCCTGTTTGTCCTTCCCAGAGGAGGACTCCATCTGCCTCCCTRTTTCCGGTCGCTGCTGCTCCTTTTCATTCCACCTGGACCCTCTGAGCTCCACATTCCCCACGTCTTCTGTGGGTTTTATCCACCTGCAGAAGACCCTGGAAAGGTCAGGACAGGTGGCACCAGGATGAGTTTGTACCATGGGATGCTGGCTGGAAACACCGGATATCACCCAGCAACAGAGGCCTCCTGCTGCAGGGATCCTTCACTGGTTTGGCTCAGTGATCTTAGAGGTCTTTTCCAATATTAATTGGATTTTTGGAGTCTGGGAGTGGCAGGGAGTGGAAGCTGAACTTCAGAGCTTTCTCCTCCACCTCAAGAAAGCTCTGTCTGTCACAACATTTTAATTATTGTGGCTTTCTACTTRTGCATCCTCCCGATTTAGGGAACAACCTGGAACTGGGAGGTAAAACAGATACAGCAGGAGTGGTTTTGTAGTTTGATAGGTTAAATCATAAGCAAGGCAAGTTTTGTAGTGGTAAAAAAAATATGTTTTATTGCACTATCTGAATTTCGTCCCCTCCTATAAATATGTTATGTCAGGCAGTACCTTCTCTCCAGAAACAAGGTCTCGGAAAATYCTCTTTCCCATCAAATTCCAAAGTCACAAAGTGCCAGTGGTCACTGCAGTGTTCCAAAATCACTTTTCCTTGTCTAAAGAGATTGTCTAAGAGAGAACATTCATTGTCAGGTGAAGGAATCTCCTCCTTCCTCRAGGCTTTGGCTCAGCCAGGTACATAAAAGCACAAAAATGAGGCTACGGGGCTTACTCCTGACATTAATTTCCCCCAAAAAATGACAAGTATGACACAGAGTCTTACCCCATTTAATTTCTCCTGCTGGCATATGGTTGGGATTTTGTGCTCAACCACTCTCCTTTCAACAGGCAGAAATCTTGCCCAAGCGACCCCTGGGCAAATCTCATCCTTATTTCCCAAATATTTGGTTTGAAAGTCGTAAAAATAAACAGATGCCTCTTGATTCAGGTCAGCTTGTTAAGAATTGGGCTTTCAGTCCAGGCTTAGCAGCTGCAAACGGGTTCCCTGCCTTGGAATATTTTGTTTTCTGAAATAAATCCCACGACCAGGCCTAATCATAATGATAAAAAATAAGAGAAGGAAAATGTTGTCAGAGGTCCAAACACATGAATTCTGTGTCGTGAAAAGCTTTCATTCTGGTTCCTATTCTCACTCGTGCACAGATTTATTGGAAAAAAAGCCCCGACATTTATTCRTTTTCCACTTAGATTATTGTGGTTAAATCAAAAAGAAGTGTCAGGGCTTAGGGAGCTGAAAGCAGCTCCGCTTTTTCCATTGTGACTGGGTCACATGGTTCCCATTTGTTCCATGAAAAACCTCCTGGTTTGGGTTATTTTCCCCGTCTGGAATGAGATAGAATTCCACTCCTGCTGCCAGATCTGCTGCATCGCCGAGGAAACTCCGGCATTTCGGGCCATCTCCCCGGGTTCAGCCTGGTCCACAGGGAGCTGCTTTTTAAAATTATTATTGTTGTTATTATTTAATGTTTCCAGTGGGATGAGGACGCTCCTCAAATGATTGTTTGGAAGCTTCCTTCAGACTATAGGAGAAGGGATACCTTGGGAATGGTCCCAATCCATGACAGAAGAGAGATGGGTTCAACTCCGGCTCCCATCACATTTGGGAGATATTCCAGCTTGGAATATCATAAAAAACCTGTTGGAATCCATAGAAAGATTTTAGGGCACACGGATCAGTCCCATGATGTCCATGTTTTGCTGTTTGCAGCCCGGAGGTCGAGGAACAAAACAAGTTTTCCACCTTTTCCAGAGGAAAGTTGGGCACGGAATCCAACGCAGGTAAATTCTGGCAGCTCCTGGGTCTACAAATTTTTGATCTTTAATTGTCACCCCGCAGGATTTTAATCCATTCCAATTCCATGGAAAAATGAGAGGATTTAACCTCTGTAAATGGAAAACGAGATTGGCTCTGTCCCAGACAGAAATATCAGGTCTATGGATATGTTTGTTTGCCAGTGAGTTCCTCAGAACTGGAATTCTATTGGAAATATATTCATTGGATCAATAGTGACCACTGAGCTTCAATTCACAAACCCCCAGAAGGGATTTCAAATAAAAGACATTGTTAAAAACACAATGAAACAGCAAGGAAGACAAAAATATGATTGAATATAGGTTGACCTAGAGGTTGTGCTGAATGCATTAAATTTCAATATAGATCCACCTATTATTAACAAAAATTATGGATGGACTAAATAAAGTTATTTTTATGTTAGATTTRCTTGACATGTCGGAATTATCTCCTTTACAATCAGCTGGATCGAACAGGGAAATTTAGATTTTATTGACTCCACAGCCASGTCTGTGGAGAGGAGATGCCCTCACCAGGTGACACCAGTCCCACCTAAATTCCAAGAGCTGCTCCTGAACCAGCCGTGAGCACGAGAATTCCAAGATGTCATGTGAAAACAACACTAAYTTAAGGAAAATACCGCTCAGAACCGGAGAAATATTTCATTTTATTAGCGTGGAATTGTCACATTTTGACACTGCCAGCAGAAAAATATTTATTAAAGGGGAAACATCTTGTTCCAATCAGGGGAAATGTTTTATTTCTGCTTTCTCTGTTTGACACATTAGAGCACGAAGTTGCTGTTCCACACATGTGACACTCCGTGTAAAATTCATAACAATGAAACTGCAAAGTCAGGGAGAGATTGAAAAAAGGTTTATTTAGGGGGTGATTTTTTTTTTTTCCCCAACTTCAAATTTGTTAAAGAACAAATGCTTGGGTTTTATTTCTGAAATCTCTCCCGGCCTTAAATCGAAATAGAGCTTGTGTTCCTCAAGGTCCGTAACTGAACCAAAATGTGCAGTAAAAATCTCGCCTTCATCTCTCACCTACAAACTTTTCCCCACTTATATTTTCCTATTTTGACAACAAAATATGAAATGAATGATGGCAACATTTGATATTTTAAACGAGTGCTGTGCAACATAAGGAAAAAAGGCTTTTCTAAATGATTGATTATGGAGAAAAGAACATGACAATTCGTCATAATCATAAAATCACGGAATGGTTTGGGTTGGAAGAGACCTTCAAGATCATCTATTTCCATGGGCAGGGACACCTTCCACTATCCCAGGTTGCTCCAAGCCCTGTCCAACCTGGCCTTGGACATTTCTAGGGATGGGGCAGCCACAGCTTCTCTGGGAAACCTGTGCCAGGGCCTCCCCACCCTCACAGGGAAGGATTTCTTCCCAATATCCCATTAAATCTACTCTACTTCGTCTTAGTGCCATTCCCTCTTGTCTTGTCCCTCCATATCCCACCAGCATGGATGTCATTTGTCTGGACAAGGCCCTGGCCCGGTTTTGCTGCAATCAAAGGCAGGATCTTCCTATTTAATCTCTGAACACAGAAAATCTTGGTTTGGAGCTCAACCCTTGGAGCTGCCAACCTCAGGAAAGCGTTCGAGGTTTTCCAAACGCACTTTTCCCTCCGACGCAGGGCGAAACCCCACCCGGCAAACATTTCCCAGGGAAAACCAGACAGGTAGGTTGGGATAATCCAGAACATTCCACCACAAATTTGAGAAACCCACGGGCACACAACGGATTCGAGATGAGTTTATTGGTTCTACTTCCCCCTAATCCTCGCCGCCACCTCAACCGCCGTGAAAATTTCACAACGAATCATTTTCTCCAAAGCATTTCCATATTTTAGCATAATATTTTCCCCTGTGGTTTCCCAATCAGCTCCCGCAGCAGATACGATCTTCTCCCATGTGTAATCCCTGCCTAGGAACAAGTTTTTCCTCGAACTCCAGGCTTGTTTACACGTGTTCAAACCTCCACTTGGTTACGCGTTCTCGCTTCGCTCCAAATCGCGGAGGGAAATTTCGTAACGCCAGAAGCTCCAACGATTGCTGGAAGACAGATTTTCGGGCTATCTCCATTTTTTTTTTCCTAATGAAGATTGACTGGGAGCTTGGAAAAGGGAGAATTTTTTTGGGTTTGGTTTTGTTTGGGTATTTTGTTCCCTTCAGTCTGGAGCTCAAGAGCGCTCGAACAACAGGAAAAACCACTCAGGAAATACTTAGAGATTTCCAGCAAAAATCAAAGGAAACAAATGCATTTCTTTGAATTATTTCTGGGGCTTAAATGCTGATGAAAGCAATCTCTGATATTTTAAAATGGAAAAAAAGAAATAAAAGTCTTCTCCCTTCAACATTCTCATCTGCACTTGTAGGAGCTCTCCTGGAAGAAAATTTAAAGGTGGTGCCTCTGATTCTTGTGAAATTAGGAGTCACCTTTAGTTCACTTTTATTTGGGATTTTAAATCAAATTTTAAAATTTTAAATCCTATTATAAATTAGGAGTCACCTTTAGTTCGTCTTTATTTTGATGATCTCCCCATCATCAAATTCGCTTCAGGAATTCTGAATTTTTTCGGCATCGCAGCCCTGACCTGAGGCTTTGCTCCTTCATCCTCCTCCATCCCCTTCCCACAGCTCCAATCGGGAGCAACGGGTGCTAAAAAATTTGGTTTAATTTGAAATATTTTATTATTTGCTCTGCTGACAGTGAGCGACATCGCGCACTCCTCGAGGAATCCTTGCCGCATTTTTATCCCGCTTTTCTCCCCGTGCCACCAACGATAGAAACCATCCCTGCGGTCTTTTTCCATAACTGAGGGATGAGATGGATGAAGCCACAGCCTGGATCAGAAGGAGCTGGAAGAGCAGCTCCTATGAGCTGGCTTTGAGCATTTCTTGGCAGCGATCCMTGTGAGATTCCAGGGATTGTGGCTTCCAATGGATATCAGGCACTCACACAGATATCTGCTGCCTCCCTCGTGTTCACACGTGTGTGCAGTTAAGCAGAAACACATTCCCACTCTGGATCCATAGTCCAGACCCATCCATGTTCCGGCRTGCTTTTCCAGCCTATGGATAACCCTAACGCACGCTCTGACAGGGCTTTTCTCTCTCCCCCACGGAAAGAAATGCAGATATCCAGTGCTGAAGGGATATTGGAGATGCAGGAAAAGATGGGAAGATTCCAGTTCCTGAATGCAGGATAATCCCACTATGCAGCAAATGGGAGAGTGATAGGAACATGGAATCCTTGTGGATCAAAGAGACTTCCAGGATCATCAAGTCCAGCCTTTGACTGAACACCCCCATGGCCACTAAATAATATTGGAAGTGCCAAATCTGCTCATTTTTGGAACACTTCCAGGGATGGCGACTCCACCCCTTCCCCGGGATGCCTGTTCCAATGCTTAACCCTTCTTTCAGTGGAGACATTTTTCCTGATATCCAACATGGCACAGCTTGAGGCCATTTCCCCTTGTCCCTTGCTTGTTCCCTGTGGGAAGGGGCTGATCCCTGCCTTGCCACAGCCTCTTTTCAAGGAGTTGCCRAGAGAAATAAATTCTCCCCCGAGCCTCCTTTTCTCCAGCCTCCTCCTGGTGCTCCAGCCCCTTCCCCAGCTCCGTTCCCTTCCCTGGACACCCTCCAGCCCCTCAATGTCTTTCTCATCACGAGGAGCCCAAAACCGCCCCCAGGATTTGAGGTGTGACCTCACCAGGGCCCAGCACCAAGGCTTYGATTCCTGACAAAACAACTCCTGCACAGAGCTTTTCCCAAAGTGGATCCTCCGTCTGTGGATGAAAGTGAGACTGGGCACCAGTTTCCGCCTCAGGAACACACGTTCAGCTCATATTATTGTTTGCAGGAGAGGAGACACAGCTCCTGGACCACAGACAAAGTTCTGTAGCCTTAAAAAGTCACTTCATATTTCAGGCTCTGGTTTCTTTATCCCAGTAGGAGCAGAGGTTTTAATTTTGCCAGGGTTAGGTCACTTCTCCACGGTGAGGGTCTTGCTCCTCACAAGTGTGCAGAGTGCATTGGGGTTAAAATCTTGCTRAGACTTCCATCTGGTGCCCTTAAAATGAAAAATCTCCGTATTCCCAGTGTTGGCACCAATGGGAGCTGATGGAGCTCAGTAGAAACTCCAACATGAGCTCAAACTCTTAAAATTTGGTCCAGTGACTCAAATCCCTCAGTACCCAATTTGGTCATATGCTGCTATTGGGAATAAAGATTCCCAACAGATACTTGTGTCCGTCATATTCCTTACAAATTGTCTTCTGCTGCTGGTTTCAAACAGCTCCTATACYGGGACTTCTGCAACTACTCCAGATTTTCCAAAGAAACTTCTTTATACCCAACGGTATTCCGGTATTCCCAGGCTTCCGCCTGCCCTTTGGCTCCGGAGGCAGGAGAATGCTCTTTTCCAGCACCAGGTTACCTCGCGTGCCTGATAACAACCCAAATTATCTCAGCGTGCCTCGGAGCCAACCGTCCTGCTCCCTCCGTGCTGATAACCCCAGCGATAACTGATCTTTAACAGCTAACGGCTTCCCGAGGGTGAAAGTGGGAAACGGATTCCTTGGAGCAAAGGCACCCCAGAGGGAGCACGTTTTAAGCCATAAAATGCAGTTTATGAGAGCCGAGCTCGTGTTAACTCGTCAGTCATTTAGTGCTCACCTGTGTTGGGATAGTGGAAATTTTTTGGCATTCACATCCCTGTAACTCCTTAATTAAGGAATTAATTTGAGGAATTAATTGAGAAATTAAGCCACTCTTTGTCTTTTGAGAGCACTTTGATCCGGCACCAGGCTCTGATACAGCCCCAAAGGAGGGAGAGGCTGTTGAGAGCTGAGGGCTTTGTCCGACCTCTCCCAGCTCCCCAAAGGAGGTGGCAGTGAGGTGGGGGTCGGGCTCTTCTCACAGGTAACCAGGATGAGAGGAAACAGCCTCAAATTGTGCCAGGGGTGGTTTAGATGGGATATCAGGAAAAATTTCTTCACAGGAAGGGTGGTCAGGAGCTGGAACAGGCTGCCTGGGGAAGTGGTGGAATCGCCATCCCTGGAGACGTTCAGAAAACACGTGGATGTGGCACGTGAGGACACGGCTCAGCGGTGGGCACGGTGGTGGTGCCAGGTTGACAGTTGGACTCGATGATCCTGGAGGTCTTTTCCAACCTCAATGATYCCTTGATTCCGCCATTCTGCATTCCCGGATCCTCTTATCTGGGAAGTCATTTATTGCTTCCCTGTTTGTTCTTCCCAGAGTTCTGCTGCATCACTTCATTCCCACAGGTAAAGCTTTATAACCCCAATAARCAACAGTCTTCCCTCACCTCCCAGACCACAAAGTAACTGTTTGTCATCATTCCAACCTTTCCCAAGCAGTGACGCCAGCTAAAATCCTGCCATTCCTGCCAGCATCCTGCTCCTCCACCAGTGGCTCCTGCTCCAGCAATTTTTTACAATTTCCCCATCCAAACATCATTCCCTTGCTCCGTGCTGAATGAATTCTCTCTTTCCTTGCTGGAATCCTCTCCTGGAGTGTTTGGAGACTGTTCCAGGTTCCCCGTGCTGTGAYTTCAGGGCCAAACCTTTCATCTTTGCACATGATTTGTGGGCCCTTTTCCTCAGCCAATTAATCATGGAATTGGGTTTCCCCCTCGGTGCCTTCTCTGGCTCATCCTCATTGAGGTAATGAAGGGCTCAGGAG
>JACAXG010000010.1:422868-489698 GCA_018881555.1 Amblyornis subalaris
TGAGTGCAGCATCCCGGGAATGAGTGCAGCATCCCAGGAGAGAGTGCAGCATCCTGGGAGTGAGTGCAGGATCCCGGGAGTGAGTGCAGCATCCTGGGAGTGAGTGCAGCATCCCGGGAGAGAGTGCAGCATCCCGGGAATGAGTGCAGCATCCCAGGAGTGAGTGCAGCATCCCGGGAGTGAGTGTAGCATCCTAGGAGGGAGTGCAGCATCCCGGGAATGAGTGCAGCATCCCGGGAATGAGTGCAGCAACCCGGCAGCGAGTGCAGCATCCTAGGAGGGAGTGCAGCATCCCTGGACTGAGTGCAGCATCCCGGGAGGGAGTGCAGCATCCCACGAGTGAGTGCAGCATCCCGGGAGCGAGTGCAGCATCCTGGGAGTGAGTGCAGCATCCCGGGAATGAGTGCAGCATCCCGGGAGTGAGTGCAGCATCCCGGGAATGAGTGCAGCGTCCCGGGAGGGAGTGCAGCATCCCAGGTGTTCTCTCCCTGGCCCATCAAGGGGATCTTCCTGCTCCCTGCCATCATTTTGTGCTCTCCCGCGCCTATCAAAGGGATGAAGCTCCTGTTCCTGCTYCCTGCCATCATTCCAAGKGTGTCCAGCCCAACTTTTCAGCCATGGCTCAGCTCCTGCAGTTCCCTGAAGTGTCCCAGCTCTGCTGTCCATGCTTACCCTGATTCCTTTCTCAGCATAACTTCCCTGTCTGCTGGTGGGGAGTTGGTTTCAGACTTCCAAGCCCAAAGGACATGGATAAAGTGCCTTTCCCAGCTCTGCTTCCCTGTGGTTCCCCTCTGTGTCCAACTCGCCTTCCCTTCTCTGTTCCACCTCTCACCGTTCCTGGTTTTTGCCAATCCTGTCTCCCCTGACGCTGCTAACATCACCCCACACCACAGCAGCCTCACTTTATTCTCTTTGAGAGCACCACACACCTTCTTTACAAGAGAAAAGCCCAAGAAAGTCTTTTTCCAACCTGTAATCCCAAATCTGACCTGCTCCAATGATTCTGTCCCGGCAGGAATTACGGCAGCAGGTTCTCCCTGAACCCGCCTGGGGCAGAGCTGCTCTGCTAAAGAATCTCTTTCTGCTCAGAGGATTTCCGTGTGCCAGCAGCATCAGGATCCCACCTCCAGGCTACACCCATTCCGTGAAATTAGAATCCCAGAATCCCAGAGTAGGTTGGAAGGGACCTTAGAGATCATCCACTCCCAACCACCCCGGGGACACTCACAAAACTAAATTGTTGTAATCCATTATCTGAGGAGCTGCAGGGAAATCACCCCCAATTCTGCCCTGGTTGACTTTCACGTGCTCATTCCAGCCGGGAAGCAGCGCCGGGAGCACCTCACACGCCTTTCCTGCGGGGTGGGACGTGCGGGGTGGCTGCACACGGAGCAGGGACGGGGCTGAGGACAGCCAGAGGCCTGGGAAAGGCGACGGAACAAAACCAGGAAGGGAACGTGCCCTCAGCAGGTTTTCCCCCTCCTTAATAAAACTGTCCGATAAAAGTCACAYCCATCTTCAAAACTGCAGATCACTACTTTTTTTTCCTTTTTTTTTGGTTTTCCGTGTAGGGATTTTATTTCTTTCCCTTCCACCCCAYGAATCTTGAAGATACAAAAGCCTCAACAGACATCCAAGTGCCTGGGGAGCCTTAAACCACCTGTAATCACTTCTCACAGGGCAGAGGGTGGAAATCAGCTGATAATTTTCTGTTCTTCCCCTCAGACCTCTTCCCTTGGACCCCATTTGAGCCGTCCTTAATGGGAATGGAGGATCACACCATTCCAAGCACTTCCCGCATCCTCGTTTGGAAGCATCGCACACAAACGTTGCTCCTCRTGGCATTCCCGAATAAAAACCTCCTGGGCCTGACTCTGAAACGCTGCAAAAAGTTCCRCCCTTGTGGTATTTCAGGGAAAATAATTGATTTCTTTTTTTCTTTTTTCTAATTAGAAAAAGGCTGGAGCAAAACAAAAAAAATTTTTGGCATGAGGACAAAATTCTGCTCTGGATTTTATTATCTGAACCCATTAAGGAAAATCATGCCAGGAGTTGCCTCTACCTGGTCATGATGCAACAGGAATCAAAGAGCCTCAAAGCAGGAGAAAAGTGAATTTCTTGGCACTGTGCATCACAGTCCCTTTGTTCTTCTGATAGAAAACCAAATATTTCCCAGCATTTGAAAGAAAATATTTCCTATAGTTAATAAATACCATGAAATAATTAGTACTGCAGAAAGAAAAGACCAAATTCTTCTTTTTCAACTCATTTTGTGGAACTGATACATTTTCTACTCTTTTCCCTCAGAATATTCTTGATTTGCAGGTAATTTAATTTAGCTGATTGATAAGAAGGGATGGTTTAAGAGAGTTTAGCTCATTTTTCCACCTAATTCTTCCTTTCTTCCTCTTTTAGGCCTGTTTCACTCTCTAAATTTTCTCTTTCTTCCTCTAAATTTGCAGCATTTCTCCATCATTCCAGATACCTAAATGCTGTATGGAGATAACTCAAATCCCACTGTATTCGCTCAAAAATAAAAATAAACCAACCTGAAAATAAAGAGATTTCATTCTTTCCTTTTTTTTTTTTTTCCCCCCATTATTTATTCTGAGTTTTCCCTTGGAAAAAAAACCACTTAGAAATGTAAAAATCATTTTGTTAACAATTTTTTTGTCTGAATATTCAGCCAAATCCCTTTTCTGAAATTAGAAACCAGAAATTAGAAATGAAATGATTAGAAATAGGAAGATTTTTAGAAAATTTGTCTAATTCATCACAGTTCTCTGCCTCATGAGCACCAAAATGTCACCAGTTCAAATGAAGGTTTGAGATGAGTTTTGCTTCGTTGTCCCGAATTTCTGTGCCAGAGGTGAGTGGGAGAAGGAAAGAACTGACCCATAAATCAAGATTTTCTTTTTAGAACCGACAGAGATCATTTTTGTCCATCCTCTGTCATGCAACTTGATCTTTTTGTCCGTAATCCAAAAAAAAAAAAAAAAAGCAAAATATTTGGTTAAATCATAACCTAAAATTTATAAACTCGCTCAAGCCCAGCAGGTGGAATTCCAAGGAGGAAAAAATAATTCCTGGTACATTCCCTGCAGGTGTCTCCTCTACGAGGGCTGAGCTGTTTTTTCCACTCAGTGTCATATTTAGCACAGGGAATTTTAACGCACGGAGATCCGAAGACACCTTCAAATATTCATGGAAAATCCGTGGTGGAAAAGCCTCTTGGAGCCACCGACTGGGGAATTCCTGGTTTGGAGGAGAGGAGACTGCAGTGAAACCAAAGCRGAGAAAATACAAAGGATGTGAAGTCCAGGCCTTGCCGATGACCCGACCCTTGGAGGTGTCCCTACACCCCTTCCTCCCTGCTTCCTTTGCGATAACCTCATCCTGCTTTCCTGGAAAGTTCTGGGATTTGGACTATTACTTGTTCAGGGGTTTTTTCTAACTTATTGTTCAACTGTGTGGACGTAGGGAGGGAATAAAAACTTCTCATAATTTTTTTTTRCGACCGCCGGGACCTCAGCGTTGTCTCTCATCTCCCCCTCCCTTTGAATTCAGGAGCCTTCCAGGCCGCAGGGAAGCTTTTTGTGGCTTGTGATACGTACGGGACATCCTATGGATCTTCTGCCGGTCCATTGGGAATTTGGGATGGCAGGAGACAGGACTCAGAGGACCTCAAGGAGTCCTGCTTTTCCTACGCTCAGAATTTGATTTCTGTCCAGAACATCCAAAAGGGAGAATCTGCTCATTCTCTATTTTCGGAATTGTGGTCTATTTACAGTTGCTCTGGAGTCTTGACTCAGTCCAAAGTGTTTTAGCAGATGCTTTTTGAGGTCTTTGAACTCTCGCAAGCCACGAGGGAAGGAAAAAAAGAAGAGGATTTCTGCGTTTCGAGGCCAAGGGCTTTTCGGATTATTTAAAATCATCTCCAACGTAAACCACCCGCGTGATTTCCATCCAGTTCCTTCTGTCCCGAGCTCAGCTGCTCGTGGCAAAGATGCCAAGCACTTGGAGATGATGACAGGTGAGGGAAAGAGCTGCAGATGGATAAACCACAGCTGGTAGCATCCGGATGCTGCCTATGGAACGGGACAAGCGATGCTGTAATGGAAGAGCGGCCTCTGTTCCCTGGCTCCGGAGCGTTGGTGGTCCTTCCAGCAGCTCCCTGCAGGATTTGTCTGGCATTTCCAGCCTCAGGCTTGATAGCGAGAGCGCTCGGTGGCCTTGGAGGAACATGGGAAGGTTTCAGATTCCTGTTGGCCACAGAAAACTGGGAATCACCGGGTTTGCCCAAGAACCAGCTCCGCAGAAGAGTCACGTTCCCCAGGGGACGCTGATGACAGCGCTGCTCAAGTGGAGCTTGGCCTTGTCCAGCTTGCCTGTGGTTCACCACACAATTTGTTTGTTGTGCTGAGCCTGAGGAGGTTCCCAGTCGGAGCCAGCAGCAGCTTTGGCCTGGGATGTGACAGAGGCCACGATCTGGGGGGGGGGGGACACCAAGGGAGATGTGACCCCCCCCCCAATATGACACGGCCCTGGAAACTCCCAAAGGACTTCTCACCAGATTCTCTTCCCCTTCCCTGAGCAGGACACCCTGGAGGTGACCCTTTATCCTTATTTTCCACCGCCCTGCTGAGACAAGTGACTGGGCTTGTGCAAACCCCTCTTCGCTCCYGTCCAGTGAAAACCCCGGGGAGTTTTAAACACCCTCTGGAAAATGAGYTCTCCAAGGAATATTGGAATTTGGCAACCCAACTTCCCTGCGCGGAGTCAGCTGGACAGACCCAGGTGGGACACAACAGTCCCAGGGGATGTCGGAAGGTCAGTAGTGAATTAGTCAGACTCGAGGGAAATCCAAGGAATGCTGGTGAGTCYGGATGGAAGTGACACACTTGGATCCCCACGGTCTCAGTGGACAGAAGTGAACTCCTCAGGCACAGACTGTCTGACCTATTTCCCCACGGATTTCAGGATGATGTCACCGAGTGGGTTCCCAACACCTCCGCTCCGGAAAAGATCCTACGACATCTCAAGCGACTCGAGAGCAGCTCCGGTCCTGGTGTTCATCTGGAGCACGCTCCGCAGCGCGTGATCCGAGATTTCCCTCCCTGCACGAGTTCAGCTGCTCCTCGGCTACTGGAGGTGTTTAAAGGGGGCTGCTCGACGGGGCAGGAGCCGTTTGATGGATGAGGCTCCGCAGCCCCGGCTCCAGCGGYCCATCCGAGCGGGGCCGAGCCGAGCTGTTGAAAAGCGAGCGAGTCCTCGCGCTGTAAACACGGGAACGGAGCGGTAAATGACACGGCCACCCACTTCTCGGTCTCCTTTCCCTGCCAAAGCAGTAAAAAAAGGGACCTTAGTGGAAGTGTGAATCCAGCCCTCGGAATGTTTTTCCATTCTCTCGTGTTTGCGTTAATGAGCGCTGACACTCCAGASGCGCATTCCCGGCTCGGTACTTCACCAGACTGACCAGCAACACAACCAAGGAGATGAGACTAAACAGACGATTTGATGAGGCTTTTATTATTACGATTATTATGATTATTATTACTTTATTCCTCTAGGCTGTGGAAGGAAAAGGCAGCGGGCGCTCCTCTGGGTTTCCAAAAGATAACAGCTCCGCTCACAGACAGGTTTAAGGGCAGAAAAATCCAGAAATGCAAGGAAAATTGTTGTCTGCACACTCATTTAATAGGATTAGTTGGCAATGTTTTCCACTGGGTAAAATGTTCCCCTGAAAAAGGTCAGCCTGCCTGGATGAAGTGCTGCTGCCTGACAGCAGATTGCTTTACCTTCAGTTTAACCAGGAATGAAAAGATGYTGGAAAAGCCTCTTTTCTCATAAAGGGAAACTTTTTATGAGTCCTTTGCACAAATGCAGATGGACACGAGGTGGACAATAAACGAAAAGCAGCTCCTTTGGTCCGTGTGTGGGTCCATTGCATTCCCTGTGCCCCCCACTACATCCCAAAACCATGGCACCAGAGACAGGAAAGGGCTGTGGATGGCCTTTCCATACATTTATACAGAAATAGGAATATATCCATGGGCTGAATGACCTGGGAATGTGCACTTCCAGTCCAGAAAGCCAACTGTATCCCGGGATGCATCAAAAGGAATGTGTGCAGTGGGGAGAATGAAGTGATTCCCACACTCAACTCCATTCTTGTCCTGCATCCAGTTGTGGAGCCCCCAAAATATGAAGGATGTGGATCTGCTGGAGCAATTCCAGAGGAGGCCCCGGAGCAGCTCCAAGGGCTGGAGCCCCTCTGCTCTGGAGCCAGGCTGGGAGAGCTGGGAATGTTCACCTGGAGAGAAGGCTCCAGGGAGACCTCAGAGCCCCTTCCAGGGCCTAAAGGGGCTCCAGGAGAGCTGGAGAGGGACTTGGGACAAGGGATGGAGGGGCAGGACACAGGGAATGGCTTCCAAGTAACAGAACACAGGGTTAGATGGGATATTGGGAAGAAATTTGTCCCTGCGAGGGTAGTGAGGCCCTGGCACAGGTTTCCCAGAGAAGCTGTGGCTGCCCCTGGATCCCTGGAAGTGTCCAAGGCCAGATTGGATGGGGCTTGGAGCAACCTGGGATAGCAGAAGTTGTCCCTTCCCATGGCAGAGAGCGGGACTGGATGAGCTTTAAGATCCCTTCCAACCCAAACCTTTCCAGGATTCTATGATGACCAGGCCAACGCCACACATCCAAAATATGGGATACCCCTGTGTGCTCTGTGACACTCTGCTTCCTTAGCCTAGATAAACTCAAGCCCCATCTGCCCAAATCACCTAAGCAAAGCTTAGTTAAACCTAAACAAATTCCTTGGGCTTCCTTTACATCCAGCAGAGAGAAACTTGGCCTGGTGAAGCACGAGGCTGATGACCACGTACTAAAATCTCAATTCTCTGGGGTTTCTCATGCTCACCCTGCAACCCTTCAAGAAATGCAACCACAGGGCTCGATCCAATCCGTGCTCAGGGATTTGATGTGGAAGCCCTTTCCCACCTCAGGACATCGGAGTGTTTCATAAATTGGTTTAGCACTATTTTGCTGCCCGGGTGACTCAGGGGCCGTCAGGGTTTCCAGTGCGGATGTCACCAGGAGAGGTGACCCCGGCAAAGGCCAGGACGTGTCCCAGGCTCCCAGAGCGACAACAGAGTCCTGACATCCCTCAGGCCACACTTCCACCTCCGCCACCCAGGCTTTTCCCTTTCCATCCATCATCCTGCTGCTCCTAGGAAGGAGATTAATCATTTTGTACCTCGTTTTTCCAGCGGGGGTGAGTCAAGCAGAGATGACCGAAGTGGCTCGGACACATCCTCAGGACAGTGCCAAGAGGAGCGAGCAGCTTTCCCAGGATTCAGAGGCAGGAGTGAGACACCAACTTTGTGCAAAGCTGAGATTCGCTGAGGCCCGTGAGGCAATGGAAACTTTCCTGCTGTTGCAGAAAGCTGGGAAGGTCAGCAACACTTTATTTATCCGGGGGGAAAATTTTCCAGCAAACATTCCCTCCTGCTCTACCTTATAAAATATCTGCCAGGATATTCAGTGATTAGCTTGATAAGATTATTGATCCAGTGCATGCTAAAAATCACAGGTACAGATTTTACAGCACGATTTTATGGCACTGTTATCCTGACTCTTGACCCTGCGCTAACCTTTCCCTGTTCCACAAGGGATAATTATCCCCTTCCCTGTCCCTAAGGAGCTACTGACCTTATCCCCTCTTCCTTGCTAACACATCCTCTCTAACACATCCCCCTGCTCCTCAAATATCCACTCTGCAGGCAATTAACATAATTTAATTACACCCAGAGYGATTGTTCCCCACAAGTTCTTAGCTTGTTCCTAGTCCCAGAAGGGTTTCCCTGTCTCCAAACTTTCTTGTTCTCCTACTCTGTCACCGACTTAATAAAAGATTATTGAAGGACTTTATCCATACAGGCTTTGCCTAACGAAATCAATGAATTTCCATCTGAAATGGGATGGATTTCAAGCCCTGCTTAAAATGAGGGAGGTGAATTGTGGTGCTCTTGTTTCTCTGGACGCTCTGGAGCGGAGTGAGCAGCTCTTAGAAAGACAAGAWATCATTTTCTCTCTCAGTTTCATGGTGAAGTACAAGAAATCCCTGACTTTTTTTGTGGCTGTTAATTGTTTCCAGAGCAAGACATGTCTTTGGAACAGGCCCTGGAATTATCCAGCAAGGTACAGCAGCATCCATGCAGAGGACATTCCCAAATGTTTCCTGAGGACACCAGTCCTCGGCCTGATTTCTCCAAGTCATGTCTCCCGCGTTCCACAGGGCACTTTGCAACCAGCTGGGTAAGACAGGGAATGGCTTTGAAAGACAGGGAAARGCTTCCCACTTGGAAACGGGGCAGGTCCTGATGACTGAGAGCTGATAATTGGGTTTAAAATCATTAAACTCCACATTCTGGCTGGGTGAGCCCSAGTTTCCTGCTGCAGGGTGCAGCGAGACAGCAGCTCTCCCGCGATCCTTCCCCCAGTGTGTGCAGCTGGCAGCTCCCCCTGGAATCTGTCCGAGGATGAGATGTCCGAGACTCGTCCGTCCCAAATGAGGTGTCCAACGCTTACGTGTCCGCCTTGCCTTAAGCCAGGAGTGCTGATTTCTGACATCGCCCCACAAAAACCACGTGGGCAGGTTGGTCTGGGGGGCTGCAAACTGCACGGGGTTGGTAATTCCAGCTTCCATTGCATTTGGCGGAGAAAATCCGCGCCTCCGGGCAGCGATTCGCTGTTAAGGCGGGAAAAAATCCTTTGGGACTTGCAGTGGTGTTTGTCCCCACTGGCGGCACAGCAGGTCAGGACAGGGGATAGGACAAGGGAAACRGCTTGGAGTTGTGCCAGGCGAGGTTCAGGCTGGATGTGAGGAGGGAATTTTTCACTGGAAGAGCGGTCAAGCATYGGAACAGGCTCTGCAGGGAAGGGATGGAGCAATTTCCCYGGAAATGTTCAAACARTGATGTGGCAYTGGTGACATRGTTTAGTGGACATGGTGGGATTAGGGTGAAGGTTGGACTTGGTGATCTTGGAGGTCTTTTCCAGCTGAAATGATTTATGATTCCATGACTTTTAGACCGTGAAGCGTCTGCAGGCCTCCAGGAAAACAGACAAGTGTTTGTCAGGCTGGGTCTGCCCTCGGGATCTGGAACTTGAGGGATTTTAGGTCCTCTATTCCTACATTTCACACAGTGGAGCAGAGTAGTCCTGCAGGGTCACCCAACTTGGAGCCACTCAGTCAGTTTTGACCATTTAATCCAGTTTTTAATCMGTTTGGATTCAATCCAAATCCACCCCTTTTGCCTTCTCCACTCCTCARTTACCACCAGGGGAAAAATCGGGTATTTGATAGGTTGAATCATTTCTGGCTTCGCTGACCTCATGTGGCACATGGCGAGGTTTAGGCTGGACATTAAGGAATATTTCTTCACCAAAAGGGTTGTTAATCCCTGGCACAGCTGCCCGGGGAAGTGGTGGAGTCCCCATTCCCGAAGGGATTTGGAAGCCGTGTGGATGTGGCACTTGGGGACAGGGGTTAGTGGTGGCCTCGGCATTTCTAGGTTAACAGTTGGAYTCCAGCTCCAAGGTCTTTTCCCACYTAAATGAYTCCAAGATAGGAGCYWAAGTTTATAATTKTCCTAAYTTMAGCAGCTCCAYGCCTYATTCCCTAGGAGAACACAATCATGAAACAATAGGAATAGGACTGTGCTCCACCTCTCTGGCACAAGGATCCAAATCCCTCTTTTCTGGCACAGACGGGATCCAAAGGACCCGAAAGAGAGGGAGACAAAAGGAGTCTGACGTCCCAGCGCGTGACAGGGGACACCTGGGAGCCAGGCCTTGCTCCCGGCTCTGTTCCGCACATGATGCTGCATCTCTTTGATGCCAGCAGCTCCCAGCAGGCAGCAGATTCCAGCTGCTGGGAATCTGGCCTTTCCYCCTGCGCGTGGACACGAGGGAGGAGTGGATGGCTCCTCTCTCAGAATTCCGTCTGCTCACGCAGAAAGCCCGAAATTCCTTCCAAAGGAAATGAAAAGCAGCAGAAGAAGGAATTGCTCATGTGCCACAGGGTGGGAGAAGGAGGGGGAAGATAAAAACATAAAGAATGCAAAAAAAAAGGGGAAAATTTGACTCAGAAAAATGACAGATTCTCTCTATTTTCCTTCCTGGAATCTCGGATCTAATGGGAACTTCATTGCCTCTGTTCTCTGCACGGAGCTGGCGCCTCCTCCAAGGCAATCACAGGTGCTTTTCCCCTTTCCATGGGCCAGACCCACACCAGCCACAGCCAGAGAAAATCCCTGATTTCCCAGCACTCCTATTCCTGGGATGTCAAAGGTTCAGATTTCATGGGAAGTACAGGATCCAGACAGATATTTATCCAGCCAGGATTGTGCTGAGGGAGACAGGAGAACATCTCCTGCAATCCCATCTCACACTGGCCGATCCAAGACTCCTAGTAGGGCACCTCTATCCAACCTTTCCCTCAGTTTAGGATAAAACTCAACCTGTCCCATCCCACTGAACATTTTGAACTCGTGCAAGACTTATTTAACCCCAAATTATGGTTTTCTGAATGAATTCTGGTCCCTGGAGCTGCTGTGATTTGCTGGATCTGTTTGGTTCATCCCAAACTCTCTCCAACATTCCTTCCCATYACAGTAGGGAAACTGTCCCAGGTGGCTTTTCCTGTCATGTGACAGTGAAAAATTCCCAAAATCCCTTTGGAGAAAGGCTAAATCTGCTGGGAACAAGATCCCTGTTGAATGGAGCAGCAAAAGGTGTGGGAAAAGGGTTGGATTTTCAGTTTTCTGAAGTTATCTGAGTTATATCTACAAATCTCTGCAGCACCCGAGTTGTCCTAAAAACCTGTGGTTGGAATAACAACCCCGCCAAAAACTGATCCAAGTTGTCGGCTCCATCACCAATCCCAASGCTGCAAGACATGGAGCATCTTCCATCATTTTCTGGTGTCTTTGCACAGCACTGAACACCAAACTTCTCCAATTTCAACGCAGATCCCCCATGAATTAGCAATAAAAAAAGAAGAAAAACGTGGAATTTTCGGATATGTGAACATTTTTCTGCTGTGCCATGGGGTAAAAAATTAAGAGATCACTGCTGGTCAGTTGTACCTGCCCTAAATATTTCCCCTTCAGGCTTTTGCTCTGAACCCTCGGGTTTGTGTTCCAAGGAGGATCCAGTGAGCACCGGAGCGAGCCCATGGTGGGATGTGGGTGAGTCAAGGAGCTCTTGGGTGCCAATAAATCACCCAATTATTTTGAATACTCAGGAAACCGCAGCCAGAGGGGTTTTATAGCCACTAATCCATGTTTTTTTCCTAAGGACCAGCTTCCCCGTGTCATTTATCTGGGAGTTTCATTGATCTCAACATCTATAATTTATTAAATTTTACCTTTTGAGATCACTGGGTCTATCAGTCACAGCACCACGGGCTGAAATCCCTGTTAATTTGAAGGCAGAAATGGGTTTAAACGTTGCTTTTCCTGCCATTCATTTTCGATTATAACGAGCAGCTGAGCAAGGTTTTTCTTGGTTTTGGGGATATAGAAATGGAAAATCTCCCATTCCTAGTGATTATTTGGAGGAAAATGCGTGAAAATAAAAAATCCCCAGTTAAAACAAACAAAAATAACTTTGATTTCTGAAATTTCCAAGTGACACCACAAAGTCRGACTTCACCGAACTTTGAAGTTCCCAGATTTCAGGGAATTTCTGAATGTTCTCAGATTTCACTGAACTTTTAWAATAAATCTTTCTGGGTCATTTTTYTTCTGGGTAAATTTTTTCTKTAATTTTTTTTTTTAGTACAAAATTGTACACTGATTTTTAAAATTGATTATTAAAATCAATTTCTTCACGTCTGGTTCTGCCCATATAAATTGGAGGCACCAAAGGGAAAGAAAACAAACAAACCTTAATAAAACCTCTCTGAAAAGCACATTGACGCCTGTGAAAGACAAAATTCCCCAGCCTGCTTTAAGCAATAAACTGAGCTCCAATCTTGGAATTAGATTTTTTTCTTTGTTTGTTTTTAGGGGGAATCCTTTGTGTTGAAATTTCTGCCTCAAATCTCCTGCATCTTTCTTATTTTAATTTAATTKCATCAATTTTTACCCTCACTGTGACAGCAACAAAAGGATTATTCCCTTTCTTCCTGGATGGATACATCCAGTCTGATGTTATTACGCTGCAAATTCAGGAAATGCCAAGGAAAAATGAAGGAATATCATAGGGGAAGCAATTCTGCAGATTTTGTAACGCTTTCCCAACTGGTAGGAGTTTTTCCTACAGAAGTTCCATGCCCATCTGTATCAAAATAAATCAGAGGAATGAGCACCCTTTGCTTTTTGTCACAGACACGACATCAGCATCACAGGGTGACACTTTTTGGCAAAAAATTCTCCTTAGTGAAAAGAAAAAGCAGATTTGGCAACACTGAAATAAATTATGAATTTATCGTTTTCAACAAAAGACTCATTAAAGCCTACAAGTAGAGTGGAAAAGGAAACCAAAGTTATGTTGACTGTTTTCATTCAAATTATTGAGAAATTGGGGGTTATTCTCAAAATCAGTTTTGAATTTCGGGTTTGGGCTTAAAGAAGGATTAACTCAAAAATATTGAAATCCAAACACTGAAGCAAAATGCATCATTTCTCTGCAAGAGAAGAGACTCAGTCTTTGGATGGCTTTCATCTCTCTTTTTCCAAATTATCAATAAATTAAAGAGGGGAAACTTGAGTCTCCAACACTCYGGGCATTTTTTAAATTATTACTTTAATACAATTCACACTCTAAAAGCTGTGGGCTGCTCTTTTCCAAGGAAGACAAGCCTGGATGAGGGAAGAAGTCCGGTGGTTCCTGATGTTAGCCATGGTTGGCATCTTCTCCCTGACGGCRGAGGAAAGCGTGTGTGCACCCACAGGTATTTGGACTCCACGAGGAATTCCATGAGGAAATTAAATGGGGGAAAAAAAAAAAAAGGAGGGCTGGGAATGCCCCATGCTCTGTATCGAAAGCAACAACTCGTGTTTCATGTCTAAGGACATAAATTTTTTATTATTGTAACCAATGCTCATTAAATAAATCAGAGAACAGGGAAATGAATTAGAGCCTCTACCAACATTTAAGGCAAAAGTCTGGAAAATTCAACAGCATTGAGTGGTCTGGGGCTCCTTTTTTCCTTCTGCTCCTCTGCTGAGTCCCACAGGGGATSCCCAAAATCTGCTCTGGGCCGTCAGAGGCGAAGTGCTCCCTAGGAGAGCTTTCCTAAGGGAAAACAGGAGTTCCAGTAGGGAAAGGAGCAGCTGTTGGTCAGAAATATGTGTCTTAGGGTGTTGTCTTCACATTTTCCTGGGATTTAGGGTGCTGACCCAGCAGATCCAGCTGGGACACAGCCCTAAACCTGGACTGCCACTGCTGGTGAGAAAAGTTGGAAAAGAGTGAAGTTCTGGGGCTCTTTTCTCTTCCTGATCACAGAGCCACAGCTCTCGATTGTTTCATGACTCCAGAAGCCAAGGAATACACAGAATCCTGGAAYGGTTTGGGTTGGAAGGGACCTTAAAGATCATCCAGTTCCAACCCCCTGCCATGGGCAGGGAATCTTCCGCTATCCCAGGTTTCACCTTATCTCTATTGAAGTTCAGGAATTTTTTAGCTTCTGATCACTGGTTTGTTCTTCCTCTTGTATTCCACATATTCCCAGCCATCCTCATCTTTTATACTTCCAGTGTCAGTGTAGTTTACATTACATTTTCCCCGGTTTTCCTCTATTTTTCCCAGTACTTATCAAGGATGATCCCAATCAGCAAAGGAACTACCAGAGAAGAGGATTTCCTTCAWGTGGAATCACTGCTGTAAAATCTTTGGATTTGGGAGGCACAGGGGAACTGCAGCTCCTCATTCTGGGTTTGGACAGGAACTGTGCAGTTTTTAGGTCCTGCATCCCTCTCAGCTCAGGGCTGGTGTTCTCYGGCTCCCGAGGGTTCCAAAGATGCTGAGGAAGCAAACGAGGGCTAAAAAGCAAAGGAAGTGAAACACAAACCCTACAAAACACAGCGAGAAAACCCTTTTTGGCAGGCGGGAAAGGAGGAACAGAGCAGGGAAAGGAAGGAAGGGTCTCTTTTCCATCCATCTGCTCCCTCTTCCATTGTACAACTYGGTTTGATTTATGGCTCTGGGAGGCGTTAAATCCGCGGTGTTGACACCCGAGGAACTCCGGGAAGAACGACTTCCACCGGAGACAAATGGATTCCGTTTTCTCTGGCGCAGCTGAGGGACATTCCCAGGGCAGAGTAGCTGCTTGGGAGCTGCGGTCTTTGGGGCTGAAATCCCAGATGTGGGATKGGATCCAGGTTTGCACCACGTCCCCAGGAGGCTGCACTGGTCGTTTATCCCCCACTCTGCTGGATTAAATTTTTGGATTAAGACATTTGGATTTCGCAGTTCAGGTGAGCAGCAGCCTCTCAGCTCCCTGTGGACACTGTGGATGTCCAAGGCTGGATTCCATCGCCACATGGAGTCATCCAGTGCTGCTTGAAAGACTTTGGGATATCAGGAATATCCGCACAGGCTGGGGGATGTGACCAAGGAGCTGCAGGACACTCGTGACCTTTGCAGCACTAGCTGTGGGCAGGTTACTCCAGGGCACCTCAGATGGTTCTCAATGTCTGTATTCCAGAGAGTCATGGAATATCCTCATTTGAAAGGGGCCTAAAATGATCACTGAGTCCAACTCCTGGCCCTGACAGTCCCAACAATCCCACCCTGTGCCTGGGAGTGTTGTCCAAACGCTCCTGGAGCTCTGGCAGCCTTGGGAATGTGCCCATTCCCTGGGGAGCCTGTTCAGTGCCCACCACCCTCTGGGGGAAGAACCTTTTCCTGATATCCRACCTAAATCTCTCCTCTATCTGTGCAGAAATTCCCTCTGCATACCTGGGGTTTGGATTATTACACCAAAATGGATATTGGTAAATACATCCAGCAAAGGAATTCWTTTCACCAAACTTCAAGAAGGCCTCTGAGTTTGGTCCTTTAGACATTTTTCTCACGTGGTCMCACCTCATTTTAGGTGTCTGATCTTTGTTAACTTTGATTTTTGTCGATCTCATCTCTGAAATAACCTGCAATTCAGGCATTCACTTGGGCATCAAAAGAGAAAAATGAGTGTARGAGCAGATAAAAAACGTAAAGCGAGCTATTAATATTCAGAAAACACAATAAAAAATCATTGTCAGCAGGTTAAATTTTTAAAAGATTCATCTGTGGCTGTCTCAGCATAGGTCAGAAATTTGTGAATTTTCTGACAACGGAAACAACAATGGTTAGTAGTAATTCAGATTCACGGAAGCCAATGCAGTGACTTGGATCCTCTGGATATCATGAACCTCTTCTGTGTCTCAGGCCACACCACACACACCCAGCCTGAGCTGTGTCCTCTGTCAAAGCCTGTTCTTTCCTCCAAAGACCTCATTTGAAACCACCAATACCTCATCAATATTGATGCTTGTACTCAGCATGGTGGTGTCTGCCTTGGTGTCTCGTTTTATGCAGATGAAAATCCTCTAATTGGAGGAGGCAAAAATGACTGTGTCCGTCACCACGTGGAGTTTGCCATTCCCATGGGATGCTGTTAATCCTTTGGAGTGCCCCGGAGTGCTGATGGACTGACAGGGAAATGTGGATGTGAGTTTAGGAGCCAACATTTAGGGAAAGCTGATGCTGAAGAGCCTCTTGGGACTCGAGGAATGCCAGGTCACAGCACAGGCAGCCAGGCAGGCACTCCTGGACACTCTTTTGGGAGAGCTGTGCCCTTGGGAGAGGCAGTTGGGATGAGCTGTGGTACCGGAAGTTGTAGCACCTCTATTTAGGCAGGAAAACTCCTTCATTTGAGAGGCATAAATATCCTAAAACCTGAGCACACTTTGCTCACCTCGAGCAGCTCCCACGGGTCCCGTGTCACATCTGCCAGCCCCGTGCAGATGTTCCAGACTCCCAGAGGGATCCCGAACGGCCCTGCAGCCCCGAGATTTGGCAACGCATCCAACCTTAAGTTTCCAATTAAAGTGTCTGGGCTTGGTTTTTTCGCGCGGCAGAGAAAAGCAATCCATCACCCTTGTCTGAAACACTTCGGATCGGCCTCTGGAGGTCCCAGTTTCTCTCCCAGTGCGTGACCAGATRATGAGGACACGATCCAGTTGCCCAAACACAGACATCCCGTGCCGTGGAAGACGCCTGGATATGTCTGGGAATACACGCATGGCCGGCAGGTACCACTCGGGCCCCACGGGAAGTCAAAACCCTTCTGCAATGGCAGATGGAGACCAGATGAGTTCGGAAGGACTGGAGCACCTAAGGCTGAGCCCCTAATTTAGGGAAATGCAGGATTCTTAAGCCCATCCTAGTGAGACCGAGCAGTTTTCCCGCTCCCTGTGTTATTCCCCCTTCCCATCCAACCCGGAGCAGCCCGGCCACTCCAGTCTGGGCTCGGGCTGCTGCCGGTGATTCATTGCACTCACACCACACCCAGCACGGGGGAGCATCGAGTTTCRGGGGCTTTTGTGAAAATGTCACCACTCACACCACAGCCTCCTTCTCCAGCGTGGCGCCGTTTGGAGAGGGGTTAACCCCTGTACCAACCAAAACCCTGGGCTGCCCGCTAAAAATGCAAATACAGAGCTGGGAGAGGCACTGAAATACACCAAAAATGCAAATACAGAGCTGAGAGAGGCACTAAAATAAAAAACCTTCTGGTAGCAGTTTCATTTTTTAAATTTTTTTTTCCTCCATTGCAAGGCTAAAATTTAGCCCTGTTTTTCGTATTAAGCCTGTTTGGGGGTTTTGTTTTTCTGTGTATTCAATCATGCAGCAGGTTATGTGCTTACAAGGAGTTCATGTTAAAAGGCCATAAAAATGAAAAATTAACGTTGTCTTCGCGAATGGCCAAAAAAAAAAAAAAAAAAAAWYSGGGRAAAAAAAARRAAAATAAAGAATGATTTAGCAGAGGATAATTTGGCTTCTTCTCGAGGCCTCAGCTCTGCATCGCTTTGTATTCGAATTTTGCACAGAAGTTATGCAACTCCCCGGACGGTGCTTAGGGCTTGAAGCATGAGGTGGTGACAAACGCCGGGAATGACATCGGAGGGAAGAACGGCCTTCGGTACGTGAGCCGTGGGCTTGTGCTGGGAGCAATCCGTTTTGGGAAGGCCTGACGCAGACGGGAACGAGCATCTCGCACTCCGCCTCGGCTCCCCGTGGAAGCGTGGCCCGCGGATCGCCCAGGGAAAGGAGGAGAAGGGAGAAATCCAAATTATTGCTGACGTCTCCTCCGAAAATGTGAGAGCCCGGGCTAATTGTGGCCAGATGTTGTAGCAGGGAATGAGAAGGGGAATCTGTTTTATTCTCGCTGAAGGTAGCAGAGCGTGGAGGGGTTTCACATCAGCTGCAGCTGAGCGGGAAAACCAAGGTTTTTTTCCAGAAACTGTGGAATAATTAGAAGGAACGCATGGGTTTTGGAAGTCCAGTCCTGCTAAAGGACTCAAGGCTCTTGACTTGAATAAATTAAATATATATGAACTGAACTTTCCAGGAATCCTGAGATAAAAGTTGACTGTTTTTTGCTGGGGGGTCAAGTTGTGGGGATTTTTCCTTTGTTTTGAAGTTGGTAGACACTTTTTCAYGGAAATGAAGCTTTGTTTGTTTGTTTATTGAAGAAAACGATCATAATTTGGGTTTAATTTTCCTTTGGTAAGRGAAGGGTAATTATCAGTCAAAAATTGTCAACACAACATAGCTGTGAACGACCTGGCTTCCAAAAGGCTTGTTCCCAACATCGTCCGAGTTTGATCCCACTATTTCTGTCTCAGGCCCAATTTTTAGGCTCCTTTGACAGGGATATTGTTATTTGAGCCTTGTACCTAAGGCAGCTCGGAGAGAAATCACCTGCATTGCTGCAACCAGATATAAAATGTCATCAGCACTCTGAGACACTCATCCAAATCCAAGGTGTTTCCATTGGCCAATATCAAGCCATTTAGGCTCCCAAATCCCTTACACTCCATCCAAACCATATCACCCTGATGGTGCTGTTTTTATGGAAAATTCCTAAACCTCCAGCGTAAACCTCCCGCTTGAGACGGTCCAACGCCCACTCTCCCAGGTTTCAGCCACCAGGTCATTTTACTCCTCCAAAACCACCATCAGAGGAGTCTCATTCCTTAAATTCGGGCTTAATCTGAACTTAATTTTCATCACAGCCCAAATCCATGCCTGAGTTATCTCCCAGCAGATGTTGGTTGAATCTATTACAAGACATTTGCGTTGGTGGAGCAAGACACCTAAATATAATTCCAGGGCTATCTATTYCAGTCTGGACATCCATAGGAAGTTTTTCCACCAGTGAATGCACTCACCCATCCAGCTGTGACACCAAAGACTTCAGCTAAGTTTATATCCCTGTCCTTCAGAGCTTGGAAGGTTCTCTGGCGTTAAGGACACAGGTCAAAGTGCGTTTGAGCGAAGCCTTGCTAGGCTCGAGACCAAGGTTTGCAGAGACTGAGAGTAATCTGAGCTCCTGGCTGTGTGAAAGCAAAGTTTCCCTTTAAACCTGCTTTATTCCAGCGCCCTTTCTACTCTCGCTGTGTTTTGATTGCTGAGGGGAGGTCAATCGGGGTAAGAGAGATAAGAGTGCCTCAAAAGACATTTCAGATAAGAAAGTTCAGGAGAACACAAACATCAAACTGATTTGGCACTTGGTCCCAGCTTTACCTTGCCCGGCTCTTTCAGCGTAATTCCCTYTCAAGATGCCATAAAGCAATTGGGATTTATGATCCTTTGGCAAAAAAAAGCAATCGTTTCCRTAAAGCGCTGCAGACGGCCTGACCAAAGAAACTTCTGGAGCCAATGTCCASTGGCTTCCATGTTCCAGGGATGGTTCAAATCCTAGTGGCCTTTGTAATTCCCCACAAGCCCCAAGASGAAGCTGTGATCAGGGCAAAACCACCCCAAATTCTCCAGATGTCACTCAGGAGTCACAGGATGCAGCAAAAGCAGCGTGAGCAGCAGGATGAGGGAGGGAATTCTCTCCTCTGCTCCCTTCTCCTGAGACCCCCTGGCAGTGCTGCTCCAGCTCCGTGGCTTCCAAAATCAGAAGGATGTGGAGCTGCTGGAGAGAGTCCAGAGGAGGCCATGGGGATGATCCCAGGGCTGGAGTTCCTCTGCTCTGGAGCCAGGCTGGGAGAGCTGGGGGTRYTCACCTGGAGAAGAGRAGGCTCCAGGGAGASCTCAGAGCCCCTTCCAGTGCCTAAAGGCGCTCCAGAAGAGCTGGAGAGGGACTTGGGACAAGGGATGGAGGGACAGGACACAGGGAATGGCTTCAAAATGGCAGAGAGMAGGAATAGATGGGAYACTGGGAAAGAATTCTTGGCTGTGAGGATGGGGAGGTTCTGCCAYGGGCAGGGACACCTYCCACTAGCCCAGGYTGCTCCAAGCCCCGTCCAACCTKGCCTTGGACACTTCCAGGGATCCAGGGGCAGCCACAGCTTCTCTGGGCAMMCTGTGCCAGGGCCTCMYCMCCCTCACAGCYRGGAATTTCTTCCATACATCTAATMTAAACTTATTGTCTTTAAATTTAAAGCCATTCATTGAAATTTATGAGATTACATCCATTTCCCAAGCTTCCAGCCCTCAAGAGTGAGAAAAAGGARCTCTAAGTCATTACTCTCGAACCTCTTGCTCCAAGCAGAAATCTGCCTAAACCTGGAGACATCCCAAGGGTCCATGAGTTATCAGGCACATTCCTCACTTCAAAGACTGAAAACATCCTCCAGCAGTGAATTGGGAAACCACAAGAGTGCAAACTCCTCGGGAAGACAGACGCCTATCCAAGAGAAATGAAAATGAGGGCTTAGGTTAGAAATCGGTGRCATCTCTGAGAGAAAAAGTCACATCTTGCTGTCTGAATTTGTTATCACGGTGTGGTTTGTGGTGTGCTTTGGGAATTTTAGGGTCTTTATCCTTTCCAAAGCCTTTATAAATGACAGAAAAAAAAAAAATCAAAGTGCTTTTCAGCCCGAAATTTGCGGCAAGGGTAAAAGTTCCCTCTTCTCGCTTATCGAGAAATAGATTCACTGCGATAAAAAGTGCAGCATAAAYGATAAGCAGAACAAAGCTCACCCAGCAGCTTTGCTGCTTTCGGTGTTCCACCCTCGGAAAGAGAATCCTTGGAACGGCTCAGGGATATCCACCTTGCGAGTCRTTTCCAACGAAGATTTTTTCCTGTCTTTGCCTTCCGCCCAGCCTGCTTCCAACTTTTCCTCCTGCATCCAGCGGGAGAGACGGATGGATGGCATGAAAGCAGACTGAGAGCTGTGAAGCTGCTTGAAAAGGCCATAAAAGGTGGAACATTTTACGACAGGCCATAATTTTTTTTTTCCCCGAGCATTATCTCCACTCTGGTTTATTTTATGGCTTTCTTTGTGTTCCTTACGAGGGAAGTTGGGCACTGGGATCACTCGAGCCAGGGAATGTTAAAAGGCACTGTGGTACTTTGCCCGCTGCTTTGAAAGCCGATGAGTCACCTGGCTGRTGACATTCCCAGTTTTCCAGTACAAAATGAGGAAAAATCCTTCTGCACGTTCTCTCTGTCTTGTCAGTTCTTATGTCAAGATGCTCTTCCATGGTTTTTTACTCCCTTTGGGAAGAATTTTTTTTTAGAAGTATTTCAATGAAAGGATTATCTGATTTTCTCCATTAATTTTAAGGAGAGGCTAAGTCGGGATCTGGACCTCTCCACCTGGATTTGTAAAAGCCGATTCCTACTTAACCACTCAAAACTCCTACATTAAACAGGGGAAATTTAGGCAATATGTTGAAATTAGGAGCAATCAGGGTGTGCAGGTTTCAGATCCTGGATGTTTTCCTGAATTTGGGAGCCACAAAGGGCACTGGCACCAACTATGTGACCAYAAACCAGCCTTTAATCCCTTGTTCCTACTGAAATTCAGGAAAACTTGGATTCATGTTGCCAGCAGACACTGATAATCCCATGATTTAGTACAAATAATTAAAGGAGGAGACCCTCAAGAGGATTTTTATTCCGTGGTCCCATTTATAGTAATTTATAATTAATGATGAGAAAACGGGTTTGAACAAAAAAAAATTTAAAAAAACAGAACCCCTAAAACAATGCCCCAAACCCAGCTAAGAAATACTCTACATCTCACYGATGACTTCCATTTTGGAAATTCGTCAGGAATGTGGTTTCTGTTTTCTTTTTGTGAGTCAATTTTCTTCCTTCCTACCCCTCGTTCACATCTTGGATTCGCGAGGCCGAAGAMTTTGATGACAAAGTTACGGAGAAAACCAGAAAGGGAAGAAACCGGAAATCGCATCCAAATGATCCCATCCCTCTGAAATTCCCAAGTTCCGTTAGAAGTGGATGGTAAGTGGAGAATGCCTTGCCCTTTAGGAAAAATAAATCAAGGGGTAAAGGCTCCAAAATATTGAAACACCTCTTTAATTCCCATTCTTGCACTATAAAACACTGGGGATTTCGGTAGAGGAAAGAGTCAAATAAGCAGCTGAAAATCCAGTGTAAAATACAAATTGGCCATCCAGGACACCTTAACTCAGTCAAAATATAGAAAACATAACCCCATGTGTGAGTTATGCGACATCTCCCTCTCAGACRTTATTACCTATAATAAAGATTCTTTATAAGAGCAGCTCAGTGGCTTTATTTTAAATTAAATCCTTAATTTTAACATAACTAAGAACAGGATCCAATTTTGAGACGAAGGTGCCTGGGATCAGTGAAAAGGATCCCAGCTTCACTGGAAATTGATGATAAGGATAAAGACTCCAGGGATTTTGCTTTCCAAGCCCACCATTGATGCGCACAGGGAGCACCACAAAGAGGTTCAATCTCCCCTCCCGCCCTGGAGGTTTCTCTCCCAGCAAATGCCAAAATAAGAGTGGAATCTTCTTTTCTTCAATCCCTATGGATATGGAAAAGAGCCTTTCACCAACGAAACAGATGCTGTGCTAATTACTTCCAATTAGAGCCCACTTCTGTCTACTCTACTTACTCTACTCACCAATAATTTCACAATCCAAAAGTTTCTGTTGTTACCCCCCCAAAAATGCATTGTTAAAATCATTGTAAAATTGCCTTTTCTCTTTGGATGTTTTTTGCAATATTTCATTGGAAATGCTGAGGGTTTTTATATCTTCAATCTGGTCCTTCTTCAGGTCACCACCGTSATCTAAATTTAGAATCAATTTGAAGCATCTCCAGTTCGGATTTTTTTCTGCSTTGGTGCCTCAATTCCCCAGTACTTACAGAGCTTGTAAATTCCCTGCAAACCACAGCACAGCCAGACAACAGCTCATTTCTGATTTGAAATATGAAGGTCATTCATCTTTTGTAAAACATTAAATGCTGAATTTCAGTTATTCCTTTGCTTCTTCTGGACTTGGCTGTGTGTGGCCGCCTCCATACTCACAAGATTTACAAGGTGAACTGGAGGCTGGGGGATAAATGGTCCCAATTACTGCAAAGCCCTGTAAAAAGGTCCCCCACAAAGTCATAAAAATGATGCATCTGCCCGGGATATTCCGGGGCCTTTTCCACGCAGGCCAATGGAGCTTTTGTCCAGCAATAATTCCTGCAAACCTCACTCATAAATATGCACTAATCAGTGTTGAGAGTTGCTCAAGTGGATCATAATTTTCCGACTGAACTTGCCTTTGTTGTCCCTGTTTTCGTTTGGATACCTGACACTGAGTTATTTCTAAGGATCCCAAGGAATTGCCTCCCGGGGAGAGATAATTCCTGGGATTAAAGCACTTTGGAGAAGACACACTACAGGTGACCCGGCTTCTGAATTCCTCCTGGTGCAGACTCAGCAGATCTGGATGAAATTCCCCGGGGAGGTGATAAGATAAATCAGGTGGAAAAAAAAAAAATAGAGTTTGCTTCGTGCCAAACCCATCTGGAGGATCCAGAAGAGATGAAAAATAATGGAGTAAGAATAATTCCCAGATGAAAGGAAGATACAGGATAATTAATAACACAGATACAGCTTTGATTAATAATTCTGCTTATCATGTTCACACAGCAAAAAGCCAACCACAATARTATTTCCAGTCTGGCACTAAGGCTGAAAGTTCAGACGTGGAGGTCTAAATACATGAAGAGGGARCTTTATCTTGCTTAACTTTATCAAAAAGTTTATTATATTCCACAGGATATTGGCCTATAATTCACCTGTAATCACCAGAGAGAGATAGGCTCCTGGAAGGCATGGAAAATAGGGAAGGAGACATGGGCAAATAATTCAGCAGAGGAAAAAAGCAGGGTTTGGGTTTTTTTTTTAATATTTAAATAATTTTCTCCTYCTGTATCAGTGATCTATTTTTTAGTGGCAGGCAGAACAGGAATCTGCTCTGCCTCACACAGTCAAATTCATTACTGGCAGCAACCTGGACATGGAAAGATGGCCAGGAAAATAAAAACCCCATTTTGGAATAGATTTGATCACTTTACAATAGAAAGCTGAGAGAAAACTGGGAGGGAAAAAAWAAATCGAAAACTGATTAAAATATCACAGTTGAATAATTATTTTCTCTAGAAATTTGTGTTTGGATCCAGAATTTTTGTTTCTGTGGAATACRCTGGATTTACAATATGGAAAAGGACAGAACAGGATGGATTACATCTTGCTGAAGAGCTCTTACAATTATAAATACAGACGTACACTGATTTATTCAAAAGCAAATCTTATTTTACAAGCTGACACAGGGTAAAAAATCATTTCAAAATGCTGAAATGATGTGAAAAATTGACGCACAGGAGAGAATGAATCCTCCAGACTTTTGCTGAGTCTAAACCTCTCCACGGTCAATGAAGATCACCTGAACTTGGATTAATTATGAATTGAATTCCTTCTTTAATTTTTAGAGGCATGAATTAAGCGAGATGAATCCAGAGCGTGTTTATGGTTTGTCTTTTGGGGGTTTTTAGTGCAATAGGGTGTCAGATGCAGTCAAGAGCCTGAAGAATTAAAATCCTGACCCAATTTAAAGATCAGCRCAAGGACTGTCGTTTTTTCCACACTTCTTCTGAGTTTGAGCTTTGCTGTGCCCCAGAGTGCCCCAACAAACGTGAACGGAGCGAAAATGGCCCATTAAATACAAATTCAGGCTGCTGGAACACRCATCTAAACATCAGGAATCAGGAATTATGGAAGTCAGGAAAAAAACGGGATGAGTCAATCCCCGAGGTGAAAGAATTCAGCCAGATTAATCAATGGAGTCCAGGGAGACCGGAATACTCAGATTATTCCTATAACATAAAACCAGACATTAAAAAAAAATAAAAAAATGCAGTAACGTTTATCGTGACTCAAAGAAAAGGTTAAGAATGAGCCATAAGGAAATTATGACATTGCCTCTGTTGCCAAACCTGGAAATTTTATTGCAAGTCTTAGACGTCTCGGTATCTGGATTTTAAAGCCTTGTATCTCGGTGATTCTATGGAACTTGTGATCTTTCCTGGATAATTTTGTAAAAAAAAAAAGCAAAGGCCAACGTTTCACAAAAGCGATGACCCAAGAAAAGAGTAACYACGTTGCTAAATAAAAATAAATACGAGCATCCAGTAGGAAATTCTGAGATTTCAAAATGTGCTTTCGTGGTGAAAGAAGTCAATACCAAAATCTAGGGGATATGAATATGAAAAATCTTGCAGAATATGAAGTTTTGGTGATAAAAATTGCCTTTTAGAAAGGGAAAAAGTTTGATTTTGAGACAATTTTATGGACAAGTAAGACTTATCCTTGTTAGAGACATCACCTGGGAGATGCTCATGTAGGAGATATTCCCCTCATGTGTTGGTCTCCTTAATTCCCCTAATTTTTCCATGAGATAGTCCTGAGTGTCTTCCAAACTGTCACGAGGATCAGCAATGTGTGTGACAGGCTGGTGCCGCCAGAGCTGCAGTCCCACAGCTCCACACCTGCTCCAACGGATAAAAGGAAAATCAACCCCCACGTCACAATTACAGAATTCCAGAATGGTTTGGGTTGGAAGGGACCTTAAAGATCATCCCATCCCAGCCCCTGCCATGGGCAGGGACACCTTCCACTAGCCCAGGTTGCTCCAAGCCTGATCCAACCTGGCCTTGGACGCTTCCAAGGGGATGCAGGGGCAGCCACAGCTTCTCTGGGCAACCTTTGCCAGGGCCTYCCCCCACTCCCAGCCASGAATTCCYTCCCAATATCCCATCTAACTCTGCCCTCTGGCAGTGGGAAGCCATTCCCTGTGTCCTGTCCCTCCATGCCTTGTCCCAAGTCCCTCTCCAGCTCTCCAGGAGCCCCTTTAGGCTCTGGCAGGGGCTCTGAGGTCTCCCTGGAACCTTCTCTTCTTCAGGTGAACATTCCCAGCCCTCCCAGCCTGGCTCCAGAGCAGAGGGGCTCCAGCCCTGGAGCAGCTCCAGGGCCTCCTCTGGACTCTTTCCAGCATCTCCACATCCTTCTGATGCTGAGGGTCCCAGATCTGGACTGTAACTCCAGGTGGGGACCCATGAGGGAAGAATAAAGAGGGACATTCACCTCCACAAACAGAGGTGACATCCCAGAAATGCCAAGCAACATCAACAGTACTGCAGCAATATTAAGACCAAACATAAAAGATAATTGGCCACTTTTTCATGGAAATCTGAGGGTGCCTCATGGATTTCAAGGAATACAGGACCATCACGAGCTGTGTGAATTGAGGAAACGTCTTTCTCCTGCCCTTAGATGGGGAAAATAGATCAAAATTGTGACGTAAAAGACTCCTTTTTGGGCGGTCCAGCAGCAGACAACATTCCAGAAGGGATCCTAGGCCAGGACCTGACACCTACAACCACCACTGCAGTTTCAGACGATCCATCTGCTTCAGCACGGGTTCACTGTAGGCGTTTCCATTTTTATCCAGCATAAACCTCGCTCTGGGTCTCGGTGATGGTTGCAAGTGGCAGATCTGAGTCACTTCTTGGCTCGCTGCGCTCTGAGGTCAGAAACAAAAGCAGAGTTGCCCGGGGAGAAGGTAATCTCTGATAAATGGTGATAAAATCTATCCCCATCATTCTTAGTTTCAGGGCTTTGAGAGTTCGAGGGCTGCGTTGAGTCCTTCAGCCTTTAGGATTTCTCTGGAAAACAGGGATTGAGAGCTCAGTTGCTCTGGTATTTCTCTACAGGCAGACCCTAATGAGTTGAACTACCTTATAGAAAGGAAAGGGGGAATGGCTTTAAAGTGAAAGAGAGGAGGTTTAGAGCAGGGTTAGATGGGATATTGGGAAGGAATTCTTGCCTGAGAGGGCGGGGAGGGACTGGAATGGATTTCCCAGAGAAGCTGTGGCTGCCCCTGGATCCCTGGAAGTGTCCAGGGCCAGGCTGGATGGGGCTTGGAGCAACCTGGGATAGTAGGAGGTGTCCCTGCCCACGGCAGGGGGTGGAATGGGATGACCTTTAAGGTCCCATTCCATGATTCTATGATTCCTTTCCACAAACTTCCCCATGAGGAGCACCCAGTTCCCTCCAGCTGCACCTGCACATATTTTACAAACCTTTCTGTGCATTCCCTGGGAAAATCAACCTGATCCTTGGGAAAAAGGATTGGACTTCTCAAGGCTGTTTATCCGTGAAGAGCAGCACAGCAGCTGACGGGGACGGGCTCACTCCGGGTGCCCCGACGGGGCCTGGCTCTGAGTGTTCACACCAGCAGGAAAGGCCCTTGGTGGAGCACTGCACATCGGGAATGCACTTTCCAAATGAAACTGTTCTTTCCAGAGCCCTGGCTGCTCCCCTTCCACGGCCTGGCTCCAAACACCCAGGCACAGATGGCTGGCACAGCTCGGAGCCATCTGGCCAGCTGTGGCCAGCACGGAGTCCTGGAAAGAAAACCTTGGCACAGGTGAAATTCTGGGGGCATTCGAAACAGGAACTGCTCAAACGAGACTCCTACACTTTATTGGAGAGTGGGAAAATCTGTGGGCACAACTCCTGAGGACTCTTTTAGGAGATTTGTTTTATTTGAGTCCAAGAGGTTTCTCCGTGCCCTCTCCGCACGCTCCCAGCTCAGTGTCAGCCTGATTAACGCTGTCAGCGGAGGAGATGAATTGAGGGAAAAGGTTTTCCTCCCGGCCTGACGCGGGGCTGTGGCTCTTCCTGCGCAGTTTGCGTGGAAGTTTGGGCTGTGCCTGCCAGCACCCAGCTGGCCGCGCTCGGTGACGCTGCTTCCCTTCTCGGTGGGTGGCTCCGAGTGTCAGACCAGGGGTGGAAGCAAGGCCTTGGAACACACGCCAAGGAGTTATTTTAGCTGAGATGAGATCAGAGCAGTTCCCTTGGAAATGCTGGAGGAGCACGAGGATGGCTGTGATGCAACACAATCCCTCTTTATCAGCTCGAAGGATCCAAAATAACCTTGGATTCCGTGTCCCACCATCACCACGGCATCGTGCCCAATCCTTGGGTTATTTTCATGATTCTGCAGCAGACAAGTCCCCCAGGAAGAATGTTTTGGGCTTGATCCATCCGTGCACTGGTCCCTGGAGTCCTTTGGGACACAGATGGCATTTTGAGTGTTTGACACCAGCCTTGAAGAGCAACAAACGAAGCCAGAGCAGATCGAGGGCACCTTCAGCAGCTTTGTGAGGACACTGAGGTGAGCGGTGCTGTTGACATTCCTGAAGGATGGGATGCCATCCGGAGGGACCTGGAGAAGTGGGAGAAGTGGCCCAAGGGAACCTCATGAGGTTTAACAAGACCAGCTCCTGGTGCTGCACCTGGATCAGGGCAATCCCCTGGGATCAGTCCAGGCTGGGGATGAGCAGATGGWGCAGCCCTGGGGAGAGGACTTGGGGGTGCTGCTGGGTGAGAGCTGGACCTGCCCTGACAATGTGCACTGGGATCCGGAAATCCAATCGTATCCTGGGCTCATCCCAGCAGGGGAGAGGGGAATTCTGCCCCTCTGCCCCGCTCAGGTGAGACCTGGAGTGTTGCATCCAGCCCTGGATCCCAGCACAGGAAGGATGTGGAGCTGCTGGAGAGAGTCCAGAGGAGGGACCAGGACGATCAGAGGGATGGAGCAGCTCTGCCGGGAGGAAAGGCTGGGAGAGTTGGGATTGTTCAGCCTGGAGGAGAGAAGCTTTGGGGTGACCTCATTGTGGCCTTCCAGTGCCTGAAGGAGTGACAGGAAACATGGAGGGAGATGTTTCCAAGGGCCTGGAGTGACAGGACAAAGGGAATGGCTTAAAACTGAMAGAGAGGAGGTTTAGCTTGGATATTGGGAAGGAATTCCTGGCTGGGAGRGTGGGGAGGCCCTGGCACAGGCTGCCCAGAGAAGCTGTGTCTGTCCCTGGATCCCTGGAAGTGTCCAAGGCCAGGCTGGACAGGGCTTGGAGCAACCTGGGATAGTACAAGGTGTCCCTGYCCATGGCAGGGGTTGGAGCAAGATGATCCTGAATGTCCTTTCCAAGCATTCCAAGATTGTCTGACTGTGTGATTTTAAATGACATCAGATACCTGCCCCAGGCAGTTCCTCTGGTTGCCCTTCCCAAATCCAGTGAAATGCAGCTTGGCACTTTAATTTACATTCCAGGGAGAAACTCCTGGCAAACCAGCTCCCTGTCACAGGAACAGTGGTCTGCAACCAGTAATTCACTCTGAGAGGAAAATGAGAATCTTAACCAACGGAATGTTCCGTGGATCCATCTCTCTGTGCAAAATAAAATACCAAAAATCACAAAATGGCACGCCAAGGCTTCCCATCTAATCAGCAGCAGCTTCTTCAAATGTGCTTCAAACTGTCTCTTTTGACTGTCAATCGCTTGTGGAATTGGCTTCCGAGCAAATTCCATTTGTTCCCCCTTGTGTCATCCCTGGCATTTCAGACATCAGGACTTCCAGCCCTCTGTGCCTCGGTTTCCCACTCTCTTGTCCTTGCTAATTTAGGAGTAGCCCTGCTTTAAGCTCTGATCCCTCAGTCAAGTTCTCCTTGTGCGTGCATACTCGGTTAATTAGGGATAGATCTTCCATAAAGGAAAATTCACGCTCAAAAATTGTATTTAATTGATGTCTGAGAAGGGAAATGTGAGGGCACCACCATCATCATAAAGTCTGCAGCCTCACGATGACATAAACAGCAAAATATTCCATTCCGGATACTGGAAAACGTCGCTCCCAAGGATTTCTATCCATTAGCCAAGGATGTACAGCGTGTTCTCTGCTGGGTGGTTTGGGGATGGTTTTCRATTTCTGGTGTTAGTGGATCAATTTTGCTCAAAATTCAGTTCTGTGGCCTAAAAATTATCACCGTTCCTAGGGTTTATCCCAAACTCACTGCAGATATTCCTATGATCACATTCCTCCCTTGCACAATCCCATCTCTCTGTGCAGTTTTAACACTGGATGGATTCCTCAGCATCAGGAATTCACTCCAAAATATTTCCTGTCCACTACAAATAGACAAATGTGTCCCAATTCTGCCAAGGAGTGAAATTTGGGGTAAGTTTAGCAATTTTTTGCCAATGTCCCATAGTACCAGGAATRAGCAGACAGGTGGTAGCATTGTTGACTTTTTGCTTCACATTTTGGGCCCCGCAGGGATTTTTTTTTTTTTTTTTTTTTTTTGGCATCGTTTTGATCAAAACACCAAAGTCAGGTCGGTTCAAATCCGCTCCGGGAATGCCTGGATCTCCATATGAGCCGAGCTTGGCTTATTAGTTCATACCTTGTCCCGGGGAGGGCTCAGCCTTTCATCTCAGCTGCTCCACTTCCTCATTAGAGGGGGATTAGTCCGATCCCATCAGCCAATGGAACCGCACCGCTGGCCCTTGGAAGCGGGAGCCCCTCAGGAGGAAGAATTTGAGGATCTGACTCCGAGTCAGAAGACTCGTTCCTTGAGCAGGAATTCACCGGAGCTGTGTGAAGCTTGGCAGGGCAAAAACCTCAGAGCTCGTGCGAAGTTGAAAAAAAATGAAGAAGAAGAATTCGTGGTTGAATTCCTGGGTTTTCTCAGAGCTTCTGCCTCCTGAGAGCTCAAAACGAAAAAGCTTTATTTTCTTTCAGTTGCACTTCCCAAGTCATGGATCTGTTTTTAGGGAAAGGAACCTTCATTCCCAGAGGTCCCAGCCACTTTCCCGATGTTCCAGATGATTCCTGGGCAAACACCTTCCAGTTTGTGCCTTTGCTCCCGCAAAATGGGGGATAATTATTCATTCTCCACTATTTTGATTGCAAAGGCTTTCCAAGCTTTAAGTACTAATTCTCATTTTGAGTTGAGCAGTGAGAAATCTGCGTATCTCAGCCACGGCACTGAAAGGTCACTAATTTAAAGTTAAATGAGAAAATTTACACTGTGACCCAAAACTGATTTYGATTTTGCTCCGTTTTCATTGTCARATTAGGCCAGGTTTTAATTTGGTGACATTGCCTTTATCTGGGTCACCTCTTCCTTTGTGAAGACYGAGAAAAAAATTAATGAAATTCTGAGCTGCTTGAAAAGGAAATCACTTTGTGGAATTAGACAGGGAAAACCCTTTCTCATAAAATCCACGCCGTAATCACACTGAACTTCCCATTTCTTTTGGAATCTGGAAAATCAGCACTGAATGTGACCTGAACCTGGGCTTGTGCCTATYGTTCCTTAGCCTTCCCAGAAAAGAGGGAAAAAGAAAAGAAAGAAGAAAAACAGGGATTAGGAAGAAGTAGTTTTATTATTTTCAGAAAGCCTCATGAGGCTCCTTCAACTCGGAGAGCTTTCCAAGGATTCTCCTATGGACCAGCTGGAGATGCTGAGGGCTGCGGAAGGGTGAGGTGCTGGGATTTTTCCCACCTCTCGGCTCGGGATGAGGTAACTCCGGCTTTTCCAGGTGGCCTCTGCCAGGCTGCACCTCTGCCTCGTACCTCACGCTGAGTTTTACGTCCAAGGAATTCCAGCCGGGAGCCTGACTCATTCCTCCAGGCTGGAATTCACCACGGGGGTGGGAGAACAAGCCCCCATCGGTCTCGGGTGCTGATAGCGAGGGAGCAGCCACCACCTCAGCCTGGGAGATCTCCTGTTTCCTCCTGGCTGTTTCTGTGCCACCSTCCCAGTGCCCCTCACAGCTCCGGTTTTAAATCACTCCTTTTTTTCCCAAAAGGCAGGGAATCCCGTTCCTGCCTCCACAGAGTCATTCAGGAGTGTCACTCCCCCCGGGTGGGTGGCCTTGGGGCCACCAGGCGACGTGCATTAGGTAATGCGCTCCGAAATCCTCCCTTTTTCCATCTTTTCCTGCTTTCCCTGCCGCTCTGGGCCCCTTCTGCCGGCCAAGCCCTCCCCAGTCAGTGTCTCTTTGGCCCATCTCTCCGGGCACGGGATCCGCATTCCCTCGCTCTCTTGTTTCATCCGCATCTCCCTGCTGGCTGCGCTTCTAATCCGGTGGGGAGGAACGGGAGAGGCTGCGGCTTGGAATTCTTCGGCTCATTTATCCCCCTGCCTGGATACCCATTGCCAGCGCATCCTTCGCGCTGGAAAATGACAGCCCTGGAGGCTGAGGATGGGCTCAGCCGAAGGAAAAATGWCAGGAATCAGCATCTCCGTGAGATCTCCTGGAAAAGGAGATCCCACTCCCGGCCTCAGGCATGGCACACGAAACCAGTTCGTTATCTCTGGCCCAACTCAGTTTGTGGCAACTCCTGTGGCTCCTGAAAGCCAAATTAATTTTTAATTTCATTCTCTCCGAGTGTGTCTTTGCTGATTATGAGTCTACACAGATCCTCAAAYCCTTCCATCAAGGCAGGAAATGGGATGGGTTTGGGAGAGAGGGGSGAAGGAAAGGGGAAACCAATAAATGATGCAGCTTCTTGTGGGCTGGTGGAAAATTATTGATTTGGCCACACACACACCTCACACCTCAGGGGTTTTATCCAGGACTCWCTGATGAAAAAAGTATCATGGAATCAGGGAATGGTTTGGGTTGGAAGGGACCTCAAAGRTCTTCCAATCCCCCCTGCCATGGGCAGGGACACCTCCCACTATCCCAGGGTGCTCCAAGCCCTGTCCAACCTGGCCTTGGACACTTCCAGGGACTGGGCAGCCACAGCTTCTCTGGGCAGCCTGTGCCAGGGCCTCMCCACYCTCCCAGCCAGGAATTCCTTCCCAATATCCCATCTAACYCTGCCCTCCGGCAGTGGGAAGCCATTCCCCCTTGTCAATAGTCTCCYTCCATGTTTCCTGTAGCTCCTTCAGSTCCTGGAAGGCCACAATGAGGTCACCCCAGAGCTTCTCTTCTCCTGAACAATCCTAACTCTTCCAGCCTTTCCTCASGGAGAGCTGTTCCATCGCTCTGATCATCCTGGTGTCCCTCAGGAATGGCTCCCATTCCAGGGTGCCTTTTCTATCCAACAGCAGGGATCTCCACACTCTGATGTTAACATGGAGCGTGTTCTCAGGTCATGGATTGTAATAATAATAAAAAAGTGGATTATTGAGGGATTCTGAACACTTTGCCTGCACCAGTCATTTTTCTCGCCTTGCGCTSATCCAAACTGCTCCAGAATTCCCCAGATTTCTCAGCTGCTTAGCAGGTGTCTGAGTTTATGGAATCACAGAAACGTCCAAGCACCACAGACTCTCCAAGACTCATTTAGAGTAATATGAAAATAATTTAATCAGCTCCAACATGCCAGGAAAGCAATACCCTGTCCGAGGGTGAATTCCAGGATCCCAGCTGTCAGGAGGCTCTGGATTTAAAATACAGCAAAACTTTTACAACCAAACCCTGGAGCCAAACTCCTCCCATCATTAATTTTTTAGAGGAATCAACCTACAGTAGTCAAGTCTGAGGCCCAGATTTATTGAGAAAATATAAAAGAGATAAATGCATTAAGAAATCGTGTTCATTTATCAGGCCAGGAATATTATGGACACAATTCCCTGGASAACTTGAAATGGAGAATTTGGTATATTCTGTATCCTGAGACTTTGGGACTTTCTCAATCCATATTCCCTAAATCCGAACACCTAGAATTTGTTCCCTGTAAAGGCTGAGGTGGCCAAAGTTCCTTTTGCTAGGAAAGGAGCTGTGGAATTGGGAAAAAAATGGTCTGCAGGTTTTTTTCTGGAAATCATGGCATATTTTGGAGACAGGTTATGATAGCACTGACAAGGACCCCTGCTATTCCATGAGGAATATTTGAAAAAAAATTGGAATTGGAATCTTTTAGTAAGATTAAAGATRTTTCAAGGGGAAAAAATATTAATTTCTCTAAGTGCTGTGCTTATTAAACTCATGTGTAGACTCAGATATTCCTTCTTTTGGAATACTGAAGTGTAATTCCCTCATGGGCTGTTTTAGTGGATTTCTGATCCTTCTTGTTGTTTGCCTCTAACTCTGTGTGGTTGGTTCACCTCTGGTTCCTGAAATCTGGTGGCCAACAGAGAATTCAGGAGTTGTCTGGAGCCTTCACACTCTGCCCTCCTTTTCTCCCAAATAAAACCTCATTTCACCAGCGCACAGCAAAGTTTTATAGGTTTTATTGATGATCTCTCTGACTCTTCATGCTTTAACAACAACCTCATTTTCAGTAGTCTGATTATATTTATTTAGATCTGTGTGTACAACCCTTTTCTGTCTTTGTGCTTAATCTGGTCAAAAAAAAAGACATTTAGGGTTTTTTTTCAGGGTAGTTTCGGTCTATAAGACGTCTCAAAACTAATCCGATGATTTCATGCCCTCAAAAATCCCATTCTCAAGTGGTTTGATCACTCAGAACCCCGTGAGACGTGACCCCAGTGACCAAATCAATTCACTGCAGAACTCCGTAATTACACAAGTGGAAAACTCACGGAAAACTGGGATTTAARTGCCTGCGGAAGGGTCTTTAGCTCAGCTCAGAATCCATGAGAGGAAAACTTCCCCATCCATGGCTAATGTGGGCAGCAGCGTGGGTGTGTGCAGGAGGGGGGGAATCATTCCACGCACAGCACCAAGGAGAGGGGAAATATTCAATRTTAACCACATTAAATATGAAAATCCATTTCACTTTTTTCCTCTGACTTCCCCCACCACCACTTGATTATTTTATTTAACTTCCAATACCCCTCTAGCAACGATTTGCTGATGGTGCTCTCACAGAGAACAAAAATCAGACAAAATCAACTTTCAGTAAAGAAGGTTGAGAATTTAATTTTTTCTTTTCCAATGCAAATGTCAGAAATCCAAATTTTCCTGTGTAGGGACCTGACTTTCAGAGTTCTGACAGACACGAGGGGCTGATGGTCCAGATCATCTCCCCCAAATCCCYGACCCCATTAATTTGCAGTGTCTTAACGAAGTATTGAGCGCTCCCGAYGGCAAACCAAGGGAAACTTCCTGAAATAACAAAGAATGTGGGATTAATCTGTCTTAGAGGGAAATTTATCTTATCCCAAGACATTGGAGATGAAGCACCTCTGAATGTGCTTTTTTCTCCCCAGTGAAAATGAGTAGCTCAGAGAAAGAAATTATTTCTAGACAGATAAAGTTGAAGGAGATTAATAAAGTAAAAATGCATRAACCTTTGCCAGAGCAGGGACTCCGAGCTCAGCCTGGACACCAAAATAACTGGATATTTCCACATTAATCTATCTATCAAATTCCCGTCAGCAAAATCAGGATAACGTTCCCATCCCAAAGGGATATTCTGAAGATGATTAACACTGGAAAACCACTCAGGAATGCCCAAAAAAAAAGCCCAGGAGGAAGAGAACTGTTCTGTCTTCAGAGCAGCCTTTGAACTCTGGGCAGAAAACCCATCCTGGAAGCAACTTCTGCGCAATAAACTCCAATTTTATAACGAATTCTGCTGCTATCTGAGCATGGCTCTCGCCAGGGGAGGCTCCCATTTAAATTCAGGAGGCTACTGGATCATTAGGCGGAGAGATAATGTGCAATAAAAGGGAGAAAGGTAAGGTTTCATCAGCTATTTTTATTCTGGCTTATCTTAATCACTGGGAAATTCACTTTGCTCCCGGCGGCCCCTTGGGTTTTTATCACAGAGGTTTGTGTGCCTGTGYTGGGCTGTGTGTGCAACGTATAAAAAACATCAATTAGACAGGAACAGAGAGCAAAAAATGTTCTGAATGCTCTCACCTTCTGCATATTCTTAGTTCTTTCTAGGGAATGAAACGCTAAAAGTGCCCCATGTTTTCCAAAACGAGGAAAATACAGGGAAAATACCTGTTGTAAAGTCAGCTTTCGGGCATCTCCGAAAGAACAACTCCAAATTCTGTTTGTAGAGGAGGTTTGGTAGATTTTAAAGTTCCCAATCACTTCTGAAAATGTTTTTCATTGTCAGGGTGGAGGTTTGTGATTCTGGGTGTCTCATTTGACACACATATATATATATAAAATATATATAAAATGTACTTTATTGTATATATTATAAATATGTGTATTATGCTTATATTATATATCATATATGTGATACAGATACATATTTCATAATACGCATAGGTGGTATATATTTTTATATTTATATTTACTGTTAGCAAGTTCAGTTCCATACCTATTATACATACATAACTCCTGAAATTCTGAAGCAAATGGGACCAACCCCCTCCCCAAACCCTAGGAATAAAGACTTAGCAATAAACCAGGGAATTCACGGCAAGTGCACTTATTGCCATGGAAACCCAGCCAACCCAAACACGGGGAGGCCGCGATTCCCAGAATTCTCACGTGCCAATACCGTTATTGGGCCTGCCCAGCGCTGATATCCCTCTCCTGCCTTCCCACCTCGGCTGAGGTAATACGGAGCGGAGGATTAATAACAGCATCCATCGAAATTCCGGGCTGGAGGGCCAGGGGGAGAAGCCTGGGTGGGAACGGGGCGACTTCAGTTTGTTTTGTGCTGTTTCCAGGCTCGTCCCCGTATTTGTCCCGCATTGCCTGGGGTTGCCATAGTGACCTTTGATAAATCCACGTTCTGGATGCCGTGGAACAGAAAGCCCCGGCGCGTTGCAGGGAGGGGAAGTTCGCRGAACGGGGCAGGGGGCCGGGAGCTTCAAAGGCATTTGGGTCAGATTTAGTGCTCTCATCCGTTCTAATAAATGCTTTTCTCTTAATTAAAAACGGCACGTCTGCGAGCCTGGGAAGTCATTCCGCTTCGGAGGGGTTTATATGGGAAAATTCATATTGTCCCAAGCAGTTGGCTGGGTTTGATCAGTCTGGGTAATTTATATTTMTTTCGTGTGGGTAAAAATCTACCTTTGCCTCACCGTTCCTGTTCTTTCTGAGCATTTCTGAAATCAGGAGAGAAAATATCGGGTTCGGATCATTCTTCACCTTGAAAGGCAAAAACTTGACTTTTTTTACAGGTGGYCACTTAAAAATTGAAAGTTCGATCCAAGCTGGGGAGAAATGAATATTGGGAAAAGGTTTTTCATCCARAGGGTGGTGGGSACTGAACAGGCTCCCCWGGGAATGGGCACATTCCCGAGGCTGCCACAGCTCCTGGAGTGTTTGGACAATGCTTTCAGGCACAGGGTGGGATTGTTGGGGTGTCTGTGCAGGGCCAGGAGTTGRACTKGATGATCCTTRGGGGTCCCTTCCAACTCAGGATATTCCATGATTCCATGAACCATGAGCAGAAATAGATACTTCGAGAGCACTTATTCTACTCTAAGTCTTGGACATCCAATCCAGGATACGACTCAGCATTCAAATTTTAAATGGCAGCCCCCAAACCGAGTGCATCTATAGCTGCTGTTCCCATCAGGAGTGAAGATTCCACTATATCCCTAAAAATGGGGCAGATCCATGATTTCGCAGCGTGATAAAGGCAGGACCCAAGGGCAGCTCTTGGGAAATCTCTGATCCTCTGTTTCAAAGAATTACAAGCCTGTGTTCATTCTGCCCAATTTTTTAGGAAAGTCACTGGGGGACCATCCTAAAGACCTTTTTTATCCCTTTTGGGAGCACAGTTTATCCCAGGAATCATACCCCACTACCCAAAAATGGGGTGGATGCTCCACATGTCTCTCAGAGCTGCCAGCCAGAGCCTTGCTGATTAACTCAGCTCGAGTGCCGAGGGGAGAATTAATCTCCCTTCGCTGCAGCCATTCCAAATGTAAGCCCTGCTTTAAGCCAGGTTTCCTGCTTTTATCAGGGAGAGGTCACTCGGGAGGGCACTCACACCATCTATTTCTGACCATTAGCTAAGGAAGGAYGAATCCCACAGAGGGGCTGTGACAACAGAGTGAATTCTGGGTGATGATCTCCCTACCAAAGACCAGCACCAGGATCGTGTTCTCCTCATTATTTACATTATCAGGGAAGGCTCTGCGGCATTCCTGTCCTCTGCCTGGCACTGCTTTCTCATCCAGAGGTGGATCCAGCTGTGCCCGGTTCCCAGCGTTGTGTTTTGGGGGTTTTTTTAAGGCTGTCAAAATTATAGGATCACAAAATGATTTGGCACTTTTAAAAATCACSAAGTCCAACCTCTCTGCCACGGACAGGGACATCTTTTGCTACATCAGGTTGCTCAAAGACACATCCAAGCTGATCCTGAACACTTCCAGAGATGGGGCATCCAGAACTTCTCTGGGCAACCTGTTCCAGTGCCTCACCCTCCCCATCATAAAAAAGAATTCACCTTCTTAATGTCTGATTTAAAYCCACCCTCTCCCAGTTTCTGACCCTTGTCCTGTCACTACAGGTCTTGATAAAAAGTCTTGGAACYGTGGAATGGTCCTATTGGGGCAATTCCTTACTGGATGCCAGAAAACCAGCAAAACGCAGGAGTCATCTTATACACCTCAAATGCAAAAAATCTTCACCTGGAACTTAACTTGTCCCCCAGCATAAAGAAATAAGGCTTTGCTGTCGTGCTGGTGGCAAGGCAGGGACCTCAGGATGGGATGGAAATGAATCCATTCGGAAGAGAAGCTCCAGAGAGATCTTAGAGCTTCTTCCAGGGCCTAAAGGGGCTCCAGGAGAGCTGGAGAGGGACTTGAGACAAGGCATGGAGTGACAGGACAAGGGGGAATGGCTTTAAAGTGAAAGAGAGGAGATTTAGATGGGATTTGGGGAAGGAATTCTTGGCTGTGAGGGTGGTGAGGCAAAGGTTTCCCAAGGAAGCTGTGGCTGCCCCATCCCTGGGAGTGTCCAAGGCCAGGATGGAAGGGGCTTGGAGCAATCTGGGATAGTGGAAGATGTCCCAAGACAATTCAGAAGGTCCCTTCCGACCCAAACCATTCTATAATCCTACAGCCTAATTACGCCAGGCAGGGAAAAGCAACAACACCACCAAAAACCCCAACCCCCCAATCCCATAAGTTCCTTGCAGCAAAGGTAATGAGCAACTGAGATGACCAACAAGGGAACCAATGGATTTCCCAAGGGAAGACGGATTCCAACGGATATCAAACACCCTTCTGCGAAGGAGTCTCCAAGTGAAGCAGCACTGGCTCCCTTTRTCCTGTTTTGTGCCAACAGAGGTGCTCGAATTATTCATTTTTTAAAAATTATTTTCAAACCTGTCCCACCAGGACCGAGAAGCAAACCCTTCGTCTAGTCGCCAGCAGGACACTAGGTGGCCCACAAGCCACACACACCCTGTCCCACTCCCACTCCCACTCCCAGGGAGCCGCGGCGGGACCCTCGGGAGAGGCTGGAGCGCGCATCTGGGGGAGCTCCGCGTGGTACTGCCAGGGATATTGCCCATTACACGATTTGTACATATTTAGGCTTAGCCAACCTAAGCTGATTGCAGGTACTTAAAATTGCTTTTGTGCCATGAACACTTAACGCTAAACCTCTTTTAATTTGCACCGTGCTACTCAGAGAGATCATATCATTCTTCTGTTCCACGTAAATTCCCAATCTGGCAATCCTAGCCCCGCTCGGGTACTTTTTTTTAATAATAATTAAAAAAAAGAATTTAATAAGGATTTGAGTTTCTTTATTGAGCTTTTATTGTCCGGTCTTGTAATTGAATCACTCTGCTGTGACAGAGAGACTGAGGCTGTTATTAGCAAATTCTATAAACAATGGGCTTGATCCCTTTATGAAAAAGCATTGTAGGGGGAATAGTTAATCTGGGCTAAAAAAAAAAAAAAAAAAAAAATGAAGCTCTGGGAGGGGAAGGAGGGGGAAATACAATTGCAGATTCCAAATATTTAAAACTGTTTCTGCACTTTCCCATTCCAGCCCCCTCCTCCCTCCGCTTCCCTTCTCCCACCACCCGGCTGCTCAAATCCCTTTTTGTTCTTTGTGCCCTGAGTCTCTGAGGCAGAACTTGTTTGCAACACGATCACCAGCGAGGAAATCTTGTCTCCAGAGCAAAGCCTCCTCTCCGAGAGGGCCACGTTGGTGCTGCTTTTCCGGGYGACTCTGGATTTCGGATGGCAAACCGGCACCGATGGAAAGCTGGGACTCTAAACAGATCCCAAGGAGGGGAAAGCTGTGTTTGTCAGATGTTTAATTTGGACATCTCCATTGAAATGGGTCATTTTGGTCTTCTTTGGTAGCCAGAAGTGTTCTAGTCAAAAATATTGGTGGTGTTGGGTGCAGCTCATCCCATTCCAAAGTAGGAAATTAGGTAAATCTATGGATATTCCCCAGCCATGCTATGCTTGAGCATAATTTCCATGGCCTACAAGAGATCCAAGGACCTGCTCTTTAATCAACGTGTTAGTGGCAGATATCCTTGAAATGGGCATRGAATTCCTACTGGCATCAAGTTTTCCAAGGGCCACTTCGTCTCCTTGGGCTTCCCTTTATTTCTGCAAACACATGAGGGTTTCTGTTGGAATAGCAGCTCCCTGCTCTGCTATTCCAGGGCACATTCAAGGCACACAGGGTGTCAGACGAGTTCCTGGCTGTAAAGTTGACTTTGCCAGCACTGGAAAGTCTCTGTCTCATTGTCTGAGTGCTCCAGGGCAAAGTCTGTGCCTTATTGTGCATTTCCACAGGTCACTCCAGGGCCTGGATCTTGTCTGTGGTCACGTAGCACCCCTGTTGTACCCCAGACATTAATGATAATAAATAACTGATCAGGACTGCCACGATAATGAGGTTAAAGAAATATTGATCAGGACGTTATCACAATAGTTCCGAGTGTGAACTTTAACCCAGAGCCTGCAGAAATCAGTGGGAATGCCGTGGAGCTTTCCAGGGCATTTAGACCAACTTCCACCGACCTTGTTTAACCAAAAGACCTTTTYTTTTTTGTGCAGGCATCGAAGGTAAGGCTGAATATTCAATTAGGGAAGAAAGGAGATAACTGTGTGAATAATAAGCATGAAAATAGACAAAGAGGCAGAAATACGAAGATCTTGATGAAGCTGGAAGACAAGCAGTTGTATTTTTGTACTTGATATTTTGTATTAMATAGAAAGGCTACCTTTGAGCAAACCATGGAAGCTGGAACGCAGCCAAATTTGGGAAAGGTGGAGGATTGGATGAGGGTCAAGAAGCTGGATGTGAACTGGGAACATAATGAAGAAAGGATTAGTTTTAGGTGCAGCAATGGAAAATCAGATTTGAGGTTTCTGATGGAAAGAGAGTGGACCATATTCCCATTTTATCTCCATGCATCTCCTGTGATGTATCAAATATGAAAGCAAAAGTGTCAAGGGGTATAAAACRTCTCTGGTAGCTGGGACAGAAGCAAGGGGAGGAAAAGAAAGTTATTTATATCCAATCTTGACAAACCAAATAGCTTGGGTTTGCCAATTTCAGCTTTATCTGAGTAAGGAACAAGGTTTGGGAAGGAATGACACAGGGGAAGGCACTGGATAAGGGAAGGGGAAGATGTGATTGTGCTGGAGATAGAGGAGAGTGAGAGACAAAAATGTGTGGAGGGCGAGGCACAAATTTCTCCACAAACACCAGCAAGGACCAAGGATACACAGGGAGAAGTAACGAGTTGTGGAAAACGCCTGGGACCCTGGAAAAATTGTCCACATCCACATCAGCACCTCCAATTCCTTTGGCAGTGAGCACTCCCAGTGATATTTGAGGAAAAGAGAAGAACAAATTGAAGATTTCCRCTACAGAAATGGGGCTGGTGGAGGAGGTGCAGCTACTCGGAGCTGCAGCGCAAGGATGAGGAGTTAGAAGCTGCAGAAAGGGAAATTACAGCTGGATATAATGAAAAATATCCTCCAAACCAGCTGGATAAGGGCACAGTCTGTGGATAAAGAGCTGGAAAAGTGAAAGGGAAAAATTCAGTGAGAGTGGGAAGAAAATTTGTTGTCCCTGTGGACGCAGCCCTGAAACAGGAATAAGTTGAAAACTTCACTTATAAAAAAGTTTTTTCCTCTGATTTCTACTTGTATCTCAATGAGCTACTAAAGCCTTATGGAGGAAAAAAATGGCATTTCCCACTAGGAGAAATTACCTGATTTGTGAGTTCCCATCCTAATTTTGAACCACAATGTATAGGTTTGGACCATATATAAATCTGAACACACGTGCCAGGCATTTTTCCTGTCTAATGCATAGAAAAAAAAAAAGAATGAAGCCAATTATTTGACGGTGATGAAATTGAAAAGTTGATCTGGGGGGTTTCTATGGTCACAGACCTCTGTTTATAGGTTTGGTCTTCCCCCAGCAGTGAAAGGGGAGCCTGGTGACCAATAGGAAAGCAAGACCTCATTCTCCACATTCCATTAGCTTCGTAATTCCACATTAAATGATGGCTTTAGTGCCATGTGGCGAAGTCTGATATGAAGAAGAAGGGGGGAAAAATTAATATACACACACACATGCACAYGTACACACGCATATGTGTGAAATAGTTGTGTATCCATATATTTTTTACACCATTAACCTGTCTGGTTTCCTTTAGGAAATGACAAATGTTGATGAAGTGAAGCAAAAAATTTTTAAAGCTCTGCACCGATTCCTGATGCTGTTAAGGTTTGCTTGGGTCTGGATTTGGGGTTGGGATTTTTTTTTTTTTAAATTGAACTCCACGGAYGGCCTCGCTGCAATTCTAATTTTCTGGAGTCAGCCTGGAAACCACAAAGCGGAATTCTTTCCAGGCACTGTGACTTTCGACACGTAACCTAAATAACAATTCTGTTTTTACCTAATGGTCTAAACATCTTAAGTATTAAATGAGGGATAAATTTGCCATGAGGTCAAGAGTTAAAAACTCCCAAATAAAAGAGCATTGAGAAGGTGCACGCGAAAGACAGCGGTAATATGATTTCCATGCATCAATTTTCTTTTCAGATTACAATTCCACCAGCAAAAATTCCCCGGATTTATGTTATGGCCGTTCCAAGTTGATCTTAAACCACAAACTAGAAAGGTCCTGGTATTCATCTGCTCTGCCTTCACCTGGTTCTCCTGGCTGAGCRTGAAAAGCCAAACTGAACTTTCTGRGGCAGAATAAGTCTGCTAAAAATTGTCTCCTCGGTATCAATATTCCAAAAGTGTGAGGCAGTTTTCAAACAAAATCCTAATGGAGCTTCCACACGTGGGAAAAAAACTTGTAAAAGACATCGCTGCACAAAATAGTGAGAAAAATGAAAWTTTTTTTTGATTATACAGAAGGGAAAAAGGCGCAAAGATGCTCAGCTCAGGGTGAAATAAAGAAGCTCTAAACACAGATCTTGGAATGCTGGTTTGGTGGGAATATGGACATTGACGCCTGCGTGGGTCAAATTAAAAGGGAGAAACGCAGCTTTGAACAACCTTTATTCCATTTCTCCATCCCTGAGCCATTCCATGTCAGCTCTGAGSCCACTTCTGGGTCCCAACACGCCTTGATTGTAAACCTCTAGCRATGGGTGGTGTTGTGATTATCTGGATGATTTTAAGGGGTTGGTGATCCTGGCTGGAAAATCTCCCCAATTTAAGCAATTTCAGGTTGATCTGATTAGGTCTTGGACATAAAAATGGGGCCAGGCTGAGTCAGAATTTGGCTGGAAGGTGGAACTTTTCCCTACCAGACCCAACCGCTGCCGCTCCGGGAAGCGGTGTGGGTAATTCYGGAGGTGTTGCTTTTTCCAGAGCCTTTATTTTTCCCCTCCAGTTCCCTGCTACGGCCTGRACACCTCAATGCTGAGGTCTCACAGCTGGGAAGTCGCTCAGTGTGGAGCTCCCCCGAAGCCCAGGCRGTGTGGTGGGAAGAAGGAATGAAGGATCCTTTCCAAAGGAGGTCAAAGGACCACAATCCCTGCTCTCATCAGTTTTTCCACAGGACCGGCACTGACAATTCCCCTGCCTTCTCCTGCAATGCCTCAGCTGATCAAAGAAAGCAATATTGGAAGCAGAGCATTTATTGGAATAAAGGATGTATTAGAATAAAGGATTTATTGAAATAAAGGWTTAATCCCAGAGAAGCACGTTCTCAATTCGTGATTCCACATGGATGTTTTTGAAGCTGTTCCCTTCGTGTGTTCCTTAGTAAAGATTCCAAGGAATTCTCACTGAGGTCTGACCGACTCCACACAGCTCTTCAATGAAAGCCTGAGCACTTCAGGAGTTCCACTGGCACTGGGAATTTCACACCAGCGCCATTCCAAGAGCGGAAGTGAGGAGAAATGAGAAAAAGTTGTTTAGAGGGAAAAAAAGTTGAAGCTGCTTCTCTCTGGCAGGGCAGACRGATCAATGCTTGCTGTTTTCCAAATCTCAGCCTATTCTGAAAGAAATGTCTCTGCTTCCAAACAGAAAGGATTTCCAGTGATCCAAAAAAATGAAATTTTGCCTCATGTGTTCTACATAAAATAATGAAACAAAAGATTAATCCCACTTGGGCACCTCCCACAATATTCTGAATTCATTGTTGCTAAATCTTCAATCTCTTTTGGAAGAGAAGGACATTTCTCAGAGGAAACAAACGGCAAAAAGATTTTAGAGCAGGAATTGGTGGTGAAAGCTCAGTGAAGGAAACCCATGGAGACAAGAACCGTGGGAGCTGCGTTGATGGGAATTAGCTCAGGCAGAGGAAGACTCAGGAATGAAACAGGAACATGAAGATCCTATGCGTTAAAGCAAAAAATCCACACTTTTGGACAAGTTTTGTCTGCAGTCCCRGGTGTTATCCTTGGTACACAAACCTTCCCTTATCTTTTCATTGGAATGATTGTCTTGATGTAGGAATTTTCTGTTTAAAGATGGAAACAGTGGAGGATGAAGAAGAACCTGGTGAAAGAATCTGCTGGAGAGCACAAGGACAGGAAGAGGGAATGGARCAGTGCCTGAAGTAGTGTGCAAAGTAAATTAAGTTACAGGGGGGAATTTGAATTAATCAAATGGGTTTGGATAGAAAATGCAGACAGAGAGGCAAAATCTCTCCTGTGGGAAAAGAGGGATCAGCCAGAAAAGATCTGAATTGGAAAGCTCTGGATGTTTTCTGCCTGATTGATAAATCCAGCCCGGCTGATAAACATGTCTATGTTCAAGTGAGAAGRCGTCACCTCTCTAAGGTTCCCGTATCTCAGGGAAATGACAACTTAAGCAGAAGATGACTGGGATGAAAATCTGGGATCTGACCAGCTGSAGAAGGAGGTTTATTGGTATTCTTTTAATAACTTTCCTAAGACATGTGGAAGGAGCAATCACAGGATATCAACACCRAAGATTTTGGAAGAAAAATGTTTCACTCATGTTAAGAGCATTTCATGAATGTCAGTGGGATTTTTTCAATCCAATGTGTGGTCTGGTCACAAAGACTTCCTGGAAAATCACTGGAGAGGAACACATCTCCAAGGGATGCTTCTTTTTAGCTGTGTTAGCTATCTACTGGAAGTTGGGAAGATTCATCTTCCAGAGGTGCTTATCTCTCCATGGACTATCCAGGGAAACTAAACAACAAACCTGGCATGGATTTTGACCATTTTTTGATGGACCAGCTTCAAAAAAAAAAAAAAAAGGAGTAGAAGAAATGGTCATTGCAGGTTTCTCAATAAAGTTGCTAAAAYATTTTATTTGCAAGTTCAGTAACAAATTAAGAAGTTAAAGTAGTTCTGCTCAATTGTTTTTCCCCAAAACCCAACTATTTTTTGGAGAAACACAAGATAAATTCGAATTTTTTTGTCAACTTGATTGATTCCACCAGCAGATCTTCAGCCAAAAATATTCATAATCCAGTAAAAAAATTTCAGTCTCTGSTAAAAAAAAATTGTATTTTGAACCAAACCATCTCTGACAGACACATTTAGGCCCGAAACACAAAAAATTGGATCTATACTGAATACAGAGAGAGGAAAGGGATAAAGGAAAAATAGCCATCATTAATGTCTTGGAAGCTTTGGTAGCTCAACTGACAGGAATTTTAGATGGTGTAGAAGTGCCTGGTTGAGCATGTCCGGGCTGTGCCAATCCTGGAGGGCAGAGAACAGCCAACACTCTGCCATGTTSAGGTGACAACATCCASRAGCCTYGAAAAATACATTSCTAAGTCAAGGATTGGAGAAGGGAMCATTCCAATCTTTCCCTGARCCCCRTGGTTCTTGTTGAGCTGAGAAGTTGAGGGAGCAGCAGGAAAAGTTTGGAGGCCAAGAGGTCCGTGAAGGGTCTGTGGGATGTTCAGGGGAACAGAGGAGAGAAGCTCATGTCACTCACCAGAAGGACTGGAGGRAGGCCCAGGTCACTTCCCAGGTGGAACGAAGAACACCGGGAGCCGCGTTACTGGAGACAGGGAAGAGGAATGGCCTAGGTGGTGTCAAATCAGCTGGAGAGAGTGGAAACTGCAACAGCACCACGGAAAAATCTAATCTGGGATATCTGAGAAGGCAGTTTTTCATCTTTGACTCCCTTTYGCGTTGTCACTGCGGAACCGGGACAGAGTTCCATGAAAAACTACAAATTATGGAGCACCCTGAGCGTTTGGGGATCCCTGACTCGTTAGAACGCCGCAGGTTTAATCTGAGCGGCACCGAAGAGCCCGTTGGAGAGCACGACCTTTGAATCTGACCCGGCAGAGCCAGGAGGGCTATCAGTGTTCCAGGAAATCAGCCGGAATTCAATTGCCGCTCTAATCGAAAACACCCCTGCCCGACCCCTTTTATTGCACTGAGCTCAGCACCGAGCCGGGGCTCCGGGGGAAAATGCGTTGGAGCTCTCACGTAGCCCAAGGAGACATCTGGTTCAGCAGATTTCCTCTGGCATCCCAGGGATGAATTCCAACCAGAAAGRGCCTGGGAAGAAATTAGATTGGAGTTAAACTGGATTCTCACCTAACTCGATGCATCGAAGAGTTGGATGTCTATTCAAATCCAGYCTGTTGCGAGTCTCCAGACAATGGAAACGCTGGGATGTCCACAGGAAGGCTCTTCCCCAATATTTCAGATTCAGATTAGTACTTTTTAGCTTTTTCCACTGAATACATGCGATGCAGAGACCTGTGTTGACTAAACATCTAAATTTTATGTTACTGTAGTTAGGTGAGATAATAAATCTATTTTAGGGCAACGTAAACCTCTTTTTCTGGAACACTGAAAGCGCTTTTGGTCACGTTTTCGAGTGTTCCTGATCAAAAGCACTTTATATATAATCAAGATGAATAATCGTAATGAAGATAAATAATCTTATGTCATTGCAAGGGAATGGAGACTTCAGGTAAAATTCCACGTGTCACAACACAAACAGTAAATGTATCCATGGTGATGACACTGCCGAGCAGAACTTACCAAATGCCTCTGTTGCTGTGGGAAGGAGGGACAGATTCCATCTTTCTGCGGCTTCACGTGGCCGTGGAATCACGTTACTGGATGCTGGATGCAATTAAATCCATCAGCTACGAAGATCTCAGTCCCCGTAACCACACGCTGACACGTTTTCARCCGTCAGGTTTTACCCAGCCTTTCCCCAAGAAGTGACTAATTTTGAAAACATTTTCGTTTTTGCCCCAAGGTACGTTGTAAACCAGTGGTTTCCATTTGCTCTTATTTACTGGAACTGGATGAAAACTCCCGCGCTCATTTCATCACTGATTGCAGAACAGACTYCGAGGGAAAATCTGATCCCAATATGAGGAAAAACTTCTTTACTTGGAGGGTGACAGAGCACTGGGACAGACTGGAACAGAGASGTTGTGGAGTCTCCTCTGGAGATTCAAAACCCTCCTGGACATGATCCTTTGGAACCTACTCTGGTGAACCTGCTTTAGGATCAGGGTTGGACTAGATGTTCTCCAGARGTCCCTTSCAACCCCAGCCATTCTGGGATTGGGATTCTGGAAAAACAGCTTTATTTTCTCTGGCATTGTTGAGATTCAGTCAACAGTGAACAGGTAAAACTCCAGAACACATCAAAATTTTGGACATCCTCACGCTTAACCCACATTGTCTGTCAACAATGGGTTTGTGGGTTCATTTAGTCACTGACAAACACCTCCCTTTGGTTTCATCCCAAACTTCCAGTCCAWGGTATAGGATAATGTTCAACCATCCTTTGACTCTCAGACATGGATTACCTGGAAAAGGGGAAAGGGATTACCTGGATCTCAGGTAAACMTGAGCACCATCCAAACCCACATTCAGCCACGATCTGAGGCAGTGGAGGCTGCTCACATCAGGCCTTGKGAGTTAAAGGGAACATATTGGAACAGCTTTCCCAGAGAAGCTGTGTCTGCCCCATCCCTGGAAGTGTCCCAGGCCAGGATGGGGCTTGGAGCAACCTRGGATAGYGGAAGGTGTCCCTGCTCACGGCAGGGAGTGGAAATGGATGATCTTTAAGATCCCTTCCAAYCCAAACCATTCCATGAKTCCATGATGTGCTGCTGGGTAATGCTAACGAGTGAAGGATCTATCACCCTGTGACCCTTTCCAGTCACCTCAGGTAAAATGTGAGACAAAACATTTTCTTTACACCAAATGCAATGGAGATTTTGGGCTGAATTCCTTTGTACAAAGCTGGGAGCCTACTGCTCTTTGGGACTCCGGATTTGACTCCAGAGGGGAGAGAAAGTCCCTTTCAAAGATTTCTAAGGAATAAATATTTTAAGGTACTTCACAATATTTTCAGTCCTGTGTGTCTTTCCCTTGGGCTTCTCACATGACCCTCAGCACCTGTGTGGGGGCAACTGGATGGAGCCYCTAAGGCAGGAATTGTCTTGCAGACCCAGTTGTCCCCATTTATTTGTGTCTCCACGTGGAGTTGGGTGTCTAAATTGCCATCAAAGACCTTGCAGTGCTTGAGTGGGGCAGGAGATCTGCTCCAAGACACCCACTTCCCAGCATCCCTCCCCATTGTYCATATTCCCAGACTAGGAAAGGCTCCTCTTCCTCCTCCATCCTGCCAAATCTTCAGGAAATTCACCTACAAGCTGTAACACTTTTCACCTACAACAAGTAACAGGCAATTTTCTCTCCATGCTGAGGAGACCATTCCAGACCTGTCCACCTCAGGATCCACTTCCAGGGTGTCTGTCCTTCCCACATCTCCCAAGCACCCATTCCCAGCATTGTTTCCTAATTGTGTGCAGATTTCTGACCAATAACCCCCCTCTCTTTCACTCCTCTTCCTCAGCTCCTAATTGATCAGACACTGAACAGCTGCTGGCTATTTTCTCTTCCCGAGAAACACGCAGTAATTGTATGTATGGGCTCCAAATCCCTAAACATTTGGAAAGGAGAAGCACTTGAACAGGAGCCAGTTCTTTTTTCAGCACTGGTACCAGCAGCAGTGGCAGGCATTTAAATCAGATCAGGAGGGGTAGGGAGGGTGGGGCACCTCGGGGTTGTCGAATTTGCTGAGATTGACTTGGAGAGGGGGAAGGAAAAGAAGGGGAAAATGCTAAAGAGAGAAAAAACCGAAACCAGCAATCAACAGAGCAAGGCAGCTCACACAGTTGGAGYCTGTCCCAGCTCCAGAGCGCTGAGATTACTCCCTGAACCAAAGGGCATTGTTTGTACCCCTGCTCACCCACCGTGCCCAAAGTGCGGGCTGCCCCATGCCAAATGGGCCGGCTTGATCCCGCTTTAACCCGAGGCTGATCCCTTGGGAGCATTGCCATCCTCAGGTCCCGCTCTAATCCCTTGGGRGAGGAAGAGGCCTCGGCAGAGGCARCTCTCACCTGTGTTGGGGGTKTTTCTCCTGCTCTTKGTGCTGCCTGGAAAGTCAAAGCCAACAATGCCCTCTTTGGGATCTCTCAGCTTTGTGCCAGGAGTTAAAGGGATGAATTCCAGTGACACATGGGTGACAAAGCAGATTGAGAACATAAGAAGAAGAGTAATCCAGCCAAAAGCAAAAATTCCACCTCAGAGATATTCCTGAGGTGTCTTACAAGAGGTTTAATTCACTTGCATGAGGTCACCTTTATCACTAGGCTGCTTTTCCAATACTGGTATTAAAAACAAGGGAAGAATCAGAGCTACCATGGCAGTGGGATACACCTCCACCCCCTGCCATGGGCAGGGACACCTTCCACTAKCCCAGGGTGCTCCAAGCCCCGTCCAACCTGGCCTTGGACACTTCCAGGGATGGGGCAGCCASAGCTTCTCTGGRCAACCTGCGCCAGGGCCTCCCCACCTTCCCAGCCAGGAATTCCTYCCCGATATCCCATTTTAACCTACCTTCCTTCAGCTTAAGGCCATTCCCTGTGTTCTGTCTCCCCATTCCTTGTCCCAAGTCCCTCTCACTCTGTCCTGSAGCCCCTTTAGGCACTGGAAGGGGCTCTRAGGTCTCCCTGGAKCCTTCTCTTCTCCAGGTGAACACCCCCAGCTCTCCCAGCCTGGCTCCAGAGCGGARGGGCTCCASGCTTYGGRGAATCCCTCTGGACTTGTTCCAACAGGTCAACATTTTTCTTGTGTCATSTCCATTTGATCTGAAATTCAAGGGTGAGCCACAATAAGACCAATATCTTGTATTTCACGCTCTTTACAAAGATGGGCAAAGCAGAGGAGGCTTTGATTTGATTATCTGCGGTTGTGTAGAATCCCAGAATCAGGCAAAAATGTCACCCTTTGAAATACCTCCCGTGACAAGAAATGCCACGACAATGAAAGGTCTCTTTTGGGACTGTGTAAACCTTCCCATTTCCTGAAGTGGTGAGGACTAAAAACTGGGACCCATCTGCTCTGAGCCTCCACTCTCCAGAGAGCCCCTCCATGAAAAAAGATCCTCCAGCATCCAAACCTTTCCTTGTCATTTTGTCATCTCCGTAAAACTTGCACTCCTAGGGAACAAACAGCCCCTGACGTGAAAATTGGCCCCTGGGCTGCTGTCATTTCAGCTCGGGGGGGAAAAAAAAAAAAAAAAAAAAAAAAGACAAAACAATATTGTAATTCCAGGAATAGCTGCTCAAATCTGATAAATTTTTGCGTGGGCCCAGTAACCTTACACTGGGCGTTTGTGGCCACTTCCTAGAGAAACAGGAGAAAGCAAAGAAAATTCCTCTTGGACAAACAGCCCATGTAATACGACGATTGGCTCCATTCCTCAGAGGTTCTCCATGCCAGCCATACAAAGGGTGAAACCTTAGAAGGGAGATGTGATTTCTGCCTTGGACTGAGCTTGCAGCACGGTTAGACCTGGCTCAGGTGYGGCTGCCTTCCCAGGTAAAGCAAAGGAGCCTTGGAATCGCGTGCCTGGAGAAGGTGGTGGAGAAATCAGGYCTGCTGGGAATATCAACGATGCCCACGTGGCAGCTTGGCTTTCCTCAGCCTCCAGAAAGTGCCCTCAACCACACCATTGTGGTTTCTCTGTCACCTGCAGGCCAGTGTCACAGTTTGGGTCCTTGAGGAAGCTTAAACCCCATTTAAGTCCAGGGCTGAGGACTCCTCATCGCTCCTGACGGACTGAAAAGCAGCCAAGCCACAAATCCTAAGCAGAAACCTTTCCTTGCAATGCCGGGTTCGTGTGAAATGAGGGTTGACAGATGCACCCTGACATTTGATTTTGGACGGAATTGTAACGTTGCAAACGCTGCGCTCCCTCCCCCGGTCCTGGGTGTATCAGCAAATGAGCAAAATGAGGAAAAATGCTTACAAAAAGCACATTTTTACAGCAGAGAGACACACATCCCCCACTAAAACATTGCAACCTAATTCATGTCCGCGTGTGTGGGTTTGATTTTGGAAATGCTTACATTTTTTACCATATTTAATGTCTTTGTTTTATAGGGTCGTTGAGAAGGCTCAGCAACAGCTTGCTAAGGAGTTATAATAATTTAAGAAAATTAATAATTAAGGCAAGGGGATCAGTGTATCTGCACATTCACTCTGCAGAGGATTCCTGGTTTTCCCTTTTGTGTGTGGTGAATGATCCTTGCATTTGACATCAGTCCTATAAAGTCACGTTTGTAAATTCAACCCACGTGATCACTGGGAATTAAGAGAGAGAAAATATGGGGAAAGCGGCATGAATTTTGGGAAGTCACATCCATGCTAAGACAACTCGAAAGACCTGTCACCTTGGACTGTGGCAGTAAACGAGAGGAAGCTCCAATAAAGACCTCGGAAAGAATTTGGAGCCCTTCTAAACTGAGAGGCTCAAGATGCAGCTGGAAAACGAGGCTGGAAAGTCTTGATTATCTTCCTCTGGGAATAAACCCCGCCCAGAGGGAAGCAGGATGGAAAACACCAGCTGTGGCTGATGTGAGAGGAATCCAGATTAGGTAAAGCTCTGCAATGACTGGTGTGGAACTTCGGTCCAATACGAAGGACAAGGTTGGTAACATCAGCCCTTCCCTTTAATTCTGGAGCTCTGGAAACCCTTGATGGAGGATGGGAAAGATGGAATGGAAGGAGCAACAGGTACATTCTTAGCACAGGAAGAAATGTGTCTCATGTCCCATTAAAATCTTGTATTTATGCCTCCAGCTTCCTTTATATTCCCTTTATCCCCACCAGGATTTTTTTGAAGATAAATTCTTGGACCTATTGCAGGATTCTGCTAAAAGATGAGATAAATTCTGTGCTAGACACCTTTGGCGACAGTGACTTTAAAGAGAGCCTGAAACGAAGATCYCAGGTCCTGGAATTACAGAATATCCTGGGTTGGAAGGGACCCACCAGGATCATCAGGTCAGACGAATCCCACCRGTTTTTCCAGGTGTGCAATGTCAGGTTGGTTGATTTTGAGGATGYTGGATCCATCTGGGACTACAAAGATTCTTCTTGTTTTTCTGCCACCACGTTTGAACTCTCTGGTCTCCAATAAAGGTTGAAATCAAACTGCAGCCTTTGCCTCCGTGGAGAATCCAACAGGAAACCTCCCTCCTCTTCCGAACCGATGGATTCCATCTGGTTTATAGACATTCCATATCATCGTGTTTTGTACCCCTCARTTAATCTTGGGTGTTAATGATCTTTCAATTCAAAAGAAGAGGAAAGGGATGATTGTCCATGTGCATATCTGGCATCCAGCATTCCTATTCCATTCATCCAGAAATGGAYTCAAAATGGATCTGCTTCTCAAACTCATCAGACCCCGTGTATAAACAGGGAGTTACAGCAATGCTGCAATCAAAAAGCCCCATATAATTTTCCCAATTAATCTGATTGTCACAGAAAATGTGTTGTTTTACAACGATSCAATGCATTGTTGTCTGATTTCTCCTACCTTCTCCTACGTCCTTATTCCATTTGTTCCATGCTCCATTCAACAAAACACACGGACAGGTTCCCCTCTGCTGCACCCCGAGCTTCTGTCCCAAAAGCCCAGAGCAAAATTTGAAAGCTAAACAAGGTTAAAAACAGGTTAAAACCAGGCCAGCCCTGAAGGGCATGGGCACAGCACATGTTTACATGGCTACAACGATTTTCCTTTCCATCCAGGCCACACTTTCCAGCTCTGGGTTGTCGGGAGTTTCTTTAGGATAATTATCCCAYCTCCACAGACACTGGCAGCTGGAGGCACTCTCACCCTCCCAAATTGCACATTAATTTGGAAGCGGAGAGGACGTCACAGGGAAAGCAAGGCCAAGGGCAAATCCAAACACCTTGGATCCGCCACTTCATCACCGAGCTGGCCGGGAACCTCCYTGAACTTGCCAGAGAGGGATGAGGCTATGGAATGAGCTTCCCACAGATGGATAATGTGGGAGGGAAACTGCTTGCRAAAGGACCTGTTTGAACCTTCCCCAAAACACATCTGTACCACCACAGCAGGTTGAGGAGAACTTGGGGAACATTTGCACTCCAGTTGCCAGGAATTCACTACTSTGGGGGTGCAGAAAGCAATTTTTTGGGACACGAGTCCAAGTCCTGCCAATGAGGGATTTGAAGTTAATTCTTCCACATCCCATGGGATTGTGTTGACCCCACTGTCTAAATTAGAGGGGCCATGACTCATTCTCTCTCTGGTCACTTCATCCTCCACTGCAGAAGAGTTTCCCTCTGAAAATTTTGTGGAGACTGGAACATTTCTGGAGGAAAAACAGAATCTTCTTTTTTTTAACATTTAAATGAAATAAAACAAGAAATTTGACCAGCAGTTTTTTGTCTAGATGTCCTGTGCAAAAAGACCAAAATCAGCTTTAAATCTCATCATATTTTCAGAGGATTCAAGTTAGTTCACTTGATAAATGGGAAGGAGAAAATATTTTATTTTTAAAATACGGTCTGGGTTTTTTTTCTGAATTTTTCTGCCCACAGATCCTGAATATTAAAAGCCACAGATCTTTAACAATATTGCTTAATTGTTCATAACCTGCACAGGGTTTTCCTGCAGAATCCACCTGTGGATGTCCAGGGAAGGGAGAGCAACACCTCAGATATTCTGCCAAGTGAGGGACAAGGATTGGGGTCACCCTGTCTGGGGAACTGACCTTCACCTTCTGGAGTCCTGAATTCCYGGACATGATCCATTTGCAGCTTGGACTCCTGATCCATAATTTGGTTCCCTCCCCTGCTGAGCAATAAGACATTGGCTGCTCTAGTACAGATGATGCTCCCAAAGTGYTCCCAATGCTTCTGGAATTACAATAAATGTGTGTTTGGAATAAACGACAAGCAYCATGTCCTCTGTTTCCGCTGGCCATGGGCAGCCTATTCCAATGCTTTACAACCCTTTCCACAGAAAAAAATTTCCTGATAGCCAATTTAAAACCCCTTGGCACGGCTTGAGGCCTTTCCCTCTCTTCCTGTCCCTGTTTCCTGGGAGCAGAGCCCGACACCCCCCAGCTGGCCCCTCCTGTCAGGAGTTGTGCAGAGCCAGAAGGTCCCCCCTGAGCCTCCTTTTCTCCAGGCTGAGCCCCTTTCCCAGCTCCCTCAGCTGCTCCTGGTGCTCCAGCCCCTTCCCCAGCTCCCTCCCTGGACATGCTCCAGCCCCTCAATGTCCTTCCTGTCCTGACAGGCCCAAAACTGCCCCCAGGATTTGAGGTGTGGCCTCAGCAGCGCCCAGCGCAGGGGCATGATCGCTTCCCGAATCCTGTTTGTCACACTATTGCTGGCACCAGCCAGTTATCACTTCCCAGCACTTATCAGTGAATCCCTAAAGCTGAGGAGAGAAAGGAGGAGAACGACCTTCAGTTCCCTTCCCTTCMAGCATCATTTCCTATGCACGCGAGTAACATGAACACTGCAATTACGCAGCCGAGCGGGCCGAAGACAGAACCAGGGTGGGGGTAAAAAACCGGAGGGAGGATTTACAGCTCTTCCAAAAGATGGAACTGAAATATGTACAAGAGGGCAGAGCCCATTGCCAAAACGCTGGAGGTTTTCTTTCCCTTCCACCGCGCGTTGTGAGCGGCGTTTGGAAGGGGCGGCGGGCGGGGGGGGGGGGGGGGGGGGGGGCGGGGAAGCGTTGGAATCTCAGGGTTTTTATTTCACCGTGAAACTTTAGCACGAGAAATTTTAATTGTGGATCCTTGTGGACAAGACCTTGAAACCCTACCCGGCCAAAGCTCTCCGGTCCCGGAGTGTTCTTGGAACCGGCCGTGGCTCCCAGTCGCTTGGGTTGCTTTGTCCAAGTTTGTTCCCTCAGTCCGTCATCGGCGGGATGGGAATGGGTTCGTGGGTTAACTGTTTGTTAGGACACCGGGGTTGGGWCTGGGGCCGTTCCACTGCCACTCACGCATCGCCATCTATTTTTGAGGATCTCTCCGCGGGAGTTGCCTTTTTTCCCTGCCTTTGGAAAGCRAGAGGCCTCGGACGCCGTTGGCACCTGATCAAGAAACTCGGGAGGAGGAACACGAGCGGGTAATTGATTGTGGCTACCGGTTGACTGCAGTAGGATTTGTGATAGTGTGAAATCCTATATCTTGGAGGGCCTCAAAATTATCGGGGTATTTAATCACGGGCTGGGCATGTCTGTGCTGTATTTATGTGTGTAACCATCAGAGGGTCACTTGGGCAAGGCGCTGAGATAATGGAAAGAAAAAGGGCTTGGAAAATAAGGCCATAAATCCTCGTGTTCGGCTTTTAAATGTCCGGGACTTCTCGGGAAACACCGGTAGCCAACTAATGCACCTCCCCGTGATTAATCTGCGTTTCGGAGTGTGAATATTTCGGTTCAGGTCCTCGGCGGGGAGAAGCTGGAGGTGCCTCTGTGACATTGATACAGACCAGATGAAAAGCTGGCTTAGCTGCACTGAAAGGTGGGTCAGGAATCCACAGGAGAAATCCGCATGAGCTCACATTATTTGGAGATTTCTATTTCCCAAGCCCATATATATTATAAAAACAGTCCCTCCTGCAGAATTGTCCTGTTTCCAGATCCCCCAGCAAACCCACTGAAAGCTTTGAGAAGCCTGAAATCAAAAGGTGTTTCAGTTAAGCATTGAAAAAAATCCCTGTTTGTGTTGTAAGGAGGTTTGAAAAACAATTCTTGAAGCAATACTAACATTTCCCAGGCCCCAATATAGATTACTTTTGCTTATTTTCTATATTTTCACACAATTCTTCTCTTTGTTTTTTTGGGTTTCTTTTTTTTTTTTTTAATAAACCTAGCGATTATGTCACTTCTCCAAATTATTTTTGTTACAATCTTTCAATAAATCCAAATTTCAGGAAGCTGAACACCTTGACCACTACTTGCAGAACGTTTTTAACAGCAACTTTAACAAGGTCATAAAAGTTTTACTAAGATAAATTTTTCCTGCCATCCCTCRTCTATTTTCCCTCTGCCAATAGTTACAACCATTTGTTGCAAAATCATGCAGGGATAAAAGCATCAGGGCCAAAGACAAAAAGCAGATGGCACATTTCATGACTCGCTAATCCCATACATATATCGGACATACAGGCTGGGATTCATCCRCCCTATTTTTACATTCCCAGAAATCCAAGTTTGGGTGATTCACCCCCACTGATCGCGTGGGTTTAGAGTGAGTAGGCCAGGTTTGGACATACAAAAGAGGACTAAACCCAAACTCGGGGTGTTTGAACCTCCTCTGTTCCTCCATCCTCGACAACCCCAAAAAATTCAGCTTTACCTCCAGGGAACCACACCCCAAAATGTAGTGACACCYCATGTTCAGCATCAGCACACGCCCATGAAGAATTAAACGAATTTTCCCTTGATTGGGTCAAATGTTTCGAACATCCACATAAAAAACCCCTTTAGTATTAAAATTTATTTCCCAGTGCTTCCTGCTTCCACAAACATCTTCCTTGATGTCCTAGGAGTCAAGTCTTGGCTCATCTGATGGCTGGAATGTTGCTGTTCCTCTGGAGAAATCCCTTGGAGGACTTGATCCAAGGCATATCCTGACTGATAAACCGTTGGAATTTAAGGGCAGGGACTGCTGCATTTAACAGACTGACTGGAGGAGGTGATCCTGGGATGCCAAGGCGGGATTTGTGGATATGGCACTGAGAAAAAGCAGGAGAAGYGGCTTCAATTCCCACACAAGTCCTGAGGATTTGGAGATGCAGTCCTAACACAGGCCTRGACAAAAGGAACATGAACAAACTATTTCTTTGTCACTTCTTTTTGGGATATAGCAGAGGAGGGAAAAGAAGAAAAGGCTGTTTGRGGGCACGAAAAAAAAGGCTGAATCTTTAGTTGAATGCTTAGAGAATTCACCTGAAAATCTGGAGCAGGGAAAGAGCTGGAGGCTCTTTGGCTTCCCCAATAAACAGCTCATCAGTGTCAGCTCATCGTGTTTGCTTCATCCTGACAAAAAATTGACTGATTTAGGCCAGAGGAATGTTCCAATCTCTGTCAATCAAAGCAGGCATGTTTTTTTTCCCCCATATTATCTCTCTATCTGTCTGCCTCCGATGTGCTGAATCATTCCTTTTTCACGGAAAGCAGCGTTTTCTTTTTGAAACTTGCACTCTCTGTCAAAAAAAAAAAAAAAAAAAAAAAGTTCAAAAACTCATGGAAAATGTAGCCGTAGTCCTGGGAACTGCTGTGCCAGATTCCCACTTGGCCTGGCTCTCTATACCTCTGCTGACCTCAATAATAATTTTACTTGAGGGCAAGCAGAGAACTTGGTGTTCAGTCACAGGGTGGCTGCGGCTGATCTGCTGAATAAATCAGAGCAGACCAACCGGTTGCTCCTTCAATTCCCAGTAGCCCATGGCCAGTGGATTACTCCCATGCAGTGGCACAGCAATTTAATTGGAATCCTGCATTATTGTYGTCATTGCCGTTATTTTTAAAGGTTTTGGCTTTTTTCCAGGGGTCTTTGCCAGGTTGCTCAATACTGTCACTGGCATCAAACCCAAGCTATTAAGTTTTTCCCGATGTGAGCGTAAGCTACAGATGTGGATTATTTCAGGGGGAAAAAAGTGAAAACCAACTCCTTTACAGGCCCTTGGTTTTCAGCAGGGACAGCTTAGCAGTCATCCTATCAATGAGAAGTCCACAAGCCCTATTGATATCCCAAATTTTTGTCCCCAGATGTGTCCCTGACRAAGGAATTTTGCCCAGTTTTGCCTTCTCTCAGTCCTTCGGGTACCTGTGAACCTTCCAGTTCTTCCTTAATTCAAGTTAACAGAAAGTTTATCCATATTTTCCACAGCCAGGTGCCATTTTCCATAGAGAGGGGAAATAGCAGAGCACCTTCAAGGCACTTCTTTGATGAGGGCACAGGGAGAGATGTGGCATCACTCCCCAGCCTTGCCCAGCTTTTCCWCGGTTTCTGTAACTCCTCAGGATAGTGGTGATGCACTGACTGTGCTTGGAACTACTAATAAATATTCAACTTGTCTGCTTTTTGCTGAATAATGGAATATYTCATGTTCAGTTGGAGTCAGGAGTGGATTTGGAGGCAGAGAGGGAGGCAGAGGGGGTGTGGGATTGAATTGCTTTCCCTGGTGTGACTGGGGTTTAGTTTTATGGGGGTTTTTTGCTGTCAAAGCTCTGAAAGACAGAGGAAGGAGAAATGAGGAGCGAGGCATTCTGAAGGAAAGAAAAGAAATATTTCTGTGCTGATGCTGATGAGCTGATAGGCAGAGGAAAGGGAGAGAAGGAGGCGCACGCTAACAAATCTCTATTTAAATCCCAACTTCCAAGTGAAAATGTGTTGGCTCCTTCTAAATCCCTGGGGAGATTTTGAGACATGGAAGCCAGCAGACACCCTACGATCATCTCCCCTGACCTTTCTCAACTCGGTCTCGAAACTTTACCCGGTGATTCCCGGAATGGAAGGAATTATCCCCACTATGTGCGTGCATTTCTAAGACGCGGCTTTAATAAACTGATGATGGGGATCAGATTCCCCGCGATAGCGCCGGATGCCATGGGCTGGTTCCTGTGTTCCCCGGCAGGAATGCACCCGATGGCTTGTGGTCGAGCTAAAGCACATTCATCCCTCCTTCCCGCGACTCCTACTAACTCTGCCGCCGCTGACAGAGCTGCCTGGTCCTCGCAGCCGCGGGGAGATTCATATCCCCATGAATCACGGAGCACGGGGAGAGCCGCGCCGCAAAGATTTCCCAGCTCTTTCCCGAACCGAGCAGGTCAAGGTTGACCGATTTTTCTTCTCTTGTCAAAATTAAAGCTCCGGCCACAGGAATTCAGTGCTGCGGATCCCCTGGGACACCGTGCCTTGGATATGTTTGCATCCTGGGGTGTTTTAGAGCCCCAGGGGATCTTGCTGGCTCGTGATCCAAAGGCACAGGGAGTCACACGCGCATCCTGAAAGGGGATCCACGCCAGGGATGAGGTGGGTCAGAAGCCATAACCCTCACCCCACACAGCAGTCTCACAGAAGATGTGCCCCCTGTCTTATCTGTTCCACTCCTTGTCTCCTGATAAGCCACTTTTGTAAGGTTCTGACAGCTCCACTTCCCATGAAAACATCTTCTCYAGCTATCCCAAAATATCATCAAGCAGAAAATTAAAATTTGGCCGTTCAGCCCCAACTTCCCAGCAGAGCAGCACCTGCAGAATGTCCAGCCCGGGACAAAGAAGCCCCAGCTCTGCTGCACTGGAAAAACAACATTAACGGAGCCTGGATGGTTTGTGGATGCACAGAATCCAACACATCCTGAGGGGGCTGAGCTGGCTGTGCAGGTCAAACTCCCAGCACAGGGAACACACAATGATGGTCGTGGATCCTGCTCATCCTGGACTCACTGCACGTGCACAGCCCGGCAGGCACACTCATATCCCTGCCTGGGGTTTTCCAGATGAAATATGGGATCGTTCCGCTTTTGTCTCTCCTCATCTCGGCGTSTTCAGTGGTGGAACATGGGACCCAGTCCTCCTGAACAACAAAGCTGGGACTAGAAGGACAAGCTGTGGTTCTTTTCCCTGGTGCAACTTTCACCTCTTGGTGGAAATCCCTGCCTTTCCTACTCACCTGATTCTCCCRCTTTCTTTGCAGAAAGACTGTTTTCCTGCCCTTCCTAAGGAAAGTCGCTTTGACCACAGAATCTGGATGGGACTTTTAAGTCTTGGCTGGTCACTCTTGGCTTTATTCTTAATCTGAAAAAACACCAGGCATCTCCAGAAAAGAGGAAAAACTCTTTAGGGATGCATGTCCCACTCCATAGACTATCAAAAGAACCTTGATGAGATGAATAATTAAGACAGATGAGATGAATCCCACGTTCAGGATCCATCTCCCAACAGAAATCAAGGATGTGTTTCGTTTTCTGCACATTTGCAGAAATACTGGCTTTTGACCATTTCCTCCTTAAGCATAAATGGGTTTCATCATTCTAGAATAACTTCTTAATTATCCCCCAATTGGAAAGAATCTAGATTTATACTTCTTCCTGAGTTACCACTTTTAACTGGTTAATAAAGAAAAATAGTTCCTCATTCATTGATTTGCTTTCTTATTTAACACCAGGCCTGTTCTGTGAAAACTCCTTTCTAATTCTGGTCAGAGAGAGAAACAAAATTTATCTGTGAGGATTTCTGATTAATTAGGAATTTTTAATCTGAGTATTCTCCACGTGCACCAATATTTACATTTTTCAATGGCATTGCTCCCGTGAGTGTTCTTCATACATGGTTACAATTCATAATTTGAATTTCTTTTTTAATTGCTATAATTTGCCTGGGAAAAAGGAAGTCTCTCAAGAGTGGAATTCCATCTCTGTAAGGCTCATGAAGGAAGAAGAGGGGGTTCTGTATCCATCAGGGACTTGTGTGTGGACTCACAATGGTATCCACAGTGGACTGTGCTGAGGTAGATTCCTTCAGGAGAAGCTSCCAGGGATCAGAACCTCAGCTGATGGGAACCAGAGGTTCTTCCACCTGTCCAAATCCTATTTTACATTTTCCGCTCCTATCAGATCACTGAAGATTGGCAGCTGATTTTATCACTGCTTTAAAACAGGAGATAACATTTGCTCGAGTCATTGCAATATTTTATCCTCTCCGCAAAGGGGATGTCAACTGAAATAATTTCAATGTTATCAAAATGTCTGTATTCCGTACAGCAAAAATAATCCTGCTCAGTGCTACCTGTGTGGTACAGCCTTTTCCCATGGATCCCATCCTGAACTTCACTCTGGAGGGGAACAGGTGGACAGGACTTTACCTGGGAAAGCTGAGAGCAAAGAGCAGTAACTCTGATAATTCCAATTAGGAATTCAGACACTGTTCAGAGGCTGAGGGCTTGTCCATGTAGAGGAGATAAATTACTGAGCTCACAGAAGTGAAATGGAATAATAAGTGTAATTTATCCATGGATCCACAACCCGCATGAGGCGGATCCTCCAGGAATGCCCATCTCCAGTGCATCCATGCACACACACCCCACTGCAGAGGTGCTTTTAGGACTCCAAGTGCTGCGATCCATCCATCACTCCTTTGGCCTTCCCCTCCCCTCGGGGGGGAGCAACATTCAGTGTTTTATTCCTTCCAGCCCTCATTTATTTCTTTGGAAAGAACAAACCTCCTTTGTGTGGGGCTCCTGCGGGTTGCCCCGGGCGGGAGGGCTGGGGGATTCTCTCCCGGGCTCCCTGGGGCAGAGCCCAGCGCTGATTGCTGAGCACACCCCGTCCCCCCGGTGTCACAGGGATACCACGAACACAGAAAAGTCACGCAGCCCCGTGTTATGGGAGCTGGCCCCAGATCCATGCCAAGATTCTGGATTTCCTGGCGCTCCCGGGCTCTTCGGACCAGGGGGATTATACATTGCACGAGGTATCGGATGCYGAACGGGCTCTCGAAAAAAGCGCACGGGAAAAGAATCGAAATGACCTCTCCAAAAAAGGATCCCAGAGATGTGTTTTTAACAATAACAGAGGGGGAAACTTTGCCTTCTTAGAASTTGACCCGCCTTCTCCGCCTGCTGGCATTCCTCAAGTGCACTTGGACACACGCTGGGCCACCGAGGGCCGCGATCCTCTCGGATTTCACAAACCGAGCAAGGTCAGCCCGGGGCAGAGGTTGGATGAGATTCCTCACGGTGAAACCCCCACTGTCCATCAAAAATGGGGCTGTTCCRTCAGTTGGCAATGAACTCTGTTTCAGTCCAAGATTATTCCGGAGCTGGGACCAGCTGGAGTTGTTCTTCGTGGAAAGTGGGTTCAACCCGTGTCCTTCTGAAGATTAGGTGCACTTTGCAYAGCACTGGGATATTCACCCAAAATGGCCCTGCCAAAGTGACTTTTAACTTGCATTCCGTGCCTTTGATAAATAAAATGCTACACAAGGCATCCCTCTTACTGATTTCCCTTTTTCAGGGAAAGGGAGAATTCCCTGGCCAGCAAAATCCTTGCACACTTGCCCTGCTTCCAGCACGAGCATTGCTGTCAAACTCTGCTGCAGAATTTGACCCAGGCGACGCCCACACAGATATTTCAGGAGTGAAACTGGGATTCAAGGAGCAAAAATATGGATGGCTATGGTGTAGAAATCTACCTGAGCTTGTATCTCTCAGCTCTGCTTGGAGTCAATAAAAAAAGGTCTTTGGATGTAAGCCATAGGATCTGGTGAATGCAGCCACTTTAAGATGAAGAAAATGGTGCTATTCCATCAATCAGCCAATAAAAATGTCTGAATAAATTCAGTAAGTTTATTTTTGGGACTCTGCAGCATTTTTAGGAGCCCTGTAGTCAGTTTTAGCATGATCTCRAGCCCTGACATCAGGCTGTGGGCTGATGAACATTTTAAACTATCAGTGTCCATAAAGGAATCAGTCCCATTTACCTCTGCCCTGTGCCATGCCTTCTCCCCAAAGTCACCAAAAGGAGCCTCCATCCCCAAAAGCTCAGAACATGAAAAAGAATTAACTTTTCATTTGGGGTTTAGCAGGGAAAACTCAAACCAAACGAGATTAGAAACACAAGCGGTTGTAAACAAAACCCTCCACCTGCCCCTTCTGGTCCCAGTGGCCTGATGAGATTCCCTGCCCAGGCTTGTTTTCATTCCAGGAACTGTCAGCAGCATCCTGGATTGCAAATTATTCCACACAGTCCCCTTTGGCACCCTGGGGAATTTGTCTTTGTCACACTGGGAACCTGCACTCCTGTGCTCTCAGCCAGCTCCCTGCTTTTTCCCTGGGCTCTTTCTGGCCGGGTCTGTATCTCGTTCTCTCCCTGCGCTCCATAAATGTCTTTTTCCTAGGAATGCTTCGCTGCTTTCGGGAGGGTTATAATTTCCATTTCCTCCCTTTGGCCCAAAGGGGAGCATCCGATACAAGACAAACAAGCAGAGTTGTCTCCTGCYGCTCAGCCACAATTTTCGTAAAGAGCTGTCAATTATAGCACATCTATAGTTCTATTCCCCCCCTTTTTTAAAAAAAAAAAAAGTTCATTTTCCAGCTGTCCTGCTCCCTTGAATGGATTTATTTTTAGGCTGCTGGCTGACATTAACCTGTAGCCYCTAAGGGACACGACTGCTGTCACCTTGGGTCAGCCCAGGCTGAGGCTGATGAGGATTTTAAGCTCCAAATCCATTTTGTTCAAGGCCTGAATTCTCTTGCCTTCCTTGGAAGAATACAGGCTGGGAACTTCGGGGTTTCATCGGAAAAATCAGGACTGTGAAGACACCTCGAGCCACCTCTGTACCGAACCACTCCCGAGTGCTGTCGACCAAACAAACACAAAACCAAGATCCAGATTCTCCTTTACGCTTGGATACAGCGAGGAACCCCATAAAATGGGCACGAGGAAATTCATGGAGTCAGATGATAAATGSCAATTTTGGCTGGAATTGCTGGAATTGGATTGGAGACGGTGAAATGATGATACCTGTAAACACTCGAGTACCTGCAGCAGCAGCGGTTGCTACAGCAGTGCAGTGTGTTATGCCAAACCCCGTATCCTTGATAGAGAGTGCAGGGAAGGGCACGGATCTGGGAAAGGGAGAGATGTGGGAAGCCAGATGAAAAGTTTTATTAGGTGATTATTAAACTGTTCTGCGGTGCCAAGCGCAGCGCAAGGGCTGCCAGCTCGTCTCGCTGCGAAACCAGAATTAAAGTAATGAGAGGGGCCCTAATCACGGGCTGGCTGGTGGCTGATTTTCTCCCCGGGCTGGGTGAAAAGCTGCACCTCCCTCATCAGTCCCAGGGAGAAACTTGGAAGTGGCAGGGAAGCTTCCCCCAAGGACAATGAGTCTGTGTTTCAGAAGGGGGCTGCGGTTCCTGCGTAGATACAGACATCTAATCTGGTAATGAAAAGCGTGATAAGAACCCGAACTATCCATCTGTCAGGGCTACCAGGGGCTGGCTCCTTTCCCAGGGAATGGAGGAAGATGGGACTCTCTTGACCACCTACTCGTGGAGCTGAATTCTCCTGTCGTGACTGCTTCATTCCATAGGCACGGGGCTGGCATCCAGGAGCTGGGAGAGGAGGTGGTCTGGATGAATCATCCCTGTCACATCATGGAATACCATCTGGGGCATCCTCAGGCGCTTTAACAGGTGATCTAAACAATCCACTCCTCATGCATGAGATGCAGACGTCTCCCAGGGAAAGAGACAGGGATTTATGGATTCACGGAATGGTTTAGGTTGGAAAGGACCTTAAAAATGAYCCAGTTCCAACCCCTGCCATGGGCAAGGACACCTTTCACTATCYCAGGTTGTTCTAAGCCACATCCAACCTGTCCTTGAACATTTCCAGGGAGGGTAAGTGTGAAGAACATCGGTTGTAAACAGGGATTCCCAATGTTTGCATCCAGACCTAAGAGACACCACAGACAGCACATGGATGTTGACTCAAAGAGAKCAGCAAAGCATTTTATGTCACATTTTGAATCTAACTGTGGCTGCTGGGTCATAGTCAGTATTTGGCAGTGGCTTGTCAAAACGGGGTCTAAGATAAGACAAATCTGCTGTCACTCCACAGGGATGTAACCCAGGAGATTGATCCTGAGACAACTGGGATAGATGCACCCACCTCATCCACCTGGGCACTCCGTACAGAGCAGGGTGAGACCTTCTTCAGCATGGATCTCGTCCCCGCAAAGGGCTGGAACAAGGTGCCCTTTCTGTGACACCACCAACCTCAGGATTCTGCACGCTGGGACCAATCCAATCTGAAATAACACAGCCCTGCCTGTCACATCTTTGGGGACATTTCTGCTGTTTTTAACTGAATTTCTTCTCTGCTGCAGCAAGATTTCTCCACACCAAGATTTCCCTTGCCTCAGCCTCCTGCTCACCTCATTTTCCTGGTGGTGGTGACCTTCTCACACCCTTGGACCAGGCCCAGGGACGGGAGAAGGTCACCATCACCTCACCAGGTTGGCACGGAGAAGGCAACACAAGCCACACTTCCCTGACCTATGATGCTGTCCACCCGTGTGAGCACAAGTGTTCTGTGGGATGTGCGAACTGGCTCTGGGATCCGGAGGCAGATTTCCATGCCTCGAACAGGCAGTGCTGGTAACTCTCCAGGAGATGAAAGGGAGGAATATATAGCGCCGGGCGGAAAGGCAGAGCCGCTCCGCGGGAACCGCGTGGGCCTGACGTAATGTTCTGTGCCGTGCTATTCCCAGCAGGAACATCTGAGTTTGGGTCACAGGTTCGCAGGCAGCCATCTTGCTGACGTCGTGGCAGCTCGGAGCAATCCAGCCTCCCCGTTTTTCCACCGCGTGCGTGCGCGTGCATCCGCGCGGCTTCTCCCGCGAGCGCGGAGCCGGCGCGCCTGGTGCTGCCCTTCCTGAAATCCCTGCTTCGCCTTGGGCCCTTCCCAGTAAGCCCTTGGCTCGCCATTAGCGGCTCTGCTGAGCTGTGCCTGCACAATTCGTAGCTGGACGAGTTTGTGGGGTGGACGGAGAAAGAGACCTCAGGGCTCCAGCGCTCGCAAATCCCACAGCAAGTTCCTATCTACTCCCACTCCTGCAGGAGCTCCATGGAAACGAGCTCAAACTGTGCAAATTGGCTGCAAAGTGTTTTTCTTGAGTCAGTAACACAATACTTTTTCTTTCTCGACATCAAATATCCACCTCACCCCCAAGCAGCCCCTGCCAGCTCCCAACGTGATAAGCAATTAGTTTGGTTAAGGCTCCTTTTTTTAGGAGCGAGAGCCGTGGGAGTTGCTGGTCTTGGAGGAGACGTGGAATGGGCTCCTTCCCTATCCAGGCCACTCGGGCGGAACTCCACCACCTCACCCCTTGGACACAGACACCCAAGGCAGCTGTCGGGCGTGCAAAGCCTCTGGAACTTGCCATGCCTGAGAAGTCTTTTCTGCCTCGAAGGAATTTCTACTCCTGACCTTTAGAGCAGGGAAAGATTTGGGTTGTCAGATCGTTTGGACCCAAACCTACAAAGCTGTTTTCTGAGAAGCCAGAACTCTGCAGATCCATTTTCAGTGAGATTCAAAACAGCTATTTCACAACCAAAGGTGAAAAAGAAATCGTCAAAATGTGCCATGAGTCAGAAATGTGAGGGCCACAAAGATGCTCTGAGGGTTGGAGCACCTCAGCTGTAAAAAGAGCACCAGGCTGGGAGAGCTGGGAATGTTCACCTGGAGAAGGGAAGGCTCCARGGAGACCCCAGAACCCCTTCCAGTGCCTAAAGGGGCTCCAGCAGAGCTGGAGAGGGACTTGGGACAAGGTATGGAGGGACAAGACACAGGGAATGGCTTCCCACTGCCAGAGGGCAGGGATAGATGGGATATTGGGAAGGAATTCCTGGCTGGGAGGACGATGAGGGGCTGGGATGGAATTTCCAGAGAAGCTGTGGCTGCCCCATCGCTGGTAGTGTCCAAGGCCAGGCTGGACGGGGCTTGAAGCAACCTGGGATAGTGGGACATGTCCCTGCCCATGGCAGGTGGTGGCACTGGATGATCTTTAAGGTTCCTTCCAACCCAAATCAGTCTGGGATTCTGTGATCCTATGAAAACACAGCAAGGGCTCCTAATTTCCTGGCTCGTGCTCCTATTCCATGTTCTCAATGCAAATGCTGGACCCTTGTTTAATTTAATGTCTAAGGTGGTCAGTCTTAAAATTATATTCAAACTCCAGCATAGATTCAGGACATGGGAAGGGAAGGTTTGGGAAGGTTTGGGAAGGTTTGGGAAGG
>JACAXG010000010.1:494604-515112 GCA_018881555.1 Amblyornis subalaris
AGGAGAAGGAGAAGGAGGAGAAATGGAAAACCCCACATGTTGACTGTATTGAATCACAAAGCCAACATCACGCTGTGGTGGAAATTCCTCCCTCACCCCGATGCCTCCCTCCTGGCTTTGTGTCTTCGCTTGGAGCCAGTGGTTACTGGAACCACCAACTCCTACATTTCGTCGGGCCAAGCCCTCGCCAGCGTCCACCACCACTGAGCCCCAAGCCTGGAGGGGAAAGCCCAGGCTGGAAAAGCCTTCAAACCCTCTGCAGACAGCCCAAGTCAGCAACATTTGCGTGGAGACCTCCCCACCTCCCGGATTAATGATTCCTGTGGTGGCCTCGCGGCTGCTTTTACKAGCAGCAGAAGAGGGGAGGAGGAGAGAGGAGGCACCGATGTTGAATGACAAAATCAAGGCTGGCTCTGCCAGGCCATTTCCTTATATAAGTTGAGCRCTGGGCTCGTTTCCTACGCCCCTGTGACCAAAGGAATGCGGGAGCACGCGGCTCGACCCCGCTGAAATGGATACGGATGGAGTCGGGAACACGCGTGGGCYGGCCCAGCCACCGCCAGGGAACGAAAGAGCTGCTCCAGAGCTTCCCGAGCTCCCGTCCAGGGGATTGAACGATTCGCTCCAGGCTTTGCAGGGAAAAGCCTGGGGGAGCCAGCCAAAGGCAGAGCRCTGTAAGCAGGCAAGGAGTTCAACTCAGGATTCCTTGTTAAAGGAAGAGAAGGGAACAAAAATAAAGTCGAATTCCTGCATCTATAAAACAAAAGTCTCCACGCTTTGCCAGACTCCGGGATGAAGTGCTTGTAATGCAATGCTGCTGCTTTCTGTGTTATTTTATTTTTCCAAATCCACCCCCCCATCTCTCTTTCTCTCTCTCTCTCCCCTCGTAACCTTTCACGCTGAGGTCTCCGAAGCTGAACTGCTGTTATTACCTATGCATGTGTCCTTAGTTATCTGAATTATAAATATATAAAGTGATAAAACAAACATTAACTGGCTGACCAGCACTTATTTTCCTTCTTAGGGCAAGAAAAGAGGTTTATCAGCACTTCACTCCCCAAAAGTACATCCCCGAGGGGCCAACTTACTCGGACCGAACTGCTTTCAAAGCCCACTGTAGTGGTCAACCAGCTTCCATACAAAACTTGTGGAATAACATCTCCCCAAGCTAAAAAAACACCCTAAAAGTGAACCTGGAGCCTGAATGTGAACACACATCTTGGCTCCTGCTGATGTTGTGAGATTCCCCCAGAGGGTGGTGGGCACTGAACAGGCTCCCCCGGGAATGGGCACGGCCCCAAGGCTGCCAGAGCTCCAGGAGCGTTTGGAGCTCTCAGGCACAGGGTGGGATTGTTGGGGTGTCTGCGAAGGGCCTGGACTTGATGATCCTTGTTGGTCTCTTCCAGCTCAGGATATTCTGTGATTCCATGAAGATCCGAGCTGTTTGAAGAACAGGCAGCAAAAGGGAGTCTGGCTCTATAATCAAGTGGTCTCTGGTCAAGGCTGCTTTACCTAAGTACAAACACTCCTTGCAGAAATCTCCCAGGAAGCTCCTCAGGGCAGGAAAAGGTCCCTTTTCCATGAGTTATAAACTGAACTGAGCGTGGATGATCTCCTGGCATCCCTGCCTTTATCATTTCCCTCTGACAAGGGTAGATACTACCGGCAATTCCAGCTTTGGGAAGTTCATCCGAGGAAATTAATTCTGCTCAACACCCATTATAGAGGGAAGAAAGGTGTTGAAATCAGCTGTGTGCACCTTGCACTGGTTGCTGACCACATTCCAGATGTTTCCTCGTGGTGTTGCAACATCTGTGCCCTTTGGGGAAAGACAATCTTGTTAGAACCTGCAAAGACAGCAGGGAGAGGCAGGGTTTTGTTAGATTGGACACGCAGAGGAAACCCTAAAACCAGCTTTTCTCTGAGGGTGAAGCAGGACMAGCAAGCCTGAGCTTGGGCTCCAAAGTGCTCTTCACTTGAGCTGCTGCTCCCCATCCAAACTGCTGAAACGAAGCGTTTGGCATCACATCACCACCCATTAACTGGTCACGGGTGATGGGGCAGGAGCAGGGAAACTCTGCTCCTGCTCCTGACATAAAGACACCTTGGTTTAGGTAATCATGGATCTACCGTCAGTCTCTTTTACTTCTACATGAACCACTGAAAAAAGGATTTAACATAAGTGTCAAAGCTCCTCTGGAGAAGCTTTAATCTCAATACAAATTCTTCCCCCATGTCCCACATTTGGAGTCACAATGGTCCCCAGGCTCTTTAAATCACAATATCAGAATTATGGAGTGGTTTGGGGTGGAAAAGGCCTCAAAGATCATCCAGTCCCACCCCCTGCCATGGGCAGGGACACCTTCCACTATCCCAGGGTGCTCCAAGCCCYRTCCRRCCTGGCCTTGGACACTTCCARGGATCCAGGGGCAGCCACAGCTTCTCTGGGAAAACCAGTGATAATTTTGTTGCTCCAATTCTCTGTCTTTGCAAGAGGAGCTGCCTTAAGCCACACCAGCAGTGAAGGGCTGAGTGTGAAAAAATATAGAGACAGTTTTGGTCAATTTTTTCCATCCCAAGAAGAATAATCCTTCTATGTGAGCTTCTATTCTAAAAACTGCATTTAATCCCAACATATTGCATCCCTCCTGGGAAAGTTCGAAGTATTCAGAGGCCTTTATTCTATATTCCTGCTATTTTATGGAATGACACAGCCAGCAGCGAAGTCTGGCCATGCCTGCTGGTAAATAAATGTTAGGGGTAAGGGACCTGCAGGATTTCTGCAGTGTTGGATTTCAGTTTATCCAACCTGGCTGCAGGGGCTGTGCTCAGATCRAGTGAAAATCAAACTGCTCCTTTGTCGGTTCCACATTGGGAAAATCCAAGTCCCTCTCTTTCTCCTCCGAGCCGAGTTCACGTCCCAGTGGTTCACCCACTCAGCTCTTTCACCTGGGTCTCCGAGGGAGAAAAGCAAGTTGTTTCCAGAGAGAGGGAATGACAATGGGCGGGCCAGCTTCAAGCTGGGATAGAAATGCAGCTTAATATGCTGTCAAAAAYGATTTGAAACAGATCCCTCCGTGCCAGCTGATAAAACTGAAATGTCCTGCTCCGGGCTGAGCCGCCGCAGGTTGGAAGCCGACTTTTTAACCTTTTCCCATGAAAGAAAAAAAAATCAGAAARACACACTTTTGGGGGGCAAAGTTAAAAATAAAAGGCAATATTGAAGCCTTGCCTTGAAGCATTTGTAAAACTCGTGGTGTGAGGCGAAGCGGTGGAGCGTGGAGTGTTGGTGTCAGAGCCAGAGGACAAGGCAGGGCTTCTCAGCGGGACACTRCTGGTCCTRATGCTTTGCCTGGGATGCCACAATTCTGGCAGCAGGGTGCCACACAGCCCAGGGATGGCTTTTAGGAATCATCCACCACAGCCTGGAGCATTTGCAAGAGCAACTCCTGGCCATGCCAGCGTTGTGCATGCAGCCCCTCCATGCGYCCCTCATGCTGCCCGATCCCGAAAGGAGGGTGAGCAGATCCCCGCGTTTGATTTCTCTCAAGCTGATATATTATCCCACTTCTGCTCCAACATCAACGTTTAAAAAGAGATGACCCAGCTGACAAARCTGGCAAAGTTAAAAAGAAAAGTCAATATCGAAGACTTGCCTTGAAGCACTTATAAAACTCCTGGTGTGAGGTGAAGCAGTGGAGTGTGGAGTGTTGGTGTCAGAGTGAGASGACAAAGGTGRGTGGGACACTGCTGGTCACAATGCTTTGCCTGGGATGCCACAATTCTGGCGGAAGACTGGGATGGCTTTCAGGAATCATCCACCACAGCCTAGAGTGTTTGCAAGAGCAACTCCCGGCCACGCCAGCGTTGTGCATCCAGCCCCTCCATCCGCCCCCTGTGCCGCCCGATCCCAAAAGGAGGGTGAGCAGATCCCCGCCTTTGATTTCTCTCAAGCTGATAAATTATCCCACTTCTGCTCCAACATCAACGTTTAAAAAGAGATGACCCAGCTGACAAAGCTGGCAAAGTTAAAAAGAAAAGTCAATATCGAAGACTTGCCTTGAAGCACTTATAAAACTCCTGGTGTGAGGTGAAGCAGTGGAGTGTGGAGTGTTGGTGTCAGAGTGAGASGACAAAGGTGRGTGGGACACTGCTGGTCACAATGCTTTGCCTGGGATGCCACAATTCCGGCGGAAGGCTGGGATGGCTTTTAGGAATCATCCACCACAGCCTAGAGCGTTTGCAAGAGCAACTCCCGGCCACGCCAGCGTTGTGCATCCAGCCCCTCCATCCGCCCCCTGTGCCGCCCGATCCCAAAAGGAGGGTKAGCAGATCCCCGCCTTTGATTTSTCTCAAGCTGATAAATTATMCCACTCATGCTCCAACACCAAGGTTCAAAAAGGGCTGACCCAGCTGACCTCCAGCAGCATCCCCCAGCCCCTGTCCCTGCTGGCTCCCGTCAAAGCCCTGCCTGTCAAGCCCTCGCAGACTTCCAGCCCCTGCGGCCGCGGGATCGCGGGCGGCGGGAGTTTGTGTACAAAGCTGTCACCACTCCCGGGAGTGGGTGGATTTTCCAGCTCATCTGTAACCTGAGTGGCACTTCAGCCCCGGGATCTTTCTTCCCAGTGTCAACAGCACGCAGCGGCCGGGCTATCCCCTTACACGTTATCTTCGATCAACTTGATGGGCAGCAGGGAACAGAGCCAGGAGTAATTGTGACAGGCTGGGTGTTTTTACAGGCACAATGGTTAATGGGCTGGTTAATGTAAAGGATTAGCCCCTTCAGCCCGGGGACATCTGAGAGGGGACGAAGGCGGGGGGAGGCGCTGCTCAGTCAGCCCCAGTAGGAAATGCCACGATCGGCTTGTGACCGAATAGAAGCAAATCGGGAAAAGCCCTTTGTGGTATCCCGGGTTTGGCAGAAGGGGTGGCATTTCGGGATCCTGATGCTCAAAAGGCAGAGTTTTACTATCGCGGTCTGCAGCTTCCTCACGAGGGGAAGCGGAGGGGCAGCTCCCTGTGACAAGGACAGGACCCAGGGAACGGCTGGAGCTGTGCCAGGGCAGGGTCAGGTGGGATATCAGGGAAAGGTTCTTCCCCCAGAGGGTGGTGGGCACTGAACAGGCTCCCCAGGGAAAGGAGAAAACCTGCAGMGCTCCAGGAGCGTTTGGACAACGCTCCCAGGGATGCACAGGGTGGGATTGTTGGGATTGTCCTGTGCAGGGCCGGGAGTTGGACTGGATGATCCTCGTGGGTCCCTTCCAGCTCAGGATATTCTGTGATCCTCTGATTCTCCGAGCCACGCTTCGGGGGAGCAGGGGAGGGATGAGAAGGCCAAACAGACGCTTTCCATCCTCAGCCAAGGGATAAGCGGGGAAGGCAAAGGGAAAACTCAGCTGTGCCGTGAGGACRTCGGGACTGCTCTCCCCAAACCTGCTCCCGGCAGATGATGCCGGGTCTCTCCGCCGGGGGCTCCAAAAAGCAGCTGCCCGGAGGTATTTCCGTGTGGGACAGTGGCCATTTGCCACTTTTCCTGAGACAGCAAAGCCCYCGGAGCCGCCCCCGAGGCTCCCCTCCTTCCCTGCTGCATCCACCTTCCATTAGAGCAGCATTATCCCGAGGAGCCCATCAAGTGCTATTGTATCCCCACTAAGTGCCCAAGCTTATGGGATTTATGGCCATATGCTCGCATGGCTTATGCATTGAGAAGCTTAGAAACCCTTCCTCCAAATTCCTCAGGCGGGCTAAAACCTCCTGCCTGACTGGCTCAGCTTACAGCGCCCAGACGGCCCTAGCGGGACCCTCCCCGGGAAAGCTGCGCAGTTCCAGGAGGAAAGGCACTGGCAGAAGCCTGGGAGGGCGAGASCTGCTCGGTAACATCCCAGTGAGGCAGGTAAATCACTCAGAGGCAGAAATCTGGGGCTAAAACAGGATTATTTTCCCTCCTGTCACAGAGGAGATACAAATCTGTCTGCGGCCAAATAGTTTTCAGGTATGGTCTAGCCTATAATTATTTGGGGTTTGTATCAGGCTGCTGGGATTTAACCACGTGCTCGGGCCAAATCCTCTCATCTGCACAGCAAAGTGATGTTTAGCATCTTCCTCATCACAATAACTTTCAGCTGTGTCTCATGGTACCAACTACCCCCCCAAAAAATCAGTTTAAGTTGGTGAAAATTCATAGAAAAAAAATTGTTTCCTTCCTTTCCTTCTCTCCCCAAATGGCACTGTAATTTCAGCAGCAAGAAATGAGGAAGCAAAAYGTAGTTTCTGCTTAGCTGCTTTTCTTTTCCTTGTTTTGATGTATTTTAATTGTTAGTCCATATTCTGAAGGTGAAGGGGAAAAGCACAGGAAAAGGTTTAAAAAGCACCCTGGTGATTTTTGTATCTTTGGCCAACTCACATCAGCAGCATCATGGTACTGCCAGGCTCTGATAAGGGAAAGAGAGATGGACCTGAACCTTGGGATTTGCTGGCAGCAGGGATCTSAGCACAGGCAGAGGAGCTGAAGAAGCCTGGAGTGTGATTTTGGAGCTGGAAAAGTCTTTTCTATTGTTAAATTTAYATTATTATGGCCTATAGTGACACCTGCCCTTCATTTCTCCACTGGTGATCCTTCTCCCTCTCTCCCCAAACAAGATGCAAGTTCTGTRGAAAAGCAAATGTGGTTTCTCCTTCTGGTTCACGTGCACCAAAAAAGATCCAAGTTCCGAAAAAAAAGACCCAACAGAGCTCAATTTCCTGCTGAAGGCGAGTCCCGGCCRGGGCCATTTTCTGTGTGCCCATATGTGCAGAGAGGCTGAGACGCTGCTGCTGTGAAATACGAGTGTCACGGAGAAGTCAAAAAGGCAAATGAYTGTTCTGTTCTCAGCTCAGGGCCGGAGCAGCTTTCAGAAAATCAGCCAGGGGCAAAAGCCCAAACCGTGTCAATAATCCATAATTTTAATTGCCGGTTTCTAAGAGGAACCCATTGAATTTTGGACACTGAATGGGCCAGGGGTGGTTCCACCCCTACCTGACACGGTTTTGCAACCCCAGTCGGAGTTTAGACATCTGCTGTGTTTCAGGAAACGGGGAATGTTGTAGCAGGCCCGACAGAGAACAAAGTCCTCCCTCAGCAAGGGACTCCCCAAAGTGATGGAGCTGGAAATCTCCCTGGATCAAAGAGCCCAGGGACAAAGCCAGCATTATCATGGTCGTTACAGATSGAGGCAGCAAGAGATGAAAGGCTGGATTCTTAAATATAGAGAAATATAAATGTATGCACTATTCTGCCATCATAAAGGGAGCCTTAAGTGGCACTTCATTGCACGCAGTTATCATAAAACATGCACGGATGCAATGCAGAATGGCCAGTGCAGGGAGATAAGACAAAGAGGGCATTTTTCATATTTTCCATCAATTCTTAAATAAGGTAAAGAGGTAACATCACATTCCCAAGGTACAGAGGGAATTTGTGGCAAAGCTGTTAATGAAGGCCAAAGAACSAAGTTTTCATCAAGGGCCTGTACTTTTCAGGGGTATTTTTAAGTCATTTAAACAAATTTATATTTTAGCAAAGCCTGGAGCTGTTTCAGCTGGAAGTGGATGTTTCGAATGGCCTTTCCACTGAAAAATAATGGCCCAACTCTCAGCATAAGTGGGGAAAAGAAACCAAATATCCTCAGGAAACAGTTACAGCAAATTTGTCACCTCCCTGATAAAGTAGTCAGTAGTTGAAATTAGACTCACCTCATTTGTAGAGCTGGGTTGAATTCACCTGTGAAGGCAAAATAAAAAAAAATAAATCACGTAGAAATCACTGTATTCTGCGATCTTTGCAGTATTTTGCTTTGCCAAGCAAAACCTGCCTCAGTTCTGTGTCAGCCCAAAAGCAAATCCAAACTGCGTGAGCACAGATAAYGTTTTAATTTAACAAAGGAGCTACATATGGAGGCAAAAAATGAAGGGGAACAGTTAAGAAGTACAGCTAATTAATGTAAATTTGTCTGGATCGATCCACACGTTCATTTTAAGGCACTGAGCTCCGGGTTTCTGCACCTGGAACACTCAGGTCGCCTTCCAYGCTAACCAAACAGCAAACCTGGTTCAACATCAACAATGTTCCACGGCACAGACAAATGACAGAGATTTAGGGTTTATTTATATGAGACAAGGTGAGATTAGAAGCAGCAGATGAGGAAAGGGATGAGAAATGATGAGAGGGAAGCAGAAAAATAATTGATATCAAATCCTTGGTTCAGCAAAGAATCCAAAAACGGGCTGCAGGTTAAGCCCACGCTGAAGTGCTCACATGGAAGTCMAGGGAGGTCCTTAATTACAGAAGAAAATGTCCCATTTATGCCAAAAGAACTGAAATATTTGTTGGGTTTGATTAATGAAACAATTCATKTAATTTTTTAGCAACGATGATGTTGAGAGAATCATGGAATCATGCAATCTCCTGAGCTGGAAGGGACCCACAAGGATCATCAAGGCTTGATTTTTACCCAGGTGAGCTCTTAAACCCTTATAAATTCAGCAATAAGAAACTGCCCATTTATTCTCAGTCTAAAGCCTGAAGGTCACAGCAAAAAAATCTACTGGATCTGTCTGGGACTGCTTCCTGAAATTTCTGACCCCAAGAAATCGGACACTGGCTTCCCCCTCTGCTGTGACAGTCCATCCACAGGGCAACCAGCTGCCGGTTCAACTATAATTCCAACTTCTCCAAGTTATTCATCCATGTTTTGACATGAGTCACGTAGTTCTGCTCAAACCAGAGCGTGCYGGGAGTCCCCTGGTAGTGCAGGGAGGGGATGGATGTGTAATTACCTGGATAAGTGAAAGTTGGCTTGTCAGGTCATATGGATCCGTGTAACTCTTGATTTCATCCCAAGCAGAGATGTGACCTGTAATTCAATCCAGTGCCTTCAGGCAGCAGAATTCCCCTAAAGGGAAAAATTCCATTGCTGAGCGCAGTGCTGGAGGTGGAGGCTGTGGCTTTTCCTCTGGCACAGGCATCCACTGTGGGCCCATGGAATGGGCGACAGCAACGGGGACGAGGATTCCTTCAGCTTTTTGCCTTCATGACCCCATCGTGGAGATCGAAATGAAAAATGAGATGGACTGAGTGTTAGCAGGGCGCTCCCATTCCCAGAAAAAATTCCCTCCCAAGCTCTCCACTCCTTCTGCAACGAGAAATAACCTCGATGGGAAGGTTGTTTTCACACGCACGGGAAAACCGGTGGAGGGACAGTGGGTTTAATCTTGATTTTTGACTTGGGCTTGAAGGGGGAAAAGGGGGTGGGTTGAGAGGGCAGAGCAGAGGAATTTGAGGGATTTGCTCAAGTTCATCCCCCTATTAATAAAGGGCAAACGAGAAGTGACAGGGAGGTAACACTGAGCAGGCCTCAAACCATCGCCCATAATTCCAGGGAGTAGGAACTCCAGCTGACAGGTTTTTGGAGCCAGCCACGGTGCTGTCATGGGACTGGGGAGAGGAAGAGGAGGGGGGTGGCTGGGAGGGGGCCGAGTTTGTGGAGAGGAGCGGGAGCAAGGCTGAGGTCAAGGRCGAGGCGTTGGTGGCAGCTCGGGTTCCGCCGCCTCCCGGCGCAGGCAGAGCGAAATCCGCTGCTCCTCTGGGACGCCCCGGGACGAGGAACACGTCCTAAACCCCGTCCCGAAGTGTGGCAGGGCTGGGAAAAGCAGAGCGGCTCGTCCCCTCCGGGGTGGCTGCTGAGGCTGCGTTACCTGACATTTCCCCCGCCCCAGCTCCACATGACTCAAGTGCCGGGGGTTGCATTAAGGAGGTGTGAACATCATGAGCCTGGAAAGCGGCCAAAGCTCGGGAAGGTCAAGGGAGGAATTTTTCCACCAAGTTCAACCGGACTTTCAATCAATTCCAGSTTCGCCCTGTGGCTTTCCCTACGTGTGCCCAAAAAAATGAGGTGACGTGCCACGTAACGAGGGAGACCACACAGGGGCGACTCGCTTGGGGTTCCTCTCTCATGGAAAGTTTGCTGAGGACATCTGGGAACATTCCTGTTCGGGCTGCATGAAAATTGGGTGTCCAAGAAGGTTTTTTTTTTTTGCTATTGTTTCAAAGGAAGATGTGGGCAGAGAGTTGTTCAAAATGCGGAAACAACGCGGAAAATTAGGGCTGGAAAGGAAACAGCAAATGAGCAGCAGATCCTGGGATGAGTTTATTGCTTTGGAGACACCAAGGGGAGATTGCTCAGACAGCCACACCTCAGCTGCTGCTCCTTCACTCAGGAATTCCAGTTTCTAACAGCACAAAATGTGCTGGGATGGTGACAACACCGGAGTCGGCGAGGGAATTCCACGTCGTGATGGACAAGGAGTTGCTCCATGACCTTGGTGGGTCCTCGTCTGGCTCCGCTGCCCTTGCAGATCCCACCCCAAGCGCTGAAATTCATCTTCAGCTTTGCCATCAGCTCCCCCATAAATCACCCYGGAGAGGTGTTTAGAGACCCCATAGTTAGCGACGTGTTTGGGGGAAAAAGCACTAAAGAATGATGAAGAGCCGCTGAAATTTTATGTTACAAATATTTTTACAGCTTTAGCCCTATTTTTAGTTAACAAATCATCTATGGACCAATTATAATTTCCTTCACACGTATTAAGTACACACAAGAATTTGCCAAACACACCGGTGCTAACCCCAAACATTCAAAAAACATGAGTCAGCCCCTCTCGCTGCCTTCCCCCCTCCCACCCCGGGGCTTATTATGGACTTAAACTTCATCAGACTTTTGCAAAAATAAATGTAGGTTCTTTATTTGCCTTCTCGCACTGGAAAGTTTTTCCATTTTGCCTTTATAAGGTTTCTTCTGCACCTCCGAGGATTATGACTTGATTTTCTTTTTAAAAGAAGCCTGATATTTCCTCCTAATTACTTGTCTTCCAGAGTGAGGGATACCTAAAAATCCCTGCACGGAAAAACTGGGACAAGGACTCACACAATCCCTGGATTTCTCTGTTCTGGTTGTACCCATGTGGCCTTACCCTTTTCTTTTTCCTCATTATGGGGAATATGCAAGTGAAAAAATCCTGTGATTACTGTTCCATCTTCCCAGTGGGATTGAGGGCATGGTCAGACCCTCATAATGTTGGAACAATTTTGAAACTTCCAGCTTTTTTAAAGGGAGAGTCATTTCCCCTTTTCCCAAGCTGGTCATGGTGATTAAAGGCCTTTATTCCCTTGCCCAAACGAAGGTGTCCAATCCTACCTAAGATGCTCCTGGAACCCAAAAGTTGGGTTAATAATGAAGTTTTATTTTTGTGCAGAGCTACCTTGAATTTTGAACATCAGCATTTACTAATTTATTTACATAAACATCAAATATCCATACATTCATTCTCCGTGAGTTTCCATTTTGTTGATGGGGTCACGAAGGAAAAAAAGCTCAAGGAATTCTTGATTCCACCTATTCCAGAGGCCCAGGGTGGGTGCCTGCACCAGAGGAAATGTCCCATCCCCATCATCCAGCGCTCAGGGATGCAAAGCAAAACCCCACAAGGATCCCAACCCTCTTAATCAATGCGCACCAAACCCCTTGGAAAAGCAGGAGCTCACTGGATGGGTGCCCCTGGATAACCAGGACCATGCAGCCCTGGAGAAGGCCCAGAGGCTTTGCAGGACGAGAAGAGCTTGAGAGAAAAGGGGAATGGGGTGGGTTTCACACCTCCAAATCCAATCCTTGTCTTTACAAGGGATCTGGAGAGACTCGACTCTCATTTTAAGGTCAAAATTTAAATTTAACTGTCAGTATAGATAAAGACATCCATGAGCTGTGCCTGCCTCTCCATGTGGCTGGAGCTTACAGGAGTGTTTCGGTGCTCTGTGCACTTCAGGACTTCCTTTTTATCTCTTCAAGCAGGGCCACAGACACGCTCAGCTCACACAGCATCATCTGCAGAAAGCTTCTTTTTGGACCAGGCACTGAAGTAAATCCCTCCTGGCCTGTGTGGTTTTGTGAGAATCCAGGAAAATTTAAAAAAAAAAAAAAAAAAAAAAAAAGGAAAAAGCAAAATTCACCAGATCAGCTTTCTAAGCAGTGACTTTCCCTGAGCTTTCCTAGAAATCCTGCTCTGCTTTTCCCATCTCCTGCCAAGCTGTATAGAATTGGATGAGCATCATTTTTCTTCTGCTCCTTCTCCACGAGCCGGTGCCAGTGCGAGGAAGTTTATTTTTGTAACTTAACCCTCTCTTGCAAAGTGCACTTAAAGCACCTGGCTTTCCACTGGGAATTAAACCAGAACTGACCCTGCTTTGCTGCAAATTTAGCTGCTCTTTATTTGACTCGCAGGGCTTTCAGTCAGCTGCAATGGGCTGGGGTTAAGAGAGTCTCTGSTGGGGAAAACTTAGGAGACGAGAGAGCAGCTGGAAGTAAAATTGGTTTTAAAAAAAYCCCTGAGGTGCTCAGAGACAGCTCTGCCTGACAGCCTTCAAATTCTACCTGTCCTGATGCAAAAAAAAAAAAAAACAAAAAAACATTTTGGGTGTTTTGGGTTGGTTTGCTTTGCTTTTATTTTTTCTTTTAAACAGGTTTATAGGAGGCCTTTAATGAAATGGGACCTGGAGGCCGGGGAGGGCCGGGGTGTCTGGAGGCTGTAAAGGCAGAACTGAGCAACTTGCACAGACTTCAATAATTTGCAGACATCTGATATTAAAATGAGAGAAATCCCACCCCCCCACCCCCCCCCCCCACATCCCACGGCCTGGGAACTGTGCCCTGCAGACACTTTTAATGGCCAATGTGGCTCCACGCACCCCGACCTTCCAGGAATGCCTTTTGCCGGGATATTTATTGATTTYGCTGGATCTAAACAAAAGCCCAGGAAAAGGAGGGGAAGGGGGGGGGGGGGKGGGGGCGAAAAAATTTAATAATAAAAAAATGTAAATTAGATGAAAACCAGCTGATAATTCAGCCTTAGGGAAATCTGCCTGCAAAGGCATCCTGGAGACGTGGCGGCTTTGCGGGCGTGGGGGAAGCGGCTCGGGACGTCAAGTGGAGTTAACAAAGTTGGAAAAATCACTGAGCAGGAGTCATTAGGGGCACCCATCACGCTAAGCCTGGGTAATCAGTTCTGAAGCCTCATCTGCTCCCAGCGAGAAGCCTGTGATCAAGAGCAGAGAGCAGAAATCAAAGGCTTCAAAGGGGAAAACGAATTTATAGCACAATCTGGAGTGTCCGAGGATTAATAATGAACTAATTTGGAGGCTTCTGTCGTTGTTATTGAGGAGTAAATTATTGCTTTAATGTTTTAAAAGGAATTCTAAGCAAAACAGATCTTTCAAATCAGAGGCAATAATGTGAAATGAAGTATTTAGCTCACTTTGATTCATTCCGCCTCCATTTCTGATCATCAGAATGATCCTCTGGTAAGGATTCACTTAGGACAGATCCCTGCAAAACCAGTTCATTTGCCCTCTAAAGGAAAAAAAAAAAGACTAATTTATATAAGAGATCTCATTTTAGATGGGTAATATCGACTGAAATGAACATTACACCTCTTCTTTCCTCTAYACCACCCCCAATTTCCACCTGCAGAATGAGGATGTTACAATTGCACACTTCAGATGGGGCAACAAGCCACAAAAAAAAAGGAATTTAGTGGCAGTGGAGACCTTGAAACCACTTTCTAGAGCAGCCAGACTTACCCAGTGTTGTCTTCAGCACTAACTCTGTTCTTTAACTCTGACTGAGCTCTGGATCCTTCATTCTGCTCACAGAAATCCATCTTTGGATTTCCTTCCCTGTAAATGGTGAGCAAGGCTGAATTGAGATGGATCCCTGGAATGAGAGAAACCAGGGCTGTTCTTCACAGCTTTGGGTCATTTTGAAATCAGTGGCTTTTCCAGCGGTTCCGRGGGCCTGCTGGAGACACCAGGAATTCTGCCAGCCTGACATCACTGTTTGTCACAGGGGCTGGAAATGTCATCCTGCTTGATTCATGAGAGGCCATCCTTCGTGTCAGATGACAAGGAATCTTTGTGCTTTTCCATTGGCCTTTCCCAAGCACTGGGAAAGAGGTGACAGCTCATCCCACCCAACCCCTCACTGGCAGTGACTTGTCCTCATCTCTGACCCTGCTTTTGAGSAAGAGGTTGGACAGGGCAAGCTGCAGCCTCCTCTGAGCTGRATTTCCCTGTGTTATGGCCTGGCTTCCAGGGAAAGGCTGTCTGGAAGTGGGAGGAAAGGTGACTGAGGATCCCACACGCAGGGATTTGCAGGGAGCCTGGCAACCCAAGCCAGCTCCCATCAGGAATCCGGGAAAACTCAGCTTGGAGAGGCTGAACCAAGATGGAATAACAATAAMATCGTGAAGGTGGGGAAGGAGCTCTCAGATCATCAGGTCCAACCATTGCCACRTCCACCAATGAACCATGTCCTGTCYGCAGGTTTCTGAACACTTCCAAGGACAGCGATTCCCCCACTTCCCTGCACAGCCTGATCCGATGTTTCTCTGCATAAACATCTCCTAATATCCAACCCAGCAAACAAACTCCATCCCATATCCTGCAGGGAACAACTCTGCAGGGATGAGTCACCCCAGACGTTGCGTTTGGGTCCTGCTCCCGGGGCTGTTTGATCCCTTTCCTTCTTCCCAACCTTTGCCCTGCCTCCCACCTCCCCACTCGTGTCTGCGCCGCCCTTCCCGCCCTTTGGCCGCCGTGCCAAATTCTTCTCCGACTGTATCACTCCATCTCCGAGCTGCAAACCTCGACCACAGCGTGGTCCCCCCTGCTTCAAACCCACCGAGGGAACATATGGGAAAGCTGCTTTTTTATATTTGGCCACCGGCAATAACCTCAAAATTCACCACACGCTGAGAATGAGACAACGTTCATTTTTAGAACCCGTCTCTTCTGTCCTTATTTAGAGATGTTCCGCCATTGGCGCGTTGGGGGTTTTTYGGTCACTTCTGGAGTGGTCAGGTCACTTGGCGCCCCGGTGAACTTTGGTTTGCACGTTATTAATCAGATCTTTTTGCAGCACCAAAGCTGCTGTGAGCTCTGCTGGGAAGTTTTAATTATTCACTGACCCTCAAAAACACAGTAGGGAAGGCTGAGATTGTCCTATTTTTAGGTCTGTTCATTCAAGATTTAGGGGGAAAAAAAGGGAAGAGGGAGGGAAGGAGCGAAAAGCGTCTGTGTCACTTTTGCTGTGAATAGCACAGCAGAGAAGAGTCAAGTTCAAAATTTTTTAAGTATTTTCATTTTTTTAAAGATCAAAAATGCAAGGTAGATTCTCTCCGGAAGTTATCTATGGAGCAGGTCGAAGGGAGCTCACAGCAAAGATGATCCCGTGGTCTGATTTATTAAAATAAACAGGAAAATCGGGAAAACCAGGGCAGCCGCTCCTGAGAGAGGGGATGGGCCTTTGGATGTGGATCCCTGCGAAGGAAAGGCAGATTTCCCACCCCAGGCACAAGTGAGCTTGTTTAGAGATAGAACTGACAGACAGACAGACAGACAGACAGACGGACGGAGGGATCACAGCTCTCCAGCCTCCTGCCAGCAATCCGTGAGGCCAACGTGTTCCAAGCACTGCTGAGCAAAGCCCTGTGAAATAAGGAGAAACGACCACAAATATGCCTGTGTTTGAAATTCCAGGGGAGCTGGCACTGCCTGGCAGTCTGCTGCTTGGAAAGGGAGCAGCCAAACCCAGGAGGAGCATCCTCGGCGAGGGGGGAATTTGCCGAGCACCGCCCGGCATCCGAACCAATCCTGACGGRAAAGCGATTCCAAAAGCCATTTGGAAAAGTGATTTTTACTTTTTTTTTTTTCTTTTTACACAAAACAACTTTCCAAAGCTGTGCCTGTCTCTTCAAAGGAAGGACCCGCTGCTGTGGGATTCGGGAACCCACAGGGACTGATGAACCTCTGCTCGCTCAAAAAGTCAAATTTGGGGTGTCAATTCAAGGAAATCACAACTCAGGGAGACAGAAAGTGAGGAAAGGCAGCCAATATTAACCAGAGTGTTGTCCTAGATCTAATCTCTTCCCTTGTCTTTAAGATTTTGGGAAAAAAAGGGCAACTTTTCTTGTGTATTTCAAACTGAAGCTGACAACGAGGACACCAAGTCCGACAATTCCACACAGCACTGGGGGTTGAGCAAACATATTCCGGAGAACAAACATATTCCAGAAAACAAACGTATTCCAGAGAACAAACATATTCCAGAGCACAAACATAATCCAGAAAATAAACACACTCCAGAGATCAAACATATTCCAGAGATCATATATATTCCAGAAAACAAACATATTCCAGAAAACAAACATATTCCAGAGCACAAACGTATTCCAGAGAACAAACATATTCCAGAGAACAAACATAGTCCAGAGATCAAACATATTCCAGAGAAGAAACATATTCCAGAAAACAAACATATTCCAGAAACCAAACACCTTCCAGAAAACAAACCTATTCCAGAGATCATACATATTCCAGAAAACAAACATACTCCACAAAACATACATATACCAGCCTCCAGCACAGCACAAAAGATGGGCATAGGTGTATAATCTCAGGAGAGTGGTTTCCTGCTCGTTTAGCTTCCATCCTTCCTCGGAACCTGGATTTAGAGCTGACTCCCAAAAGGAGCATCAAAGCCCTTGCTAAGGGGTCTAKTCCCCCACACCATCCCGAACTGCACATAAAGTCTTTCTCCCTCCTATTTTAACCAACACCTCCCGATGTTTCCTGCTCCCACCCCACGAAGTCCATAGTTGATATCTCCAGTGGGTTGGCCAAATCCAGGGAAATACTCTTTGTTCCTGGRCCACCACAGAGAGGGGATGTGGGATCAGCGGCCGGGCTGAACTTTGGGTTCTGTTTCCACCAGCTCTGAGGGACCTGAAGAAACAGCAGGTCTGTGATGAACACCTTGGACACTGAACACCACTCATGTATTTTCATGAAAACTGGGGAGGGAATTGCAGTTTTCCACGTGGGGGAAGGGTTGCACGGCCCKTGACTCGATTGGGGAAAGGGGCATTTTAGTCCTGACTAATGTTTCTCCTTCTCTCTGCTTCCTGTCTCCTAAACTCCAGAGCATCAACCTTTTTCCTCACTGCGGAAAGATCCGGACTCCCATTTGTCCCAGATAACATACTTGGGATTGTTTGATACCACACTGCTGTGTTTCCAATTAGGTTTCCTTGCTTTTATCTTTTTTTTTTTTGTGTGTGTGTGTGTAATCTATTCAGTCCCTCCCACTAATTAGAACCTTCTTTGCCTTTTTTCCCCCCCTTCCAACAGTGTTTATCCTTCACATTGTTCCCTCCATCTCTGCTCGGCGAGGCCGGCTTCTGTTATCTTTGTTTTTTAAATATATGTTTAGGTTTTATTGGCACAGACGTTCCTTGGAGCGATCCAACCATTCATTACAGACCTCATGATTTTTTCCACAGTAAATTTTCGAGACAATCAACGCACATCAACATTATTTTGTGCCTCATTCCACATTCCTTCGGAGAGTTATGTGTTATGAACAGCCCAGTGCTTCAGATGATTACCTTCCATCCACAAGATACCCTCGGAATCAGAGGATATCTGATGATATTCCGAYGGCTAGACATCCAGATGTTTTATTTTATTTATCCTGCTTGGCTTGTTTTCTAGGACCGAGTCCAAACCAGCCTCGAATCTCAGGGGTTGCTCAACAAAGTCTGTGAGGGGCTGTGAAAAGCTATTAAGGGGGGGGGAAGTCTTTGCAAAACAAATAATTCTGCAAACTCCACTATTGTCGTTATGTATTTAAAATAAATGTTGATTAATAATCTTGTAAGAAGGTTAATAGGGAATTTTAACATGGACTTTTGGGAGGGCATGGAAACTCTCAGAAAAAAAACTGATTTTTTCCTAACACAAAGTCAAGAAAAACCTTTCCAAGGGCAGCTTTCCCTAAGCGTTATCAGGAATTTTTTGCCTGTAGAGGATGGCACTTGTCTCTGGGAGTCAGGAGAGGTTCTGGATGTGTATTTGATTTAGGATAGCAGCCTCCATTCCCAGAAAATAAATGGAACAAAGGTGAAAGGAATCCAATGAGCCACATGCTGGTGTCCTCCTGCCCCTGTGGAGCCTCGTGGGGCTGGGGACCAGGAGCACCTTCCTGGAAGGAATTGCCACATCCACCAGAGCCAAGGGGCCCCTCCAGAGGTACACAGAGGTAGAAGAGGCCCAAGAGACTCAAAATAAGGCAGAATAAATAAACCATTAAGCTCAAAATTAATAATTTCTCCTCAGTGTGTAAAGACATGAACAGATTTCRCTTACTGATAGGCAAGAGCTGTATTTCCATGAAATGATCCCCAGGAAGAAGCCATTTTCAGTCCATGCTGTTTTCCCCACAGTTCCTGCCTGGTTTTGGTATCAGAGATAAATGAGGGAAGTGAGGGACTTGGAATTCAGCATTTGCAGTTATGTGGGGGGCTCTCACTTCCAGAAATGTCCARTTCCCTCAGACAAATCACCCTATTAATGATGGACATCACCATGGTTGGCTTATCCCGAGACAACCATCCCATTCCCTGGGGTTCCTTTTACCTGCTCCATGGGCTGGGAACCTCCCCAGGTAGGAGATTTTGGGGAGGGAGGATATATTTAGGCTGGGAGGAACATCTGTSGTTGCCCAGACCCAGAAAAAAGGGATCTCATTGCCCCCAGAGACATCTCTCACCACTGTGAGACAAAAGCCACCCCTGGAAGTGTCAAAAAAATGTGTGGATGTGGCACCTGGGGACATGGATTAAGGCTGGGCTTGGCAGAGGCTGGTGAGGATCTCAGAGRGCTTTGCCAACCTCAGTGATTCCATGATTCCACTCCTTTTCCTTCAGTGGAAATCACAAGTTCAGTGTCACGGGTGAATCCTTGGTCCCCTGCAGATAAATACCTGCATTCTCCATGATTCCCATGGGTTTTCAGCTCCCAAATCATGGATACGAGCTGGACTAACCCCACAACCGAGCACACACTCCAATCTTGTCAAGTTGCTCTGGGATTCCTCTCATCAGGTTTTTCAGCCTCGATTTCCCGGAGCCAGGCCCTCCAACAGCAGCAGTGCCCTTGGAAAAAGGCAGCAACGAGACAAAAGAGACACAAATAAACTGATTTTTGGGAGGATTCAAGGAAGTTTAGAAAGCTTTTTGCAGTTTTAAGGCTTCCACCCAATTTCATGTAAATCTCTCTGTTTTCTCAAACCGAGTTCAAAACTCACAGGCTGAAATTCACAATACCCGAAAAAAAAAAAAAAAAAGAAAGAAAAGAAAAAAAAGAAAAGGTAGGAAATTTGAGGATTTTCCCACCCCACCCCACTTTCAACAGTTTCCAAACCTTTTTACTACGACGGCCTGAGAGGGCTCTTTATTTTTACAGCTGCTGCATACCTACTTCTCCTCGCTGGAAGACGCACACGCAGCTCCAGCGATCCTAATCTTTTCATTCCAGGAAAGGAACCAGCTGTAAATCCACTGCAGCAGGATCGGGATACAGCACCGGGGCTGTTGTTCTGCCCTCCCGCTGCTTAAGACTTCCCCTGAACTGCTCTCACACTCGGTCCTGTCGTGGCTCCAAGAATCCCTTCCCATCTCCCAGGTCGGCCCTTAAAGACACCGGAATTATGGTTTTCCGGATCTGGGGAGACACCCCTGGAAAGCAGCGGTTGAGTCAGGTTTGGAYGGGATGGGGGGTGTTGGTTTCTTCCACCCTGAGAGCACCCGAGAGAGAGAGGGGCTTGGTTTGCATSCACTCCCAATTCCCAAACAAATGGCAGGGATAAACTGACTCCGTGCCCCCTCCCTGTCCCTGGGTGATGCAAATGAGTTTGTGTAATCATGTGCAGCACTTGACAGCGCAGCTTTTCCCCACTTTTATTCCCGATCCCTGCTGATCTCCTGTTTYACGGTAGGCTCTAAGAACAACAGAAATACCGGCATTACCCGAAAAAAAAATCCTATCAGTGCTTGCAAAGAGCGAGCATTTCCCTGCACCCCTGGAAAACCGCTCAGGGAGTCACCTTGGAGCCAGGAGAACGTCACCTCCAGGGTGAGTCTTTCCCTCTTTCCCAAATTTTCGCGGTAACCTGGTGCCGAGTGTGTACAAACACTCACAAGGAGCGCTTAGCAACCCCTCCTGCCAGCCCCGGCACGGGCAGAGGGAGCGCGAACGGGCCTGGAGCTCTCCAGCTACTCCTGCAAGGAAAATAAAGCGGCGAGGAACAGTAAAACCTGTGTTGGGCTGGCGGGAGGAGGTGGAGCGGGACCTCCCGGCCCTCTTTCCACGCTTTAACTTAAGCCTGACTTTGTCCTTTTGGACTTGGCAAACCTGATTTGGGGTCCAGAGGAAATGCGTCCCCAGGAAATGTGGCACAAGTGAAAGATAAATATAAAATATAAAATATAAAAATAAAATGCATATAAATATAAATAGACATCATATACATATACATATACATATACATATACATATACATATACATATACATATACATATACATA
>JACAXG010000010.1:518189-628652 GCA_018881555.1 Amblyornis subalaris
GTTCCCCTCCCATCAAACCCTCAGCCTGTGGCTCCGAGTGCTGCTTGTCACTCCGAGTGTCCCTCCAGGGCAGTGACACGGCACAGCCCCGGCCTCTGTCCCTCGGCAGGGTGACAGGGAGCCAGCGATTGTATCCCCTGCATCCCGTGGGAATGAGTAAGAGCGTTTCCAAATCCAGCAGCAAGCTGCAGTCAGGGCTGGCAGGACCAATCCTGGGAGCAGCAGATGACTCGTGTATTCTGTCACAGGACATTCCTGGTGCCGCTGGGCTCCCTCCCGAGCGGAATAACCTCCTGCTTCCAGGCACGGCCTGTGGTGTGGGACCACACAAAGGATCCCTCTCGGCTCTCCCTCGTCCCCAGGCTCTGACAAATCACTTTGCCCTCCTCGTTCATGTCACAAGGGCTTGTCAACCTCCCTGCATGACACCATCCCAGCTCCCTGCTTCATGACACCATCCCACAAACCCTTCTCCTCCCCCCCACTCAGCCACCGGCGGTCAGAGCCAGCCCACAAACCCCAGTTCCCTCGGGATGTGCGGATGACTTCTCCCTGAAAGCATCCCCATCCCAGCACTGCGCCACAGAGCAGGGGTCAGGTCTCCAACCCCTGGATCGAGAACCTCCTGTGCTGGCTGCAAAGCCACGGGGCTGTTGGACCAGCTGAAGATTTCCTTAATTAAAACTAGAAATCAAATTCCCAAAATAGATATGACCCTATTTTGGGCTCAGGCCGGGGTTTGATTCTGTCCGAGTCAAACTGTCTCCTTCCCTTCCACTGGAAATCACTGGCTGGGAGCCTTTGGCACCCTCTGGAATCGACGTATTATAAAAGTGCTAAACAGCAGAGCAAGAATTCCTGAAATCTGAAATAATGGGACAGGAGACAGGAGTCAGCTAAATCGCTGGAATTTTGGTGCTCTTGCCCAAGATGTATTTGTCACCACGAAGTGTGGAGCGCTGAGGGCCTGGAACACTTCTGGCACACCAGGCAAGCAGCAAAGGACAGCAGAGCAAAGGCCTTGAAAGTCATGGATAATATTAGAAAACCGGGAATGACTTTTTTTTCACCTTGAGGAAACTAAGGCAAGAGAACTGACTCATCAGAAGGAGGCTTAGAGTCTCTCCAGTGCACTAAATCCTTTATCTTCATCATAAATCTAATGATAAATGGATGAATGGGCATATTGCTAATATTTACTTCTAATTTAACCATTTGGAAAAGCTCCTGGGAAAATCCAGGCCAAGGAAAAGCTGTTCCCAACCTCTTATTTTACAAGGCAATAGGATGAGGGGTACAAAGCTTTCCAAGATGAACGCAGTGCAGACATCATCCGCACCTGGAACAGGTTGTCCAGAGAGGTTGTGGACTCTCCATCCCTGGAAGTGTCCAAGGCCAGGTTGGACAGGGCTTGGAGCAACCTGGGATAGTGGAAGGTGTCCCTGCCCATGGCAGGGGGTGGCACTGGATGAACTTTAAGGTCTCTTCCAACACAACCCATCCTCTTGATTTTTATGGTCTAAATCCTGAGGTTTCCCTAAAAACCAAGCCCAGTCCATGAGTGGCCTGAGGATATCAGCAATGAGGACATTGAGGGGCTGGAGTGTGTCCAGAGGAGGAGCTGGGGAAGGGGCTGGAGCACCAGGAGCAGCTGAGAGAGGTGGGAAAGGGGCTCAGCCTGGAGAAAAGGAGGCTCAGGGGGGACCTTCTGGCTCTGCACAACTCCCTGACAGGAGGGGGCAGCCAGGGGGGGTCAGGCTCTGCTCCCAGGAAACAGGGACAGGATGAGAGGGAACAGCCTCAAGCTGTCCCAGGGGAGGTTTAGATTGGATATTAGGGAAAATGTTTTCCCTGAATGGGTTGTCAAGCACTGGAACAGGCTGCCCAGGGAAGTGGTTGAGCAGCCATTCCTGGAGGTATCCAAAATATGTGTGGATGAGGCGCTCGGGGACGTGGGTCAGCAGTGGCCTTGGCAGTGCTGGGGAATGATTGGACTCGATGATCTCGGAGCTCTTTTCCAGCTGGAACGATCCTGTGAGTCTCTTTGCTTTCCTTTGTTTGGTCGGCTTTGGTTTTCCTGGAGGTTCAGGAACGGGGAYGGCTTCACCCACAAATCCACACTTAATCAGGGTCAGAGCACCGCGTCTCTTCCCACTTCCCAACCACCGCCTCTGCTCTTGCACAGGCCATTCATTAACCCCTGCACCAGAGCAGGGTTTGGCTTCTCTGCCCAATCCCTGGACAATTAAGGATGTTAAGGATGACACAGCCCCTGAGTGTCCTGGGAAATGGGCTGAGACCACAAATTCGTTTCACGTCAGTCACCACCGACACCCGAGAGCCTTTGGCCCCCGCTGCCAGAACAGGCTGCTCCAAGCTAGAAAAAAACAGGAGGGAGGAGTGTTTTACATCACATTTTCCACAATAAAAGTGGATCCAGCTTCTTAGGTGGCACCGCTAGGTTGTCGATACTGGGACCCTTTCTCAGAATCTCCACAGACGGAATAACAACAAACGCTGACCTTTCTTTTCTAGCCAGGTGTAATCCAGACAAATAACAGGATGTGTTTTTCTGGGAGACTCCATGCRTTGCCTTCACAGCCGTCTTTCCAAGGAAAATGCAAGTTAGAGGGAATTAATCTCCGTGGCCAGATCCAGCCCTCGAATTCCCAGCTGGATCCTGGCTCACTGACACTGGGGGCGATCAGGAGCACAAATATAATAAAGGAGCAAAACAAGAAACCCCAAAGAAAGGCTAAGACTAGACTTAGAGCTGGTTCTTCAGAGCAATGTCCGAAATTCCATGTTTTATGGGAATTGTGGGATCATTTGGGATTAAAGCAAAGGTGACGCCTCACTCTCTCCATCACCCACAATGACACTGCTGAGCCTGTGCTGAGTTGCACATAAAGTGATCAGAGGAGGATGTTAATTACTTCATTAAATTGCTCTGTGCTCTGGGTGATGATGTACCTGRGAATTGCAGCAGTATCAAAGATTTTTGGAATTTGGAGCCAAGCTGGACAATGGAGAAGCAGAAGAGGCCCTTGATGGAAGCTGTTCTGATGAGCCRTTCCTGCTCATGTTCTTGGACTTCTCCTTTTGGGATCTTGCCACACCCTTTCCCTTCAAATACAACCATTCAAAAATACAAATACAACACTAGATGATCTTTGAGGCCCCTTCCAACTCGAACCATTCTACGATTCCATTCCTAAAATCATCCCAGACAAAGTGCACCCACCATCACCAGGGTGTGCTGCACAAAGCCGCCCTTTCCTAAGATCTCCCGGTGCTGCTAACGCCATAACACACCCACTGTACCCTCTGATCTCCTTTACACTCCTATACAATTCCCATATGCTGCAGCTTTAGGAGGATCAATTCCAGATTCACAAATGTCTCCTTAAAATACATGAGCCATTCAGGAAAAAAAAAAAAAACAAACACTGCAAAATTTGCTGCAAAGACCAAATATGGTGAATTCTATTTTCTTCCTTTCCACCACTCGCTTTGGTCCATCCCAGCTGAAAATATTTGTGCGTGTTCGGTTGTCCCTGGTACATTCCCAAGGAGAAAAACAGCCAATAACCCACATCAGGTCTTATGTCAAATCCAGGATTTGGAATAGATGAAAGAKCCGGGGGGAAGTTCTGCTCTGTCTAGATAAGCAGTAACTTTTTAGTTATTGGTATCCCAATGACAGGATTTGACTTGTGCCCTTTCCAGGGGATCCAAACAGACAGGCAACAGCAGAATAAATGAAGAAAAACAACATTTTTTGGGTTTTCCCTGCAGTTCAGGACTGAATCAACCACAGCAGGGGAGGATGCAGGAGATTCCTTCGCTGTTGCTGTGGTCAATTAGTGCTGTGCTTAATCAGAGGGTTTAAGGTCTCCAAGCCACCACTGCAGGACTTTAATCTCCCATTCCCAACAGCATGCAGCTCACAAACGKGCTCTGTACACAACGCTCATGGAAAAGAGTCATTCCCCCAGACTAATCACCATTCCGTCATTCCTCCGGGTCCCGCCACGCCGTGGCCTCAGGCTCAGGTTATTCCATGTTCCCTTGGCTTCTCCGTGGCCCTGTGTGAGGTCTTGTTGGAGTTTAAGCTGGAGGACAGCCAAGGTGTCAAAGGGACACCTTTCCTCGGAGCTGTTGAGTGGAATGTCCTCAGTTTATGAACACTGGAGTAATTCTGGGTCTACGGCCCTCGTGAGCACCATCAATCACGGATTTTCATTTCAAACTCTCCCAGCTTTTTATGGCACTTCCCATGGCTGGGTGGGAGGAATGCTGTCACTCCCCTCCGGCTCGCTGCAGTGCGCTGAAGGTGCTGAGCTGGGCGCTAAACTGATTTTTAATACTCGGAGCGGAGCCTCCAGCAGATTCCTGACGAGGATTTTGGAAATCCGAGAATGAAAAAAGCCCTCGCGAATATTCCAGCTCAGTCCAACTTGAGTGTAAAACAGGACTGAGTGTTACTGTGGATTGTTTGTCATGGATAAATTTATGTAGATATTCCCCAAAAAGCCAGGCAASTGAGAGGTGGGAGTCTGTGGGATGTGTTCCTCATATCTCAGGTATGTCTAAATATATTGATTTATTTATCTATTCTTTATCTATCATTTACACAGCTCTAGAAATGAGTGCTGAGATTATTAATTATGATCTCAGGGGGTATTCTCCATGCTAAAATATCATAACCAAGAAAAGAAACAAGCAAAAGGCCTGAAATACCAGTTTAATTCCCTAAAATTGCTCATTCTCACACTTTACTGGACATATTTGGATATTAGAATTTAGAATTTTATAGGACTTCAAATAATAACGGGCACAAGRCTATCTAGTCCAGAGCAGGAGTAAGGACTGTTCTTATTTTATGGAATTATTCATGAAATAATCAGAACAGATCYGGCTATTACCTCCTAATGCTTTGGAGATATTATGATTTATTGGGAATTTTCCCTTTAAAAAATTTCTGACCTAACAGAATCAAAACTTCTTATTAGAGCATGGCAATTCTGCTCAGCTAACCTGTGAATGCCACTCAGATAAGGCTGTTTGGGAATTTGCTTGGTTCCAAAGGGCTCCTGGAATATTAGCTTTTCATGGGAAAATGTCATTTCATCCCCAAAAAACCGCTTTGGTTTCCAGGAAGATACCATCTTAGTCTGTCAGGTTCAGGGTAAAATTTCCCATCAGAGCCTGAAAAATCTTCCCAAGACATTCTCTGTAGGTTGGTGCTTGGGAAAACAGATTGGATGAGAAAAGCAGAGTCAGGGTCRAATTTCTGGGATTTAGGGTGAAGCAGAAGTTTTATTCTGTAGTGATCCCTCCTTCCTACCTCTTTGCCTTTGGAGTTCCTTGGCTCCCTGCAAAGTTCAGCTGACCTTAGACAAAGAAATATCGAATTTCACAATTATCCMGGTAGAAAACATAAAATACTGAAAGCATCTACTTGACAGCCATGGATTTTAAGRAAAAAGCTGAACTTGGCCCTGTATTTAATTCCCTACAGTTCAGAACCTCATGGCGGTTCCAAATTCAACCTGTTTCATTTTTAGGTGTGGCTCAGACACAGATATGAAGGATGTGGTTTTCCAAAGGGGGAYGGAAGCCCTCAGTCCTGGGAGAGGGTTCTTTTAACAGAGGAACAAGCAGAGGAAGGCTAAGGAGCCACTCCACCCTTGGATGCAATCAGGACAAGACCACACTTCCCTCYTGGCTGCTCAGGAGCCTCAGTCTTCCCAAAACCCCCAAGGACCAGGAAAATGAACCTCACCATGGACTCCCTTCCTCATGCCAACACCTGTCCTTGCCAGAATTCCAGAGCCAAATCCCCGAGTTACAGCACAAGGTGATTCCATGATTGCGGCATCTTGGGCCTTCCCACCCTCCTCTTTCCCAACACGACCTCCTCAGGCTCGCCTTGAACCGTGGCCAGGGACAGATGAAATTGCAGAGGATGAATTCCCCCAGCGGGGAGGGAGCCAAGGTACAGCCAGGAATTTCCCCCAAAAGCGCCGCGACTCTTCCGGCCTTCCCAGACACCCCGAGGCTCCGCGGCCTCCGCGTCCCGAAGCCGCGGCCCAGAGAGCCCGAGGCTTTGTGCAGCCCCTCTGCTGCCTGGAGGGAAACAAGGAGGGCATTTTCTCCGCTCGTTCCTTAATTCGGTCGGCAAACATTCCCCACACAAAACAGCTGGGCTGGGAAGAATGGATGGAGGCACCATCTTGCATTTGCCCAATGGATTAGTTGGTAATTGCTGGGTGTCTCAAATGCAAAAGGGCTCCTGACTCCTGTGTAAGGCGGGACAGGGCTGGGTCTTTATTTCATTTATTGATCATTATTATTTTCCTCCTCCTTTCTCACCCCGTTTCCTAAATCCCTTTTTTTTTTGTGGGGGGAGCTGAGGAGGGTTATGGGGTTTTCATTAACAAAGCCTTGTGAGCCTAGGAGTGACTTTGGAAGGCAGGATATTGACCTTTATGGCTCCTAATGCCACATTACAACATCTAATCCCACATTCCAGGGCAGGCTGGAAAATGGGGAAGGGATGGGTAGAGGAGAAAATAACACTCATTGTACAAAATGCATTCGCTCCAAAGGAAACCCAGGTCATTGCRAGGGAGGTGCAGGGACATGACGAAACAAGGAACAAAAATAGATTTGGGTGGTTTTTTTTCTGGGGATGCACAGAAATTTCAAATAGAGGAGCTCTGAAGTGATTTATCACAATGATAATTTCATCTCCTCTCCTTGCCTTCACACCACTCCCCCAAAATTCATCTGCTCAGGACTCTTATCAAGCATTTATGACCCAGGAGGTGGGGGCARGGCAAAGGCTGCCCCAACCTGAGCCAGGGAGGAGCTGGACATGAGCTGRAGCTGCTCATCCTGGAGAAGGGAAGGCTCCCAGGAAACCTTAGAGCCACTCCCAGTGCCTAAAGGGAGATTACAGGAAAGCTGGAGAGGAACTTTGGAAGGGCCTGGAGTGACAGGAAAAGGGGAAYGGCCTTAAGCTGAAGATGGGCAGGTTTAGATTAAATATTAATAAGTTCTTCACTATAAAGGTGAAGAAACCTGGCACAGGTTCCCAGAGAAGCTGTGGCTGCCCCTGGATCCCYGGRAGTGCCCAAGGCCAGGTTGGAYGGGGCTTGGAGCRACCTGGGATAGTGGAAGGTGTCCCTGCCCATGGCAGGGGTGGAATGAGATGAGTTTTAAGGTCCCTTCCATYCCCAGACATTCCACRATTRTAAGAACAGYCCTCCCCTCTGGATGAAGAGYGAGGAAAACAAACTTATTTTTCCCTGTGGGACAACCAATAATGCTCTAAGACAAGCAAACCTCTTCCTGTGTCCACAGAGCAAACAGGATCATCCCTCCAGTCCATCCCAAAAGGTGACAGTGTCTAGAACAGCTCTGTCCCRTTATCTCCCTAAAATATGTCGCTTCTCGTACATCATATGGATGTTAGGTTCTGATTTCACGTGACCATGTGTTTGTGAGCATAACATCATTTAAAGTCTTGCTTCAAGGTGCTGCTATGCACACACAACTGAAGTGGGAAAAAGAGGGATTTGGGTGAAGGAAGGAGAAACAGGCAACACTGAATAACCAATAAAACATCAGCCCAAAAAAAGAGGARAAAGAGAGAAGAAAGGAGGGGCTTCACAACATTTGAAAGTCAACATCGATACCTGTGACCTGAAGAAGATCTCAAGGGTTCRGTTTGTACCAAAAAAGAATCAGGGATGTTTCCAGCACCGCCTTTCCCAGTGGTGCAGACTGGGACATTACAGCGCTGTCTGACCATGGGTTGGTTGGTTYTTACAGTGCTTTTACCCAGCAGCAGTGGCAAAGCGAGGAACAGTGACAAATTTGTTAGAATCTTGGTGGCTGTTGAGCTTCTGAGAGGTTTGAATCTGGAATTTTGTTTTTCATGTAAAAAGATGGAAATTTCACGTGGAAACAAATTGATTTTGATCACACTTTATTCTAGGGGGAAAAAAAAAAACAATACAAAATGAATGCTTTAAGATGAAAATTTTCTTGTCTGACATGTACAGGGTGGAATGATTCATGTTATTCAAGCAATCTGGGGGAGAGAGAGGCTAAGGAAGGGGATTAACTTCTTGGGAAAGTTTACAGTGTTTTTTAAATGACAGAATTCTCTTCAAAGCCAGAGTCAGATCCCACACATTTTGTGTGCCTTCCAGTCTGCCCCTCCGCAGATGACTGCCCCGATACATCCCCATGTAGAAACCCAGACCTCCAACTAATAATTAAATCTCATTAGTGCAGCCTCCAGAAGGCTCCTCGTGTCTTTCTTCGAGCCCTGACTCCCCGTCACGTCCGGGGGCAAGCGAGAAACCAGAGGTTGTGGCTGGAGATCTGAGAGCTGGGGACGAACGCGCACCGAGCGATCCCCGCCAGCTGCTGGAAAATCGCTCCTTCCCCCCTCTCCTCGATCACATTCCGGCTCCTCTGCTCAGACACCCCGCTTTTAAACCATTTTCGGTTTATGTTCCTGCGAATTAAACAAAATAAACCGAAGCAAATCAGCCCTGACTAGATTTGGGTTTGCTCCCTTTCCGCAAGACGCACACCAGGGCTTTGCTCGCAGCGCAGCCAAAACCAGAGGACAATTAAACTCCAGGTTCCCTTTTAAATGAAACATTCCCTTCCAGGTCGTGGGTTGTGCTCCAAACCAGACAGAGAATCCACCAAAGGGTCGGCAAAAGAGTTCAGAGTTGTGGCACAGCTCCCCGAAAATCCCCGTCACGCCACGGATTTCAGGGATGCCGGACCTGGTGAACTTCTGCTTCAGGATAGGAACATCCCAATTTTTCACCAGGTCTGCAGAGGGGGGGGGGAAGGATGTTTGTTATTCTTGAGGAATTTTATTATTTTTTCCTGGATTCACAACAGCGCAGAGGRTTGGAGGAGCTCATTGCTTTGCTAATGTGTGGTTTGCAACAAGAGCTGCGGAAAGGCTCCTTGAAGGAAAACCAAACTGGCTTCGGGAATGAGCCAAGCCCAAGTGTTTGGGAGGGATCCGGAGAAGAGGATGAGGAGTGGGGAGGGGGAGAGGTGAAGGAGGGTAATAAGAGCTGTGTGTGGTACTTCCACACAGAAAAAAAACTCCTGAGGAATGGATTTGGGATGCCTCCCTTTGGAAGCAGTTGAAAAAAAGGGAGCAGAAGGCTGCATTTAAGAGGAGGTTAGAAATGTTTAAAGAGCAAATAGACCAAAAAAACCCCAAACCATGTCCTCGAGGGCTCCTCTCCCATCAGCATTCCCATTCCAGGAGAGCACACTGGGTAAGGCTACGTGACCGGCGAATGTGTCCTGACCCCAACTGCACCACAAGAATAATACAACTCGTATTGTGCTTTCCTTTGGTAGAGTTCAGAACACTTTATGGGAAAAGCTGTGTTTTCCACAAAAAAAAAATGTTCTCCAACAGGAACTGGAACCGGGAAAACAAAACMAAACAAAACCCCGACTTTCAGAAATTTTCCATCTAAAATATAAAAACCGGAGGGAGAAACATTTCAGAGAGGGGGGGGAAACAGTTTTGCTTAAAACCAAAACATTTCATTTCTGAGAAAAATTAAAAAAAAAAGCCAAGGCACGGGGAGGTTCAAGTGGCTTGTCCAGAAAGCCGCTTGGGACTTGCACCTACATCTCCTAAGCCACAAGTGAGTCTGTCTTCAGTTAAACTGTAAAGTCAACAGTGATTTCAGGCAAATATTGAAAAAATGAGCCCAGTTTTACTGGTAAAGCCTCTGGAAGAGCTCTCCATGCCCACACACACATTATCCAGCACTGGGGTGGAACAGCAGAGAAGGCAGGAAGGGCCCAGAGAGAACATTGACCCCTCTGAACCCCCYTGAACACCCACAAGCCATTCCCAAGGTTCCCAAATTCCTGCTACTCCCCTCAGGCAACTCCTGTGAACGAATCCCGCTGAATGACCCCGAATTTTAGCCTCTGCGAGACCTCAAGGTTTTCCCCGGAGCAAACAGCAYGTTAATCCTGCCTGGAGTTTTCCCAGAGCACACGGATCGTGTCACGCATGGAGACTCTCAAGATGTCATCTGCCACTTCAGAGGGACAGAGGGAGCCAAGAATAGCAGAGAGCCAGAGCAGCACATGCCCTTGGGTGCTCTCGAGCCTGGCAGACCTGTAATTTTCACACCATTTCTCACCACCCTACACTCAGACAACTCCGTTTTCCCAGCTCTGTGGTCTGAACACCCAGATCTCCAAGTTTTGCATTGTCTTCTCATTCCGAAGAGTTGGCAGGGCCTGGAGGCAAAATGCTCTCAGTGCGCTGCGTTTCTTGCTCGGATTTATACTGGCTTCTGGAATTAGTTCCTCTGTTTAATAATTATTCCATGAAGCAGAGAGGGGTGAAAAATAACCAAGCACCAACSTGGATGGGTTGATGACGTCCCCTGATGGTTTTACTGCACAATAGCTGGGAGTGAGGGGGGACACTGAGAACTGGAGAGGAAACCACAGCAGAGTGAGGCAGAAAAAGTCCATTCTACCTCCTTCCCATCCCCTCCTTTTGTGGGTGAAGAAATCTTGGAAACTTTCAGTCCTTACCCATCTTTTCAAGCTWAACATACCCACTCCTCCAGGTGGTAGACGTAGAGAGGTCATTTGTGTAATCAAAATTTTAAAAAGGAGGAATTAATTATGTGGAAGGTGAATTTGTAGCTCGGCTATTGGACCATCTGTGCAGTGACCAACGTAACTCATCCCTCAGCTGGAACCAGTCCCATTCCACCAATACCCTCTCCCCAAAATGAAGCAAATCTGTTCCAGATGGAGAGATTTCCAAAGAATTTTGCACCTCCAACCAGCACGAGGTGTAACCAATCTAATCTTTCATCAAATGGGACAGTACGGGATACAGAAAAACACCTTGTAAGGTGGATTTCTTTTCCTGACTTTGCGGGGATGGGAACAGAAAGGTTGGATGTGCAGTGAGACCTTGACACAAACCCAAGGCTTGGTCTCCACAAAAGGGTTAACACAGTACCCAAGGCACATCTCCAAAAYGCAAATAGATGAAAAGTCAGACTCCTGTGTGATTTACTGGCACATGCAGACTCGGAGAAACATCATCCTTTACCAGTCCCAGTGGCCAATAACTCACTGCACTCAAACCCTCCCAGGTTCAGGAATTTCATAGAGCAGATTCTTGGGGTTTTTTATCCAGGTTTTTTTTTTAAAGGATGGGTTTGTCCTAGAAGCCTTAAAACAAACTGCACATGAGGAAGAAACCTGTCAGCAACCAACAGCAACGAGAGAAACTGCAGAGTGGTCAGGTCTGTCGGGGATGGCTTCTTCAAACTCCAGGTGATCGAGCTCAAGGGAATCCCTGTCTCCCTGGATTACAATGAGGGGCCCATGCCAATCCTCCCCTGGGTGACAGTCCCTGTGAGAGATGAGGGATGAAGGTCACCCCCGAGGATTCCAATTCCAATGCTGTGGGTGCCACTCTGGCAGCCAAAATTCTTCTTGTGCTGGGTCAAGATCTAAACCGAATGGAATTCACTCTTCCAGGTGCTGTATCTATCCCTAAAGCACCGTGATGTGTGTCCCAGAATATTTAGGGTAGAGGTGAAGCAAAATGTTTTGTGAGAGAGGGTCCCAGCAACTGGAACAAAAAGAAAACTGCCCTCATGTAGATTAGGATCAGACTTGCTCAGAAAATCAAATAAACACCAAAATCCATCTATCCACAGATGTACTTTTCTCAACTCTTAAAAAAAAAATAAAGGAAAAAAAATCCCCAGTTTGGCTTGGATTGAATCGAGTTGAGCACGAAGACCAAAACCAGTCACTAATTAATGGTGTCTCGTTTTCTGGTATTTATGCACCATAAAAATTAATAAGGGACTTCTCTGGGAAAATAAATGGTTCACTGGAAAGCCAGCTTTGGCCTTTGGTTTTTTCCTGTTACTCATAACTTCTCAGTGAGATTCCTTGAAACTTAGAGCTGGTTCCTTCCCAGGAACTTTCAGTAAATTCCCAGAGCCAAGGCTTCAAACGAGGAATTGATGCAGCCCCCCTGATATCAGTGTAGAAAATGGGTGTAAAATCCAACTGTTCATGCTGATTTCCAGACCTCATACTCTCAAAAAAAACATCAGGAAGAACATGCACARAATTTTTAGAAGCTGTGGATTTAGGTGCATCTCTAGCTATAATTTCCTGCATTTTAAGATTTACATACCAAAATCTCTATTGTAATCTCATGTAGTGGTCATATGGAAGGCAGAAAGTGTTTTCTTTCCTACAAAAGCAATTCCAAAACTAGGGAACATCTCCAGTGAGCACTGGAATCTTACACTGATACTTGTGTATCAGATTGGCTCTGTCCAATCTCCTCATATAATCCATTCTGGCACGATGGAAAGATATCAGCTTAGTCCTTTAAACGACATAGTTGGTATTAAAAGTTGTACCTGAGCTGAAAATTCCTGCTTTCCAGGAGGTTYAGCTGTTGGAAACAAGAGGAGAAAGCCACTCACACGGCGAACAGGAGATTTAGAGCACAAGCAAAGACCAAAGTCTTGGATATCTGACAGTACCTGCCTTGCTGGTGGAGTTCCCATATTCCTTATCAGCCCCTCGGTCCCTCAAGAGGCAAATCCATCCCACCACCACCATTCCCACCCGTGGAAGTGACCTAGAGCAGCCTGGGTGGGCTGSAGAGGGGAGAGGGAGCACAGCAGACCTTGGGGCGGATCAGCAGAGCTCAGTGGATGTGGAGAAAATGAAGTCAGGGGCTCGTTTCTAGGCCTTCATGGGAAAAAGCARCACTGACTCCACCTCCTTGGATTCCAAGTGGGAGCCTCAAATGGAATATCCCGGGTCAAATCTCCAACTGGGATAAACAGAGGTAGCTTTGGACATGACCAGAACTCTCCTGCTTGACATCAGCCAGAGCTGGCCCAGGATCCTCTTTGATTTTTGTTGTGTTGTTGTTGTCGGGTTTGTTTTGTCCTCTGCACAATTCTCCTGGAATCTTTCATTCCGGCTTTTCCCCTTAACGAATCCTCTCTTCCTGCAGCAGCCCAGCATCGGAGAAGGAATCCTGCTCGGGCATTTTTAGGCAGCAAGGTCTTCTTTGAGGCCTGTGGAGAGCTGCGGGTGTTTGGCTCGGGATGAAAGGAGGGACGAACAATGCCGGTTTATTCCCGATATTTTGCTGCAATATTTCAGTGATGTCAGAGCCAAACCTTAGGAAAAAAAAAATCTATATGTAGTACACAGGGTTGGGTGCAGGGGCTGGATTAAAAGAACATGATTATTTTGATTACCTTGATTCAGAGCACCAGCGGTGCYGAATCATGTGCGGCCAAAGAAATATCGTGGAGATAAAATTTACTTCTCTACATGGAGAAAAGCAGGAGAGGAGGAAGGCAGGGAGGAAAGAAAAATGACTCTGAATCAAAAGATGAAAATATACACCAGTTCTACATTTTCTCCTTGTAACGGTTTTCTTTCTTAAGAGGGCGACCACAAAAGACAGAGATGTTTAATCCATTAAAAGTGCAGTTTTCTGGACAGAATAATCCGAGTTTTGTCAAGACACCAGCCCTGCCGCTCCCTGGGTGGGCTCTGGCTGGGGWGGGAAGAGGCTTTCATTTGATTCCCTCGGAACAGGTCAGCGTGCACAGGCTTTGGGGTTGGTATCAATAACCTTTCCTGGCAGATTGTCAACAGGAGCACAGGGGGAAAACGGATTTTCATCAGGGAACAGCAAAAATCCAAATTTCATCCAGAGCCACGGTGGCAAGAGAGAGGATGACTTTGGGGAGAGCACATGCCTTGGGGAAGGGTGAAATTCTGCTTCTCTTTCAAAGGTTTTCTTCAGAAAAGGTTGGAAAAGCAGAAGATCCCCCACTTTTTACAACACATGGATTAATGGAGAGAGGTTTTGACAGCCTGGCTTGAGTCAGAGCGATGTAAATCACCTCTGGTGAAAGAGAGGCTTTCCTYGAGCGTTAGCACAGGTAAGGGCAATAAATGGATGCAAACCTCTCCTGCTCCTTGATCCTCTCCTCTGGAACAGGGAGGACAACACCAGGACCAGGACATTGCAGTATTTATGGATGAACACTGAGGGCCTGACTGGAAAATAACAGTTATTGGAAGATAAAGTAACGGAGTTATTAGAAGATAAGATAACCCAGGCTTTGCTGTCATGGCATGAGCACCACCAACCCACCAGCATCCCTCCAGCACCCATCCTGTGTGAGGCTGCTTCTCCTGGACATGGGAGGTCCAAATTCCRATTTCAGCATATCCTTGGACACTTTTCTTGGTACCAGTTCTTGGGCTGGGCCTTCATATCTCTGCTRTTTTTTAACAAGTGCTCAGTTTTGTCTTGAGGTAAGAAAAACGCATGAAAGCTCTTAAAAAAGTAGAATATTTATGGCACTTGAAAAAAAATATGGTTTACTAGTGATATTATTTATACTCTCTGCTTTTATTTGCASACAGGCTCACACAAATGTAGAATCACAGGATCACAGAATCGTTTAAGTTGGAAAAGACCTTTAAGGTAATGAAGTCCAACTGTTAACCTTGACAAAAACAAAGAGGTTTTGCCCCTCTTTCCTTTGGGAAAAAACCAACCAAACAAACGCAAAAGAAAACCCAACGCCAGAAAAAATAAAAATAAAATAAAAAATAAAAACCCAAATGAAAAAACAAATACAAGTTTTACCTCTTCAGTTAAAATTTCTGTTAAAGATGATTCCCACGTTAAAAAATTATTTTGGTCTTACCAAAATGATCATTTCTATTGAAACAAAYAGCAAAAGCAACCCTGATTTCCATCAAGCCCCAAGTACAGCCGAGGGCTGAGGAAATGTGGGCCAGTATAGAAATGCTCCATCTACAGGAGTTGGATTCCAATGATCCGTGTGGGTCCCTTCCAACCCAGGTTATTCCATGATTCCACAGGTCCCAAAAGGTCTCCACACTGAATCCAGTCCTGCCATTCCCCTCCATCTCTGGAGAGAGCAGACAAGCAGCAAAGCCCCTAYGCTGCTGCATCCCACTCTGGGAAGGGATAAAGGGGGAAAGGGGGAAAGTAGGAAGGATCAACTGACAGAGGCTGAAGGCAGGGATGCCCTGGAAACAAACTCAAGGGAAATCCCTTCCTGAAGCTCACCCTGATCCCAGGAATCTGGCTGTGGGTCCTTCCTCACAGAAGTCATCCTAACCCTCTGCCCTGCATTTCTACCTGTCTTTGGGAGGAACCAGGTTCATCCCACTCTGGAATGAACACAGAAAAAACCCAGATCCTCTTGTTTCCAAGGTTTTGAGGATCAACATTGTTCCTCACCTTGGCTGCAGTGATGCTCTGTATGAATGGACACATTCCCAGGCTTAATAAACCAYTCCTGATGGATAAAGTACATGGAGGCTTAGGATTGCCACGTACAGGCACAARCCTTGTGATGTGATCCCAAAACCACACCCGAACACGGAGCTTTCGGGAGATGGAGCAGATCTTGCAAAGTCCACCTGGTCCCACGGGAAAGGGATCTCCTTGGCTGAGGATTKTCCCAGAAAGGCTCCAACTGCCCCCAAAGCCTCGTGCATTACCCAGGCACTAAACCACACACAAACCGAGCCCCCGAGGACAGGGAATTAATTGCTCATTTCCCAGAAACCTCAGGCAGTTTGTCACAGGCTAATAAAGAGAATAATGGATCATGGGGGAAACTCATAATTAGGTTCACCAAACGTAGCCTAGGCTTCTGTTTTTGTTTCAAATATCAGCTCCACCAAAGTAGGAGTATTTTGTGTTTCTACGATTTCCTGAGCGAAATTGGGAGGAAATCGTAAAACGCTAAAAAACACCCACAAATTAAAAGTTCTTATCTTGACACGAAAATATTATTCAGAATCTCTGTGGATTGTTTTACTAATTTCCAAAATGGATGATCAAATACTGAGTGATCCCTCCACGGCTGCCAATATTTTTAATAGGCATCTTAGTCAATGTTAGTACAGCTGTCCTTTCAAATCAACCCTTCTGGTGACTCACACTTGGACTCGGAGGTTTCCCGAGGTTTTATCTGCTCTTGGTGGGCCCGTCCTTGGATCCCGTCACACGAGAGAGCAGGAGGTTCCTCCTCATCCAAAACACACAACCCACTGTGCAGTGAAAAGGACACACACAATTAAAAGAGGCAGGAAAAGAAGGGAAAAGGGGAAAAAAAAAAAAAAAAAAAARGAGACCGGCAGGGTCATTTCATGCTCCAGCAGATCGGCATTTCCATGCAAAACACTTGGAATGTCATATTCCTGCAGCCACCCTCCAGCCTTACTCATGGCGAGTTCACATCACCTGTTTCCCCTTGGAGTTGACATTTCCAAGGGATTTGGCTCCCRGGCGGGCAGTTGGAAAACTGAAAGGCAAGAAAGGCTCCACGTCCTGGAGAAAACACGGTGCCTTGCAAAGCCTCACGGAAACGTCGGCAGCCAACGGAAACGGAGACGAGGAAGCCATGAGACACTCGCCCTGCTGCAGAAAACAACTCTTAATGTCCATTTGAGAAATTAACATTCATTTCAGGAATTTTATTTCTCCCCGGTTAAACTTTTTCCCATGTCATTTTGACTGAAAGATTCCAGGAAATTTAATAGTGCAGTGGCAGAGGGGAGAAAACTTTGCCCTCTAAAAATCTCATTCTTCAGGTGGAAAAGTGCTTTTTGACCCAAACTGTGACAGGAGAGAGGTTTTGTGTCGATAGCTGGAGTTTTGTTACTGCCCAGATCGCTCTTAGACCCGAAAAAAATAAATAAAAAAAAYCTATGGCGAAGTCTCCGGGCTGAATAATTTTGAAGCCTCCAGTAGCTTGAAATATCTCCAAACCTATTAAACCCTGAAACCAAAATAAAYATTTTGTCCTCCCTTCATGGCAGCGTAAAGAATGTCTTAAGTCAACCCGTCCACTTGCCTGCCAAYCCCAAATTGCCCTCAAGAACATATTCTCCAGGGCTTTGTCCAATCGGCTTCAACATTCCTCAAGCAACAGGGGGTTCTACCACGTTCCTGGAAAGGCTTCCCCACAATGTGGTCCCGTGTCCTTTGTGAAAAGCACCGTGAAGCGCCCGTTACCTGCGAGCGCCGGAGCTGGAGGGGAATCCAGTTTTCCATCCTGTGGTCAATCCCATGCTTTCAAACATCTTTCCAGGCTGGATGCAAAGGAAAGCGAAATATCTTCAAGATTTTCCTACCAAACAAGACTCTGAGAGAAAAGGACACTTGCAGATGATATAAATGTCGATAAAGACGGAATTTTGGACCGAGTTGAGGTTTATTMTTTCTATATAACTCATATGCTGCAGCATCTCAAGGAAAAAAAAAAGAATAAAAACACTTCCTGAAACTAGAACCCAAAACTTTTYTTTTTAAAGAAAACTCATCAGAATTGCTGCTTACAAACCGTATCAGTTTTATCAAATTGGCTTTTTCCAAGAGGAAAACATTCCTGCAGAAAATTTCCCATTGGCTCGCAGGCAGGGCTTTGCAATACCAAGGTCAGAAAGGGTTTTTTATTTCTGCTCTCCAAGAATTTCCACTGCCCAGCTATTGCTTTCCCAGAAGATGCATTTCACAGAAAATTATTACATTGSAATTGGAGGGTTCCTTTTAAATCGAAGGAATTTAAATATTTTAWTCAGTGTATTCAGGAGGGGTGCAGGACCAATGACTAAATTCAAACAGTGTTTATGTAGAGCCAATTCTTTATTTTCTCAGAATTTAAATTCTTATGCCTTTTGTTTCCAAAATATATTTATTCAGTTAAGAACCTAAATGTTCCTTAAATTAAAGAAATGTCAAYACACAACTTGAGCTACTCCAGAATTTCAAATTAAGGCAGGGCTCGAGGTGGATTCCTGAATCATAGAACGGTTTGGGTTGGAAGGGACCTTTAAAGGTCATTTAGTCCAACCTCCCYGACATGAGCAGGGACATCTTCAACTAAATCAGGCCACTCAGAGCTCTGTCCAACTTGACCTTAAGTGTTTCCAGGGATGGGCATCCACCACCTCTCTGAGCCAATGTTTTACCACCCTCATTGTAAAAAATTTCCTTTTTTTCTATCTAATCCAAACACCAATATCTGACATAAACACCCATCCCCTGTGCCAAAACCCAGTTCAGGCACCCTCCCATCTTAAAGGCTTCTCGAACTCCCTTCACCACCGAAGGCCCACAGCATTGATTAATAATTATTTGCAGAGGGAAGCTGCCTGCACTGTCAGCCCTTTCATATTGATTAAGAAGCACTCGGCAAGGAAAGGCTGGGTGGCTCCGGCTCTGGGAAGTGCCAAGGAAAATAAAGCTGGTATTAGTGATCCTCGGCGTCTTTGCTGAGAAAAAGGCAGCATTGTGGGCTGGGAGACTGCTCACCCAAGGCAGATCCCTCCCAGTTATCCAACAACAATAACAGCATTGGATAAATAGGTGGGATACTCACGAGGGGAACCAGCGGAGGGAATTGAAAAAGAGAAAAAAGAAGCGAAAAGGAGAGGAAAAAAGGAAGGTGTTAAGACTTTCCAGCATTCTGAGAGAACAGGGTTTTATCCTCAGCCGGGGGAAAAACAGATTTACTAAACAGGGTGACCTCACTTGTTTGCACAGCATTCAGTAACATGAATTTTATTACCTGGGGTACCTCCACGGGAGCTTGCAAAGCCTTTCCAGCAGCCCTGTGAAAGATGCCGAGTGTATGGAAAAGACATAAACCAGCTGGAGGAAGGAATGGCACAGCTGGGGGAAACAAAAAAACAGAGGCTGGAAACACCAACCAGGGTGTAAATAAAACCGAGAGAGCGAAATCCTTTACTGTGAGCGTGGGGGTTGCCCAGGGAAGTTGTGGATGCCCCTGGAAGTGTCCAAGGCCAGGCTGGATGGGCTTGGAGCAACCTGGGATAGAGGAAGGTGTCCTTGCCCATGGCAGAGGGTGGAACAGGAGGTGGAACAAAATGAAAAAAAACCCAAACCRCTCTGGGATTCTCTGGTATTGTGGACATTCAAACATTGCTCTGCTCTGCCCAGTGTCAGCTCACCAGTGAGGGTTGTTTGAACTGGTGATGGGGAGGTTTCTTCTTGTTACCTGGGAGAAAAGACYGACCCCCASCTGTCTGCACAAGTGGGAGAAGCTGTCTCAGCGTCTCCTGGGGCTGAGAGCCTCTCGTGGCTGGGAGAAGAGCGTGGGCAGAGCTTTTCCACACACACCGGCACAGGGCTGAACCAACAGGATGCTCAGGAACACTGCTGCCATTCCCTGAGCAGTTACCAAGGAGTGGGAACCGAGTTCCATGGGAATAACTTGAGCCCAGCCTTGTTCCCAGCAAGCCTGGACAGTCCTGAGCCGTGAGGTGACCACAGGAAGGAGCAAGGACCAACTGAGCAGTTGCCCACGAGACAAACAATGACARAATTGCATCAGCTGTTCCTCCCAGCCAACACTCAGCCAGAGAATCCCAGAATCCCACCACGGTTTGGGTCACAAGGGATCCTAAAGGTCATGGAGTTCCAACCAGCCATGCAGGAGTTCACTCGCTGCAAACTAAACCACCTCTGATTTATCCTTCTTCGAATTTTGTGAGGGAATTTCTCAGCAATAAAGACAAGAATTTCTGGGAGAAGCAGTGGAAACAACCAGATGAGGACACAAAAATTCCTCATTTTGGTTGTGCATTCATCCCCAGGTGCTGGCCCACCCCAAGGAATTCCCTCCCAGCTCCACCTGCTGGCAAGCAGGACATTCGGGCCACTGCTGTGGTCATGGGGTTGGGCTCCAAGGGGACATGGATTGTTCCTGCTGGCAAGCAGGACATTTGGGCCACTGCTGTGGTCATGGGGTTGGGCTCCAAGGGGACATGGATTGTTCCTGCTGGCAAGCAGGACATTTGGGCCACTGCTGTGGTCATGGGGTTGGGCTCCAAGGGGACAGCGATTGTTCCTGCTGGTGCCATTTTGCCGAGCGCCCCTCATTCCGTGTGGCACTGGCTTGACTCTTCCTGTGAGGTGGGAACAGCTCTTCCCTGCCCAGGGAAGCAAATTCAGTCCCCTGCCCTTGGGAAGCGCGGTGGGGAAGTCCCAGCTGGGACGAAGGAACTTGGGAAGAAAGCAGAGGGAGCCTGGAGCTGGCAGCTGTTCCCAGAATTTTCCTTGGGGCTGAATTGCTCTTGACCTGAAAGACCATCAAGAAGAGTTTAGGCACAGGGTGTGACTCCTGGGGATGGTCTGTGCAGGGCCAGGAGTTGGACTCCATGATCCTGGTGGGTCCCCTCCAACTCAGGACATTCTGTGATTCTGGGAAGAGTCTTCTCCAAGCGGGATTGGAGCAGCGAGATCTTCCAGACCGGCCTTTAGGAGGTCCAAGACTGAATGTGGTCGTCTAGAAATGGGAATCTCGTGTCCTCTGAGACAACCCGAAGTGTCTCACCCGTCCTGCTTCGCTTCCCAGAGGGAGGAGCGGAGGTTGCACCTCTGCCTCATGCTGGGGAAGATAACTTCAGCTTTATCAGTGTATTTGACACRGCCACAATGATAAGGAGTTGTAAAAAGATAAGATACAGATACAGACATGCTGAGATAACACGGTATCAGTGCAGGACCCTTCAAAGCCCTTTGAATGACTAAAAAACCAAATCCTGATTAAAATATAGGATTGGGTCCAAAACACAGCTCAGGCCAGGCCTTAAGACAAGTTCCTCCAGACACAACAATCAGAACAGCGAGAGCAACATCGTCTGGTTTTTGCTGTTACCAGCTGAGAGGAGGAATGAAAAATAGAAAAAAAACCAAAAAACAGGGAGAAAAAGAAAGAAACCAAGAAGAAAGGAAGAAGATTGCAAAGAAAACCCCAGTAGCTGCGGAGCATTCCCTAAAAGCAGGGATTAAATACAGCTGTTTTTCACATGCTAGAAATTTGATATTTTCAAATGTACRACAAAATATATGTCCTGAGAAAATAAGAGGGGGAAAAAAAAAAGGAATCATGAAAAAGTCCCAACTTTTTTTTCTAAATATGAAATATTTAATTTCTAAATATAGAAATTAATCAAAAATCACGAGCTGGCAATAATTCCTGGGACTGGCTCATGCCTAATTAAGATGCCACAGCCCCAAACACGCAATGCTTTGGTTTATCAAAAAGCTGGTTACAAACACTGTTATTTATGGCTGCTGGGAATGCACTTGGGAATGCTGGGTGCATCCATTTGGGATCTTCCCCTGGCTTCTACAGACCAGGAGCTGAGGTCAGCGGTGTGGAAAACATCAGGGTGTGGGAAGTGAAGCCTTTGTAGGGAGTKCGAGGGGCTTTGGGGCTAATTCCGGGTTTGGAAGCACTGATGAAGCTGTAGAGGGACAACATGGAATCAGGAAGGGTGGGAAAGGGAGGCAAAGCCATGGAATCCCATTTATCCCATAAATCACCCCAGTACAGGCTAAGCCAAGGCCATATGGAGACCAGCAAAGCAGATGTCCCAATCCAAGCCCCACCCAGCGGGATCTCCAGGGACGTTTCCTGCTGCTCGGGCTCCTCCACCCACTCGGGCACATCCCTGCGGGAAGGGAGAGGAGCTGCAGGGCACCGGGGATGGAACATGGAATGCGCACTTGGCTCTTCCCTGGGGCAGGGGACAGAGTACAGAGAATTCCCAGCATAAAAAAGGGAAGTGTGAGAGCGACACTTTGTCCACTACCTCCAGAATAAAACGAAATGCTTGGAAATAACCACGGGGAAGTCAGGAATCGCTCGTTAATTCCAAAGGATATTTGGCAGTTGTCATCATAATTCCCATTTCAGTTGAGCTACAGCTCAGGTGGGAGCCAGGCTGGACAGAGCATTGGGGAGGGCATTSAGCAAAAAGGTTTTATGATGATCCTGCTCCCATTTTATGCTTYTCTTTCCTCAAAATGATCAGGGGTAAGTGTATCACATTCCTTCCATTAGTGATTCCTACATCAACTGTACCACACAGGTAATTTAAATAATGAATTAAAAGCCCTGTGTAAAGCAAGAATGTCTCAAAATTATCATTTGCATAGAAAATAACATGAATTTTAAAAAAACCCACCTAATTTAAAATGAATAATTATTAAATTATGGGCCATATTTTCAGTTCTATAATTCCCAAATACTCAAATTATCAGGCCTCCCACACAGCTGTTTATTTTGCATTTTGAGTGTGTTCAACCTGCTGGAACCGGCTCTGGATTTCTCACAAATTCACGATACAGAATCCCAAAAATAAAAACGAAATACGGAATTACGCAAACGCTCTTCCCCTCCTGATGGTGCAGCAGCACATCTCACACGTGAAGTGATTTCAGGTGAGTGAGAGGGAAAAACGAGGTKGTTTAGGTGAGGTTGGCCTTGGGATCTTGGCAACAGGAGCCAAGAAATGGGATCAGAAAACCACGGGCTCAAAATTCCTACAAATGCTTGCAGTGGAGTTACYTTTTTTTAATAAAATATGTTCTGGTTTTTGTGAAAAACATTGCTATTTTCATCACATTTCCTCCTTGCTATCCTTTCCTTTGTACTTCTATGCACTGAAAAGATTCTTTTTATTTTTTTTTAAATGAGAATTACGGCTCAAATATCTCCTGTCACTGCTCTGAGACACAGCCCAAGCTCCCCAAATAACTCATCTCCCACRGTGTCATCCATCGGGATATTCTGGCGTGCCCAGGAGGCCAATCCATGGGGGAAAGTGGGAATAGAAATGATTGCACTCTGATTTTTGAGGGGTCAGAGCTGCATTTTCTAATTTTTTTTTTCCAGTTTTCAATTTAAAAAATTGCTTTTTGCACAGATTAAAAAGAAACAACCCAAAACTTTATCCAACCTGCTGTAGGCACTCTCACCAGTGGCCTATTTCTGCTCATTTATTTATTTATTTATAACCCATTTCAGCTCATTTTCAGAAAAATTCACCTGTGCCTGTTTCTCCCACCTTTGCAGCTTCAAAAGCGGAAACCTTCAGTTCAGCTTCTCCCCAGCCAAGCCCYCCCACTTCCAACTCAAAATGCAATTTATTGCCACGATAAACCAAAGAAGACTCACGGAAGACTCAACCAAACCCAGCTTGGGCAAGGCCACCGCCAGCCCAGGGCTTTGAGATGCCCAGAGCATCCCAAAAAATCCTAGGAATTGCTCCTTTGTGTCTTTTTCCAAGTGGCAGCTGATAGAAATAGGCTTTTTAAGAGGGAAAATTCGAAGTTAATAGCAAATGCAACCCAGAAATGAACCTCAGTTATGAACAAACTCCCTCCTCACTGTGCCCTTGGAGTTTCCGAGCTGGGTTCGTGTCCCAGGGATTGGCACAAGGAATGAAAAAGGCAAACAGGCACAGGTGAGGTCATTCACACCTGGGGAAGGGAAAACTTCGGTTTTGGTGAAGTTTCTTTGCCTCAGGAGACAATAAATAGAAGAATAATAGAGAGGTGGCTCATGGAAAACACGACCAACCTCGATGTTTGGGACATTTTGCCCAAATCAAGTCACCAAATCAGGCAAAGTGTCTCAAATATCTTCTTTATGCCTTTTTTTTTTTTTTTAAAGCTCTGTCCAAGACTTCAATTTTATTTAGAAGTAACAAATCCCATTTTTGCCTCCTTAATCCTTACAAAAATAAGTGAAATTTCAGACACTCAGAGCCTTCTGTCTGAATCACCAAGCAGGCTTAAATTGGCAGAATTTCCCAGCAGATTTTAGGGGATTTTTTAGGGCTGGAGGTCCCTTTAGTTAAAACCTCAGTGCCCAATCACTTCATTGTCATTTTATTCCCTCAGCCCTCCCACCAGGCTGCCCAGTTCTCCTCGGACATCACTCATGGAGAGCCTGGTCCAGCTTTAACAAGTAAAATCCCAGAATCCCAGAATGGTTTGGGTGGGAAAGGACCTTAAAGATCGTCCAGTTCCACCCCCTGCCTGGACAGGGACACTTCCCACKATCCCAGGTTGCTCCAAGCCCAGTCCAACCTGGCCTAATCCTTTGAGAGATTCTTCAGTGCAAGCGAGAGGGGGGAAATGGGTGTTAATTGATGCTGAGTGCCCTCGTAATTAGCGCCTTGGAAATGACCACTGCCCTGGGAAGCTGAGAAGGCCATGAATGAAAGAGTAGCCAGGACAGAAATGCCATTCTGGGGAGTTCATCCTCGAAGGAGAGGTGGGAAAGGGACTGGGAAGGAGGCTCTGGGTTCGAATTCTGATATTTATAATGGMTATTCTAATATTTATAACGGATATTCTAATATTTATAATGGCTATTCTAATATCAGGTGTGTGGATGTGGGGTTCTGGTCCAATCAGGGTCTGTCTATCGACTCCTGAAGGTTTTGTGTCAGTCCCCGAGTTTGGAATTCTGCAGGGAATGCTGCCAGCCTTTATAGGATATGTGAATGTAAATTGTGGGATCATTAAAGCTGGAAAAGACCTTTGGGATCATCAGGCCCAACTGTTAACCCAGCRCCACCCACGTCCACCACTAAACCACGCCCCAAGTGCCAMATCCACACGTTTTTTGACCAACTCCAGGGAATACAAAAAAGAAATAAACGAGTGCAAGCCCAGACACATCAACAACTCAAGGCAGGAACAGTGGAGAAAGAGGTGGATAAAAGGCACCCCTTATCAGTCATTCCCACTGATTATCTTCCCTTTACCCACAGGTGGAGGTTGTTCCTCCTGCATTCCTTTACGTAGGAGCCTCATTTAAGGAATTAAAGGAAGCTGTGGCCKTTTAGTCCTAGAGAACACGGAATGAAACAATGGAAGATTTTGCAGGGCCTAAAACCACTGATAACCCCACAAATTCACTACCCCCACTTTGTCATTTGACAGGAGGCTTTTTTTCAAGCTCTGGCTTTGTTTTATACAAAAAATTATGAGTTTTTTACAGYCTAATTATAATTACTCACAATTCCTTCAGGGGTACCTGGAGGCTGATGTGCYGGAGCAGCTCCATGGACTTGTTTCTTGCTTTAATTCTTTAAATTTTAGCCCAYTGAAAGGGTGGCAAGGAACGTTCCTGGGCACTGGAACTCGCTCAAAGATATTGTTAAAATATTAGGAAACCCCCGGCGTGCTTTTGGCCCAGGTACAGGCGTAATTCCTTGGCACGGCTCAGGGGCTGGCACGGGCCGAGGGCCGTTCCCAGTGGGCATTTTGCACAGAGCCACCTTGTTCTGGGAGGCAAGGGTATTTAAGAGGTTGGATGTGGGCTGGTTTACGCCAGGTGGCATCAGCACGAGGGCTACATTTAATAAATTAATGGAGCTGTAGCCAGAAAGTCCAATCCACTCCCTATCCTGACAATAACTCCTGGAAGCAGCAGCGGAAGCGACCTGGGCGAGGATGTAGAAAGTGGAATGGCTCCTCCTCTTTTCCAAGCAACTTCCCACCACCTGGATATCCCTGGTCCCGGGGGAGGTGCCCCATTTTGCATTTGACAGGAGTTACCCCCTGTATCAGGAGGGACTCCCACATCCAGCGTCACTTCCAGCTCTAATTCCCACTCTGGGACTGCTCCTTGCTCCTGGGCAGGAGTGGAGGAGACAGCTTGAAGCAAATGCCTCRGGAAACACAAAAATCCTGCTGCTCTCCCCTCTGCATCCCAGAGCACAGAGGCAGGATGTGAACTCTGGAATGTAGCAGGATTTGGGGCTCTTTCCTGCTCACCTGTGGTGCCCTCACATCCCAAATAGTGTTGAGGGCACTTCCTACAACCTGGCCCCAGGCCCAGCTCTCAGAGTGAGGAAGGGATGAGTTTGCACAAGTCATGTCTCATTTCCAGCCCTCCTTCACCTCTCTGGCCCTGTGTCTGTCCTTCTAATTAGACTAAAGAAGTTTAAGCATCTCATCTGTCTCTTAACTCAGTCAGAACCTCTAAAAGATGTTCAAAAGCACCAGCACAGCTTGAGCTGTGTTAATGATGTTAATGATGATGATGAATCAATATCAAGTGTTTCAGGCCAGGTGGGAGCACCCTGGTCTAGTGGAAGGTGTCCCCTGGGACCTGACTCCTTYATCTCATCTCTTGGTGATTACTTTTATTTTTGCCCAAATAACAGTCAGATCTCCATCTTTCATGCCTGTTTAAGAGGAAGCCCTGCATAAAATTTGTCTCCTCATTCTGTGTTTTYGCTCACATGCTCTTCTCCACTCATCTGTGCTCACTCCTTGGTTCCCTGTGGGTTACACGCAGAGTTCCACACAAAACACACACCTCAGKGTAGCTGGTAAGAGGTTCAGGCAGGTCTTTATTTCTTTCTAAGCTTAAGGCACCTCTATTTTTATAGGATTTTACTCAGTTCCCATGCTSCCCTCCTGCTCAGCACATCCACAGCTGCGGGATGAAACCCCCTTCAAGGCACCGAGCAAAACAACGGGAGAGAAGGGGGGAAAAAACCTGTTTTATTTTCCTGGGGGTGAAATCTCCCCTCTGATACTTGTTTTGATCCCAAATTCTCTCGATGCATTGTAGCTTCACCCACTTCCTCTGCGGGAACAGCTGTCCAAACGCCGCCACATCCTCGGCTCCTGCGGCTTCAGCGCTCCCATCAGCAGCTCCTCCAGGGGCTGCCTGTGAGGTTCCAAGCCTGCCAGTTCCCATTGCCCAGCTGCCAGGAAGTGGAATGGGAGGTCAGCTGGGAAGCTGAAGGCGGCAGGGGGTTACCCYGCAGGGCTTGGTGGGAAGCAAACCAGAGGTAGATCCATCTCCCATCCCGTTGTTCCCAATCGTTCACTCTTCCGGCTTAAAAGCGGAGCAACCTGSTCTAGTGGAAGGTGCCCACGGCAGGGGGGGTGGGAACTGGATGATCCTGGAGCTCCCTTCCAACCCAAACCACCCCATGATTCCGTGAAAAACACCTGGATCAAAATGTTTGCCTGGCTCCTCAGGGCTTTGAGCGGATATTTCTCATCACAAGGAGGGACAAAGCCAAGCAAAAGCAGAAGGTGCTTTGGTTCTGCAGGGTTTTCAGTGATTTAGTAAACAATTCCTTGGGTGGATAATAACCTGTGAGGAGCACAACAGTGGGATACCATCCCAGCATCAGCATAATCCGGGAAAAGGATCCGTCGCTTCTGTTGGAGGATGAACAGCTCTGGTTCTGTGTAAAGGAACCAGCTCTGAAAAGGTTCACTGAAAGCCTGGGTGCTTTTCCCACAGCAGGAAATGAGAAYGGAAGGTGAAATAAATGCAAGAACTTTGCATGCATGGGAAGGAGAGAATTGGAAAACCAAACGGACTTTGGGAAACACTCTGGAGACACCAGCCAGCGTTTCCAAAGCAACAGAATCACACAATGGTCTGGCTTGGAAGGGACCTTAAAGATCATCTCCTTCCAACCCCGTGCYGTGGGCAGGGACACCTGCAGCACACCATCGAGGACACGGCAGCCCCTGTTCAACACTCTGACCTGGGTTTACAGCAGTTTATCAGGGAACACTGGAAGGGCAGCYGGGATACAGCTCTTCCCAAGCTCAGCGTTCCTATCCCACGCCCAGTGAGTCTCCCAAACAATTTGGATTGACTATTTGCTTGTTTGAATCATTTGGATCACACTTAGTTGCCTCTCCAGGGGTCCAAAGTGTTGGTAAGGAGGGCATGGACACAAAAAGCCGTGAAGGGACTGCAGGTGGAGGTTCCCTCCTGCCGGCTGAGCTGCCATTATTGGTGATGTGATGCTCCTACCCCACCCCATAAAGGTTCTCTACGCTAACACGAATATTTAACCACCAAGGGAAACAAGAAGGATCTCGAGCAGTTGGACCTGCTGGTTGATGTCTAAACTTTCTCCTCATCCACGAGAARAAGTAACCCCTGTGAACCGTGCCAGGGGAGGGTTAGGGTGGATATCAGGGAAAGGTTCTTCTGTCCCCAGAGGGTGGTGGGCACTGAACAGGCCCCAGGGTGGGATTGTTGGGGTGTCTGTGCAGGGCCAGGAGTTGGATTTTGATCCTTATGGTTGCCTTCCAACTCTGCTCATTTGAAGTTCAGCTGCAATGACTTTTAGGAACTGAACAGCTCCAGGGGTCCATGGTGAAGAAAAGGACATTTGATCAAGCAAGACAATGTGTGGCCTGCGATAATGACGATTTTTTTGAATCGTTGTCGCTCATCCAGACTAAATTTGGCCACGTCCATCCTATTCCAAGCTCCAGCCAGTTATTTTGGAATCACACCCTGACAGGGACGCTCTGCCAAGGTATCCTGACTTCTCCAGCAAAGTATGACGACCGTGCAATCCCATGGGGAACTGATGGAGTCCAGCAGCCTCCCGAACTTGTTTAATAATGTYATTTAAAATAGATATAGAGGCATTTCTCCAGTTCATGGTACCACTACAACACACTTGTCACCCTACTGAGCTTTAGGGTCATTTGAGGCTTAAATTATCCACAAGGACAGGCTCATGTTCAGGAATAAGGCTGAAGGAGGCACAGGGTCTCCCACAACCACTGGACACGGACCTTTCCCAACAGATGTGAAGAAAGAGGAGCAGACTTCAAGTATAATTTAAAATACATTTATTGTTTCATTTGTTCTGGCTTTTTTTTTCTTTTTTTTGTTATACAAAGATGTTAAATAACTTAAATACATTCTCAACAGTCACTCAGAATCAGATTTATACCTACAAGCTGTACATATGAGGTAGAGAAAAATAACTTAGGCTCCCATAAGACATTGGAAAATAAAACAAAACAAAAAGAAAAACAAGAAAAATACTAATCCTTCATGTTAGTATTCCCACCTCCCTTTAAAAGGAAACGCCATCCCAGGTGTGCAAAACAAATCCTAGACTTTACATCCATGCTCCAAATCGCTGAAGACTGGGGTGGTACAAGGGGAATTCCCGTGCTGGTTTGGTGAGGGCTTTTCCGGATGGGTCCGTGCCCGAGGGGAGCTGGAAGGATTATCCACACTTATGCCTGAACTCATTCCCACCTCTCTTATCCCCTTCTATTGTCAGCAGGGAAAACTGGCACCTCCACAAGGGTCGAACACCTTCTMGAGGTGCCTACAAGGACTGCAGACCACGGGCTCCCTATCTGAGGGGGGATGAGTYCAGACCCATGGCAAACACAACGCCAACGCCTTTCCCAACATTCCTGAGGGGAGGAATCTCCTGTCCTTTTCCGGTTACCTTGGAAGGGTTTTTCCCATTTCTGAAACCATTCAGCCACAACTGAGAGAAAGGCAGAATTCCGATGTTTCCCCCRACAGCTGAATTTGATGTTGGTCTCACACCCTCCTTGCTCCCTACACCCCAGGAATTGCAGTTACAGGAAGCCCACCACAATGCCAGAGTTAAAYTCTGCTGCCAAATCCATTTTCTTTTCTTCTCACCCACAAAGCCTCSAGATTCCCTTTTTTGCTTGTTTGTTTGTTCTGTCCAGAAATCCTCTGCTTGTGGAATTTGTAATGATTTGGTCAAATCCAACGTTAATCAGTGAAAAATACATCTGAAAGCTACTCAATGGTAATATCCACGAGCAGGTTTCAGGGGGTTGACCAGATTCAACCAGGAGGTTGGAATGAGATGATCCTTAAGATCCCTTCCAACCCAAACCATTCCATGATTCCTATGATTCCCCTGGACCYGCTCCTGCGCCATACTGGGCAATGCGGCCCAGAAAGGCCACATCTCGCGTTTCCTGTGGGAAAACGTCACTCTCTAAAAGTCATCACCTAATTAGCATCCTAAAAAAACTGAAATCCAGGATGAGCTGGCCACGGAAGGCAGACTCAACCCAACAGATGTGCCCGCAGAGCCGGATAAACCGGGAATGAGGAGCTTTACTGCACCTGTTCCACCGGGAACAGAACAGGCCGGATTTTACTGCAGCATCAACTGAGGAATTTTTCACAGGCACCATAATCCACCGGAAAATCACCTTAAGCAGCAGCTACTCCATGAAAGCACCCTTGAGAAATCCGTCCCTTCATCTGGGGTCTCATCCAACCCTACCCCAGCCAAAGCACCCGACTGTATGTTCCCTAAAACGGGGCAGCTGGAAAACGACGGACAAAGGAATTCCGGACCTGGGCTGAAGGCAGGCAGATGTCAACGAGCTGGTTGACAACGGAAACTCCTCAGAAAATTATTCCGGCCCCTGCTCAGGTCTCCAAACCAGCAATCCCTAAAAGATCTTTTGAAAACAGAGGGGCCATAAATCATTCCCTGCTTCCCAAGGTGAAGGACAGGCTTCCTGAACCACGGCACATCAAATCCCCAGCTCCCCACTTTTACACTGCCCCATTCAAACAGATAAAAGTTGCTTGTGTTGGATCAAGCCTGGAATTTGGTCCTTTTCATTTAACCTTCCCATGTACTCAGATTAGGATTTTTTTTTTTCCCCAACCACCTTTTTAAGAGTCACTCTTCCCAGGCCAACTGAGCTCAGTAGCAAATCCCTGGTTATTCCAAACAGGATTGGGCTTTCCTCCATCCAGACCCATCCCAAAACCGGGATGTTCAGCTAAAAAAGGGTAAACTTGAAATTTTGGGGTAGATTTTTTACATTTCCATTACAAGCTACTCCTCCTTCAGAACTCATTTTTAGCGTTAATAATGCTAATAATTAAAAATCCCCTTTGATGAAACACTGCTTGCTTCACCAACTGGGGTTTTTGATAAGTGGGAGACAAGGAGAACGTAATGTTTAGGACTTGTTTTGCATTTCTCCACATCCGGCACAAATGAGTCAGTCACACAGAACAGAAGCTTGTTAAAAAAACAGATGACGGGTGCAACAATTATTTCTGTGGGTTTTTATTTCTTTTAATAGAAAATTCTAATATAAAACAGCAAACGTTTTCAGTTTGCCTTGTTTACAAAAATATTATATATATATTTTTTTTTATATTTCTGACATAACTAAGCGCACTATTCAATAAAAATATTCTTCCATCAGCTAACTTCTCTTTTTAAAAAAATTAATAAAAAAGATATATAAATAATGGTTGCACCCCCCCGCCCCACCACCCCAAAACTGATCTTGCTGGATCAGCTTAGGAGAACCAACACTTTGACACTTTTGGGGGGACAGGGGGTGAAAGGGGGTCAGGAACCAGAGGTCTCCCCTCCACCCATCCGTCCTTCTCCAGTTGCATCTGAGCAAAATCCTGTTTCTCTGGGGATAACAAAAAGGGGGAAAGTTGCTTTGCACTTTTTTTCTTTTTTAATATATGTGAAAGGACACCATGAAAAATTCAGGGACCCCAATCCACTCTTGAAGTAGTTTTATAAAACTGAGCAATTTCATTGAATTGCACTGGAGATCCAATGGTGTGGGGGTAGAATGAGCCTCTCTGGGAAAATCCAGTTTAATCCAGCTGGGACAAAAAGGCTTTGAACACTCCCCACTGTTTTATACAGGAGTTCATGGTCTCTTTTATGGGGTTTTCCAGGCTTGTGTACAGAGCAGCACAAGGAGAAGCTCCTACTCCACGAGTTAATTCAACTCCAACACAGCTCTCACCATCAGAAAACCCAGGCCAAGCACTCCAAAGGGGTTTGGGATGGTTTGACATCTCTCCCTGCTCCTACTTGTTTCCTCCTACTCAACCTCCACTGGATTTTTCCAAAAYGAGGCTTTTCCCCCCATTCCTTCCTCTACGATAAGGCAAACATCGGAAAACGCTGGAACTAAAGACCCCCCAGTCCAAAGCACACCCACAGAGTGGTGCAGGGGGGAGAAGAAAAATAACCCACATTTGTTTTACCACCCTAGGTCAAAAGGCCAAGAAGACAAGTTCTCCTGATTTCAGAGTGTTAGTATATTTTATACACTGCCTATACATTTAACACATGTGCCTCGCTACTATTTAGTTATTTATAATTTTTTTTTTTAACCACAGGAGAATAAACCTTGCTATTTACAATATATAACAGGCAACGTAATATATCCACATGAACATAAATACACTTTGTGGTGTTTTTTTTTGTTATTAATTTTTTTGTCTTTTTTTTTTTTTTTTTTTTGTTGTTGTTGTTGTTGTTGTATTTTAAATACTTACAGAAAGCATCCAGGCTTCAGTGCGTGAGTTATAATACACAGAAGAGCTCTTTCACTCAGTAGTTCATTCACTCTTTGCTGCTTTCTTCCAGTCAAGCTTGGCCAATCTGCCTCATTCCCCACCCATCTCTCTCTCCCCCACACTGCCGAACACACCAAGCTTCCCTATCCCATCCCATCCCATCCCGGCGTTTTCTCTGGATATCTGTGCCAACATTCCCCTCTCTTCTGCTTCTAGGGACTCATTCTCCTCTCACACCAGTSCAATGTGGAGTTACCCCAGCGAGGTCAACRGAGACAGAGACACCAGTGAAAAGGAGGAAAATGAGGCCCATGGTTTAAATATAACAATAAAAATAATAATAATTAATAATAATAATAATAATGCACATAAATTGCGGCCCATCCTTTAATTAAGAACAGATTAAAAAAAAAAAAAAAAGAATGGAGCCAGAAATAGTAATTCAGACCCAAAAAAATCCTGTTTTGAGCAGGTTTGGATCTGGCTTTACYTTGGAGGGGAAGAGCTATTCTAGAACACACAAAAATGTAACAGTGAGTTTGCACATATGTGTGAGAGAGAGAGACAGAGGGAGAAAGAATTTAACATAATACCACATTGAAACCATAAGAAGGTCCTTCTGAAGGGCTTTTACAATAAATAAATGTTCAATATTTATATATATATATATATATATATATTTATGTGTCGGTGTGTGCATATATATCTCTATATACACACTGAATAATAGGTTTCTAGGCAATTTATTTTTTAAACCATTAGATAAACTGCTCAGGGGTGACTTTCCCAAAAGCTGCGAGACCTTCCCGGTGCTTTGCCGGGGTGAGAGGTGGGAATTCYGTGTGTGAGTTCCACCTCCTCCTTCTCCAGCATTATCCCAACCTCCAGAATTGTACAGCAAAAAAACCATCAAAAAAACTCAAGATTTGATGCCAACGAGCCAGGCTGGACTGCAGGTATTTGTCACCAAGGAAAACCAAAATTTATCTTTTCTCCTCCCAGTAGATGCACATGAACAGCTTAAATATTAGTGGCTACTCTTTGGGGGGGGAGGGGGGGATAAAAAATTGAACAAAAATAAGGGGAAAAAAAGACTTTGAAAATAATGGTCCATCTTGGGAAATTGCTCTCGGTTTGTTCTGCTAATATCTCCTAATTATTGGAAAACCTCCTCTTTTGAACACCAGATCAATGGCTTACACAAACTTGGTGGAAATTGCTACTACTGGGCAATCAAAAATCACTACCAAAAATCAAACAAAACACCCTCTGCTCTCCATTGTTTCCTCAGAAAGCTTCGTTGAGGCATCCGCTGGCTGCTTCCAATCCACTTTTCTATGAAGAACATTGGCACATCAAGTCCTGGAGTGTCAATCTCCTCTTCCAAGGGAAAAAGAAATGCTGGAGGTTGTCACGTGTTTCACAGCGTTGGAGTGATCCACCCCTGCAGTCAAATTTCTGGCTTCTCTCGACAGGTTGTCTCTGTGTGTCAACGATTCCAAATCCAAGAGTTTGTTAGGATTTAGCAGATAAAATACAGTTCTCGATCTAGTGGTTAAAAAAAAAAAAAAAGAAAAAAAAAATATCTTAAGGTCATAGGGTTTACATACAGCTTGTGTCATGTACCACTGCCATGGTTTAGAGTAAATGGAATGATGACCTAGCAAAGAAAAGTCAGCTCCTCCAGAGGTCTGATCCGGGCCAAAACGGCTGCTCCACAAAGCAAGGCAGCCCCGGGTTCCAAGATGCACTCGGATTTCTCTTGTCCTACTCAAGAGGAAACACGTCCAAAGTCAGCTGGCGTAAGACTCCACAGAAGTTCCAGTTCGGATTTCTGAAGCAGTTACCACAGGGTGAATTCCATCAGCGAGAGGCGGGAAGAGGAGGGAAAAATAAATCATGCGCGAAGCGAAAATGAAACGAAAGTAGTGGTTTAGGAAAAAAAAAAAAAAATTAAATGTAAGACAGCGATAGTGCTAAAGAACCTGCATTTGGAGGAATTGTTTTAAATAAAGAACGTGGGATTGGGCTGAAGGGGACAGGCACATCTGGTTTTCCGCTGTCTTCCCGACCTCTTTCTTGGATCTATTTCTGTCTCCAGCGTGGTGGAGCCAACGTTTTTGGAGCTGGTTTTGGTGACAGTGCACGCGGACACGGAGCTGTCATTACAGAGCCGGCGCTCCCAGCGGGTCTCTTTGTCAGAGCCTGGTTTGCTCCATGTGCAGAAACTCCACTGGAAGAACCATCAGGAACCATCATTCCCTAACAAATCCCTCTCCAGTTTTAGGAGAAATAAACGTCCGCTTCCCGCAGCATCGCACTTAAAGCGAAGATCTTTTGTATCTGCTCAGCTCCCTAAGCASCTGGGTGAGCTCCAGGAATAAAGCAGTCCAGGGTATTTATGCCAAAGGGAATATCTTAGCCCAGGAGTCCATGGAGGATTGCTGAAACAAACGTTCCAAGGAGAAATGATCCGCCAAACTGCGCAGACCACGAAGGTGAAGGTCAACTGGTGTCTCACCCCAGTGTGACAGGCACTTATTTCCACATGGTTGGACCTCATGAAAATTCAGTCTACAGGAAAACAAAAACAAAAAAAACAACAAAAAAACCCCCAAAAAACAGCAACACAGCTGGGTCACCTGTACCCTACAAAGTGCTTATGTCTCAACACAGCTTCCAGCTCCCAGAAGGTCAACCGAACCCTGTTTGTCTCCGTAGGAAGTTCTCCCCGCTCGCCCCCGTCAGTCCTTGCAGGTGTAAACCTCCTCCCTCTGGGTGCACTGCTTGCACTCCACGTAGCAGCACCAGCGCACCTGGCACTGGCACGGCCGCGTCACCACGCGGCTCTGCGTGTTGTGCCCCCGGCCGCAGCAGATGCTGTCGCAGTTCTTGTCCTTGTAACACTTCCTGCCCGACGTCCCCGGGGAGTAGCGGCTCATCAGGCAGAAGCTGGGCGAGTCGTCGATGTACACGAGGTCCGTAGTCCTTGGGATTTGATCGCTGTGGCCGGGGGCGGATTTTTTCGGGGGGGAGATGTCGCCTTCGCCCGTGGCCTCGTTGGTGGTGCTGCCCACCTTGAGCGAGGTCTCGTACTTCTGCTTCAGCTGCTTGCCGATCTCGTGGAAGGGCGAGAGCTGCCGCCAGCACGTCCGCACGGTGCAGGAGCCGGACACGCCGTGGCACTTGCAGGTGGTCTCCACGCCGGCTTTGATGACCTGAGGACACACGGCCCCAAAAGAGAATCAGTCATGGCGGAACAAATCCAGACACCAAGCAAAAAAAAAGATATTTTCTAGAAGACCCTCCAAAGACACAAAGTTGACGACAATATAAAAAGTATCTGTTGGAAGAGGACAAAAAACACATAGTACAGGAAATACTTAATTCAAAAGGCCCTTAGTTCCCAGAAACTTATTCTTAGTTCTCAGAATATGGCATTTACCTGCAAGAAGGTTGCTTAATTGGCTAATTAACAATGCTAGAGAGGCGCACAAAGGTTGTCCAGTGCTGCCACTCATCGTGTAGACAGAGATCAGAAACTGTGATGCAACTGAGAGATTGATACATATTTTAACGCCTATTTATCTATGTCAATGAGGCATAACAAAAGTGGAAGGAGTGGGTTTAGTGGACGGAGGTGGGAGGTGGCACATGCTCCAGAACACAGGAGTGGACAGKAGGAACCTTGTCCATACCACAGGACCCCAAACTCATCAACTGACTGATGCTAAACAAAGGATCCCATCCTTTTCAAATCAGGCTGCAATAAAGAAGCTTCACAGCACAAAAGCACATCCATCTCTTYAGAAATAGCATTGGAATGTTCCAGCCTGCCTCCTCCAGAGAGAGATTTACACCTGGATTCCTCCACAGACAACACAAGAGCAGCCATGTTATTTAAGACAGCCACAAATAATCCACAGATTATAAACATATAGATATATTTTTTAATTCTCTCCCCCTGCCCCTTCCCCAAAATTAGGTTCTATTTTGACTTTAAATGGGTTGGGTACAGCCACCCCTTAGAASAGCAGGTGAGAACAGAGTTTGTTTCACAGAGCTGGCTCCCAGCAAGGCACCACTGCAAGTGCCCTTCCTTTGGGCATCTACGGTACCTAAAAAAGAAGAAAACAACCTCCCCCCCGTGCCCACAATGGCATCTGCCTACGCCGTGGCCTCCTGGCAGCCGAGGACTGGCTCCAGGCCATTTCCCCACCATCCGGTCCTTAATTATTTGGCCGCACGGATCCCGCTGAGCCCCGTGTGCAACAGGTCATGGACTCGGAATTGGGGCCTGGCCCAATTGTGATATTCCAGAAACATTTTTAGAAAGACAATACGCATAACGCAGCCCTGAGCAGAGCCCGTCCAATGGTCACACTTCATTCCTGTGACAGCCGAGCCCGTTGCAACTGCAATCCAATAATACACAGTAGCATTCGGAGCGGTGGCGGGTTACAGAGGGAGAAGTGTTGCTGCTCGGAGCGCTCAGCTGGGATGGCTTGGGCAAGGGCTGTCACGCTCTGTGTGCCAAAGCGTCTCGCCAAGTCCACGAGAAATCCCACAGTGTCAGACAAGAGCGTGCAGAACACATTTCAACACCGAGGAGGGGGGAAAAACCCCAACCCCGGCCCGCGCCGTCCCTCGTGTAAAGTCCCGTTTCACTGCCTGTCCAGAAGTGAGAGCTGAGTGCGTGTGAAACAAAGCCCCTCCACCTGATTTCACGCCCAGACCGTCGGCAAACAGGGAAGAAATTGCTGGGATACTTGGAAAAGGGCTGCACACTGCGGGCATTCATCAGGTCAGGCTTTCCTCAACACTTCCACCTCCCCCAGCGCATTTGCATCTGCTCCACCTGGAACAGGAGACAACCCCCATTGTACAGGAGTTGGGAAAGCAAGAAACCAACGGGAATTGGCTCAGCTTGTAACCATGGTCCTGGATTTAGAGCTGATTGAACAAGACAGGGTCATGAAATTCAGGAAGGGAACCTGGAGCCAGGGCTGTTCTTGTCAGGAGCTCCGTGGGAGAGCTGACACCGCAGGTGCACTGCAGCCAAGGCACCCACATGGGGCTGGTGGATACAGCCCAACACGTGCTGGAAAACCCGATCCTGACGGATTGGCAGCTGGCTGATGGCAGAAGACCTTGACTCAGGAACAAGCATGTAGGTTTAGGCACTTGAATCCCACCAGCCAGCCAGCCAGGGCTGACCTCACCGAGGCAAACGTTTTGAGTTTAAACACCTACGTTTGAGGAACACCTCGAAACTCCCCTCGGAGCCGGGGAAGCCAAGGCAGGCAGAGGATCCTGCAGTGAGGCAAACACCTGCTCCTCTGAACAGCTCTCCAGGCTCCCATTGCCTGCTGAGCACACCTCCATCACCACCAGCAGCCTGGGGACCCAGCTCACTCAGAGCCATCTCAGTCTGGGATTCTGTGAGCAGAATTCCCCCYTCTGGGACAAACTCAGGTGTCTAAATATCACCACCTAGCACTAATTGAGGTACTTTAAAACATTCTCCTCACACCAGCTGTCCYTCCAGGAGCATAAAAATCTCTCAAAGGACACTAAAAAGTATATTTAAGTAGATTATTCTCCTCATCTGGACTGAAAGTYGCTAATGAATCCCACTCTGGATTTTCCCGACTCGCTTCTAGCTCCTTGTTAAGCAGTGGCTGGGACAGYTCTGGTGTCATGAGCCGGTGGACCAAAGCACAAAAGGTTTCCATTGTCCCCATCCTCATGAACGCAGCAGCTCATGGAATCCAGCGTGTGGATTTTCCCGCGGCTGCTCCRCAAGCGCGGTGCATCCCAACTGCCCCGTAAACCTTCCCCTGGAAGGGCCGGGAAGGGCTCGAGAATGTTACGAGGCAGCGAGAGTGAAAATCCCAGAAAAACTCCCTGCCCAGGCAGCCTCCCCTGCTGCTGTCAGTCACGATGCAGCTCCTCGAGGCGAGGCGTGATGGGGAACTGCTGCCTGCGGGCCCCAGCCGCCCACGAGCCAAAATGAATCCTGGCAGAGCCCTCCTGCTTCCCGTCCCGCTCCTCGGCTTCCACAGAGAYCTCTCCTCCTCTTGTTGCGAGCTCCTGTCAGAGACACTTAAATCCACCTCGTTTCTTCAGGAAGCGGAGCAAGGCTGATCCAAGTCAGCAGGTTGCTTGGAGCAGTGCTGGGGAAAGCTTTCCTGGCTGGCTCCTGAGACAAAWGGCTAGATCATGCTTTCAAAGCTGGAGGGGCTTCCAGGAGAGAATAACGTGGTTTTTATTCCCAAAAAACTCTAGGGTAGATGAGGAAGAACAAGGCTTTAACATATAAAATCATGATTTCAACAGCTGTAGCAGCTCCTGCTTTCTTTATAAGGCACATCACAGTTCAGAGCCTGATTTGCCTCTGTCCTACACGGACCTGAACCTGTTCTGAACACACCCCTGAACTATCATTTCACCTCCACCAGGGACGTGGCYACCTGCATGCTTGTCACAGGTGTGAAGCAGAATGGCTCAGCTTAAATCCAAGGCACAAAATATATCATGCTCCCCACGGTCCAAACTCCACAGCCACCACACAGCAGCAGAGYTGTAGAAACTCAGCAGAAAAAGTATCAAGGAGCATCTTTCTAGTATTTTGTAGAGAGCTTCTACCATGAAAACAAAGTCAAAGGCAAGCAGTGGGTCAGGGATGGCATCACACATGGATATTGTCCTCTCACACCCCTCTGAAMAACAGCAGCCTCAAATAGAACAGTTTGGGAGGAAAACAAAGCTTTTCAAGCTATTTAGCTTGACTTGGGAACACAAATTCCCACTGACCTTGCTGCGAGAACACCGAACACTGACAAATCAGGACGGGGCAAACACAAAGCGAGACAGAACCACCTTCCCTGGGGTTTGCCGCTCGCAGGGAATCAGATAGCTCCGCTGGACTGGCTTTACAAGGAGCCACAGGGAAAAGGGATCACAGCAGAGCATTGCTATGCAACATGTAATCCTCCCTCCCAACAATGGTGCGCCGCGAAGCTCAGACTAAGTGCCCCCGTCATGATCAGTCTCAGACATGCCGCAACACACAATTTCTCAGTGTTTTAGCCGAAACGCCGAGGACAGGATTCCCATTCATTCCCAGCTGGGTCACGGGGCTCCGGCGGTGGTTTTCAGACAACTCTCGTCTGGGCAGCAGCAGCCCAGGGCGGACACCCGGCCGTGGGAATTCCGCGGTTATTGCCGCGCTGTCGTCACGGCTGGGCCGCGGCTCCGGGGCTCCAAACCATTCGCCATGGTTTGGGGGAGAGGAGGGAGCAAACCCTCCCCAGCGCCAGCTCAGCCCGGGAAAAGCCTGCCCTGGGCTTGCCTCGCTCCGGGAGGGGCTTCGGGATGCTTCCCCACAAATCCCATCCCTTCCATCCCCCTGTACGCAGATCCCTCTTCAATTTAATTTAAATAGGCTTAGTCATTCTCTCGGCTCCAGCATTAATGTTTGTTTGGACAGCAGCCACGGTCCCCACACACCACCAGAAGACCAGGCTTGTCCCTTCACGCTGGCCAGTGCCTCTGGCTGAATTATAAAAGTTTCACAGATTGTTGGAAGCTTTCTTTTCTTTTTCCTTCCACCTTGTTAAAAAAACCCCTTCTTTTGACCCTGTTCTCAACCTGTTTTTTCAGAGCAGTTTTCCCTTCCTGCTACTTGTCTCTCTTTAAAAAATAGGAACACTCATATTTTAGTGACATATATATTAAAATACAAACATTTGAGCATAGAACAACATAACCCTACTTAAAATTGAGAACTTTAGATGCATTTTCCCCATGCTCAGTATTCCTAGCATGCTTCACATGCTAAAAAAGCATGCATAAACAACCAACTGCAATCGTTTATGGAACACAGCAAGCAAATTTTTTTTCCAGAGTATTGATTTCCAGGCCTCAGCAAGGCTTTGGCTGAGCCAACCCCAGCCTGAAAGGAGAGGCAAATCCAGAGAGCACGCCTGGGCATTCCTACCTGTCATAACCTGGAGCAATTAATACCAGTGGTGGCCCTGAAAACCGATCTGCACGTTAAGAGCTCGTCTCGGGCTGTTATTTGCTGGGTTTGATTTGTACCTCGGTAAACATGTGATGCCGCATTTCTCGCTGCAAACACATCCCTAAGAAACTGCCAAAAGGATGCATTATGCCTCCTTTTTTTTTTTTTTCCCCATGCACCAGCTGTATGAAGCACAAACCCAGCATTTCTTACGCGCCAGGAGGGCGCAGAAAAACCCGGAGCTCGACTGGGACCACGTTAAGGAGCAGGAACTGCGGGAGATGGGACGGTCAGTGCTTGTAAACACTGCTTGTGCAACGGGAGAGTCGTGCCTCGCTCCGCCTGTGTGTGACCTTTAGTGAGTCACTTAATCTTCCCGGGTCTCGGTTTCCCCCCCTTGCCCAGCGGAGCTCCGGCGATGAGGAGGGTGGCATGGCCTGATAACGTGTTATGTGATAGCCCAGCCAGCTCCTCAGACAGATGATAGCTGGGCAAACATCTCCCCGATATGGAGAGCGCGTCTCCGGCGCGGCAGGCACGCGCAGCCCCCCGCGGAGAGCCCCGCCAGCGCCGCCCGCGGGGAAAAGCCATTCCTCGCGTGGAATTCCAAAAGAAGCAAGGCAACAGGCGAGGGAAGAGTCCGCGCACCTCCCGCTATCCCCCTCCCGAGCATCCCAGATGGTTTCAGGTGTGGCTCTCTCAGGGTGGGTCTGGACYGGAAGCCTACGAGGGTGACAAGGACCACGGGCAAGGGGTTGGGATGAGACAACCTTTGCGTTCCCTTCCAACCCACACCATTCCAGGATTCCATGATCCTTCAGGCATCTGCACAGACCAAAAGATATTGTTCAAAAAACAACGAAGCCTCATGAAGGGAGCCAGTTTCAAAGCAGGAAATTGCTTAAAGAGAGACCTTTTTTTGTTCTCCATTTCTGCCCTCCCATAATTTTGCATTAAACATCTTGGCTCTCAAGACAACTGTGGTTATACCCAGACTTCAGGCAAAGGCTTGCGTCCCTCCTTCTGGAAGGATGAAGGAAAAAGGGAATGAGAACATGATAATTTTTTTTTTTCCTAGGGTAACAGCAGCCCCCTTTAATTGTGCCCCTTGGATCCGTAAGACATGCTTGACCAGACATACCTCTGGAAGAGGTCAGCACTCCTGGGATTAAGAAACTTAGCAACGCTCCAGAGAGGGAGTTGGAAAGTCATGTTTAATGATACTTTGCTGAGAAACTGGGCAAATTTAATTAAAACATCACTTACTCAAGCCCAGTGGAACTAATTGAGTGCTCTAATATTCCGACTTTTCATTAATGGGTTACAAAAGAGGGCTGCACTTGTGTGTACAAGGGGGAAAAGGGGGGAGGATGGAGAGAAGATGAGAGCTTTAGCAAGGCTGCCTGGGCTTCTTTTAATATAACTCAGAAACTTCACTGCTGGCAATAGAGCTTTAATACAGTTGACTTCTCCCCCATCCCCTCGACACACACATCTCCCCCCAGAACACCCTCTCCACCCAAGACCCCTCGGAAAGAATAGCTGAATGAGGGAGAGCAGATTTGGCAAAGGAAGGGAAATTGCTTTTTTAATAAGTGGTCTATTCAGAGCTCCTACTTTTTCAATAAAGAGAAGGCTGGAGAAGTCCTGGTCTAATTACCTCATCCTCACACTAGACAAGCTCTCCCTTTCATTAACCACTGAGGTCATATCATATAACTTGGTGAGCCACCACGGGCACAACATGTTCAGTGATTATTTCACTGGTGGCAGCAGAATTACAGGCAGCCCATCAAGGTTGTAAAAAGCAGGAGTAAAATCATAATTAAAGGAGAACATCTACCAAGAGACACTAAAACTAGGCGGGATGGGATCATGTCACCCTCGCAGAAACACACGGATTGTTGGCTGGAGTGACACCATGGAGAAACTGCTGCGGTGACCAGGAGGGGAGACGGTTGCTTGCCAAATTAGTCAGGTCCTTTTTTTTGCCAGGTCTCAAGGGACTATTTGTATGTTTTGCCATGCTTGGGAGTAATTGGGTGGGAAAAATGACCTGTTAAGAATCAGTGAGAGACCACCAAGCTTGTGCTGTATCTTTAGCAGAGCCTTCTCCACTCCCTCAGCGAACACACACATCCACACACTGCGAGTACTCCAGTTCCAAACTGCTCCCTTCCAAAAGGGCACAAATCAAGGCTGTCTGCACTCCTCTACTGCCTTTGATCCACCCCAAATCAAATCCATATGAGTGATTGTTCCAATAACCACACTAGGTCAGTCCAAAGCTGTTTCAGACTGCTGCAGTCACTGCAGGGTGAGCAAACCCTACTCAGTGGTTGGAAAGTCTTTATGGCAGGAGGTTGTTGGTGAGCAGCTTCCTTGAAGGCAGACAAGGAGAGAAAATGTGCTGAGAATCTTACGTAACTCACTACCTTCCTCAAGGAAAACATCCATAAATTCAGTAGTAGTGTTCTCATCCTCCATCCATCCTCTCATTGCTGCACTCGCAGCAGGAGCAGGAGGAAGGACACAGATCAAACCTGACATTAACCTACACCTAAGAGCAAGCAGTGCCAAAGACAMTCCATCCATCACACCGAGAGGGCCAATGCTCAGCCTTCAAACTGGTTTCAACATTCTGGAATCTGAAGCAAGCACTGCGAGTTTCGACCTGGTAGCCACAAAACCAGCCCRGATCCTCATCTGTGATCATCACCTTAATTGTGCCAGTGGTTTRGGGCCACCTATCCCAACCACACAGGTGTGTGTTCATCTTCAACCCCCATCCTCCTGCAAGATTCCATTTCAGTATTCCCTTCCTCTGTTCCCRGCTCCATGGCGGTGCTGTGAGCCTGGTGGGCCAGCCTGGCTCGGCTTTCAACCACGCCGTGGCACGAATGAATTATTCCAGGAGCACAAACAGAGAAACCCTGTCCACTGCTGCTGCAAACAGGCGAAGGAAAGCTGTCAGCCAGCAATCCCAACCCGGCAGACACGTTGAGGGCGGACGAAAATAGGAACGCTGGATCACTGACCTGCAGCAAAGGTCTGTGGCTTGGACTGCCAGGAGGGCTCTGGGTGTCTGCGCCACCGTCACAACTGTTACTCAGCTGTTTCGCTGCACATRTTACACTTCAAAACCACTGCCAGTGGCCACAGCCCCACCGTGCCAAGGAAAGTGGAGGCAGAGGATGCTGGAGAGTCTTCCCCTGGGAGCTAACTCGCAAGGATCGGGACGCGGAAGGGAAGGTTCAATCCCTCCAGCCCATCCTCGGAGTTCATTATGCTCAAAGTCACACAGTGTAGAGCACAGGTGGATAATTCAGGACACAAAACCTAAATCCAAGGCTGGCCTCAGCCACATGGGCATCCTGACTGCAGCTCCTGGGAGTGGGAACACTGGGAGTTAGGCCAAGCCCATTGGGCAGGTTTTTYAGCCCCACCACTGTTGGTAAATATTCATGGATTTACAAGAACTTGCCAGTGGTGCCTAAAGCCACAGCCTTGAAGGTTTTGATGAGGCTGTATTATAGGATTTTGGGATGAGAGGAGAGCCAGGACATCTCACAGCAGCATCCAGCATGGAATCACAGCCTCCAKGGACCACCTTCTCCACCGTCAGTCCCATCTGCTACACACTCAACTCCAAAGAGATGGGACAGAGCAACCAACACGAGGATTAAAACGAGTCCCATCATCCTGCAAAGCCCATTTCACACGTCAGAGAGCTGCAACAGGAGTTCAGAGACACTGAGCCCTTTAATCCAGAGCAGGAAAGCTGTCAGCCAAAACCAGACACCAGCTAAATCCAGGATATTTCTAATCCTGCTCTCAGCACCGTCTAGGAGCATCTGGTGGTGGGGAGAGGGGGAGACATTTCGCTGGCCAGCCCTGGCCGGTGGCATTCCCCGGTGCCCCGATTCCGTCGCGAGGAATGACATTTTATACATAGACACAGCAACAACTGAGCTGGGGTGGCCATTCCTAGAATGCACAACTGGCTGGGCTGCATTTGCCTGGGAAACTGGAGACCCAGGTCCCCCATCCCAGCCCCAAGCCCGCATCCAATCACACAGACAATAACAAGGCTCGGGGGCTATTTCTGGCCCTACAGTATGTCCCCCTCGGAGGTTGGTGCAATGAAACACTGATCCTAAGCACCTGTGCTGGCCAATCTGAGGGATTTTCGTGTTGGAGCAACTCTAGGCTAGGTACAGCCAAGCAGATTATGGGAGAAGGTGGAAAGCCCCTTCCTTTCCCCCCCTTGCTGGGATGACCCAGCACTCGCAGACACTTTGTCCTTTACATCAGTCACGGGATTTGCTGAGCTGGAAGGGACCCCACAAGGATCATCGAGTCCAAATCCTGGCCCTGCACAGGACAAACCCAAAAATCACACCATGTGCCCCAGAGCATGGTCCAAATGCTCRTCGAGCTCTGGCAGTCCTGCAGGGAGGCCCCCAGGCAGGAAGGCAAAGCCTTGGGGAAGGTATAAAGAGCAGGAAGAGACAAAAAAGATGGGAAAAGAAAAAAGGGGCTCTACAAGCAAGGACTGTCATCTGCTCTAGGTGACATGCAAGGTTTCTGCCAGAAAGCAAAACTGAAGGGACTTTTAGACCCGAGGTCAGCCAAAAATTAATCTCTCCACCCTGGTTCCCTGCCAGGTGTTTCTCCAGCCAGTTTTAAGCAAACCTGGCTAAGGAGGTGCTACACTGTCCATGCTCTGCTGAACTGCTGTGAGAGAAACATCCCTCAAGGATGTGTTGTGGCAGCATAAACCTCTTCCTCTGTGTCCCACCCCATGTAAGCCTGAAGAACCTGTCTTTCCATCCCTCTGTGGTGTAAAACCCTCTCCTCCTCATGGGAAGCCAGCAATCTTTGTCCCCACCTCCCATCTCCTAGACCTGCACAGTCCCATTCCTCTCCCTCTGGTCTCTCCCCGATAGTTTTGCCCAACACTTGAAGCACAGTGACAAAACCAGGGCACAACCCCATAACTGCGACCTCTCCCCTCCAGCAGGAGGACCACCCCACTCATTTCTCCTCCGACACTCCTGCTTCCACACCCAAGCACAGCACCAGAACCCCACAAACAGCGTGACTCCCCCCCCCCAACCCCACCCCCTCTGCAACGCACCTTCATTCCCACCAGGTTGTTGTGGAAGTCCACCCTGGCTCGCAGGTCCTTGTTGGGCTTCCTCCCCAGGAACTCCTTGACGAACTTGTTGCTGTACTTGAGGTTGTCCCCGCAGCCTCCCCACTGCCAGGCCTCCCTGTTCTCCAGGTCGGGGGCCTCGTCGCAGGTGCAGCGCTCCATGCGCCCCGCGCTGCACGCCTTGGCCATGGCGTGCGTCAGCCCCGCCGACGAGATGGCGTACAGGAAGGCTGTCTCCTTGAAACCTGCGGGCACAGCACGGACAGGCTSTAACGGCAGCTCAAACAAAGAAAAAAAAAAACCCAGGAAATCGAGGCAAAACCCGTTGCGAGAAGAGCGGGAGYTGTGCCACAGAATAATAGGGTGGCACGCTCGGAAGGGACCACAGTGGGGCATCTGGTGCCACCTCCCTGCTCCAGCAGGKTCATCCCAGAGCACATGGCACAGGGTTGCATCCAGACAGTTCTGGAATATCCCCAGTGAGGGAGACTCCACCTCCTCTCTGGACAACCCAGTGCTCAGTCACTGCCCAGGGAAGAAGTCCTGCCTCATGTCCAGGTGGAACTTCCTGGGCATCAGCTCCTGCCCATTTCTGTTGTCCCRCTGAGAAAAGCTTGGTTCATCCTCCTGACACCTCAAAGCAGGGCAAGCTCTACGTGCATCACTGATGGTGAAAAGGACTCAGGGGAGGGTAAGGAATGATGGAGGAGRCGGCACAAGCCAGGAGTCAAGAATGCAAATGAAATCTGGCCAGCTCGGTGGCTGTCGCTCTGTGTCACTCTGCAGAGTCTCTGCCTGAAAACRGAAAGAGTTGAGCAAGAGTTGCCCCATCCCTGGAAGTGTCCAAGGCCAGGCTGGACGGGGCTTGGAGCAACCTGGTCTAGTGAAAGGTGTCCCTGCCCATGGCAGGGGGTGAAACTGGATGTTCATTCAGGTCCCCTCAAAGCCAAACCATTGTTTGACTCCATGAAGAGCTGGACAGGCCATGGAGGTACCAGCGCTGCTGCCAAGGGACACCAAAGAGCAGGAACCCAGCACAGACTTCCAGTCCTCCTCATTCTTCCCTCTTCCCCTGAAAAAGTCACTGAGTCCTGCTGCAGACCAACAGGATTGTTGACAGAAGGCACCCGAGGGCTGGGAAGCAGGAGATGTGTCACCCAACGCAGCACCTCACTCAAAAACSCAGTTTACACCCCAAACCTTCCATGCACCTCCACTCTCACCTGCAGGGATGTGACAGCATCCACTCCCCCGACAGGTAAAGTGACGCCCAGAGGGACCCATGGTTTCAATCCCAATTATAAAAGCCAGAAATAAAAAGCAAACACATCAGTATTTATAGCTGCCCATTCTCCGGCCATGGCAGCCGTAAACGACTGCGTGTCTGAGATGCAATTCCAGAACAGCCTTGGATGGGACTCAAGAAATCCCCCACTCAAAAATAACACAAGTGGATGGTGACAGTAGTGGATATATCTGTGAGCTGGTGTGTCAACCAAGGACATGCAGAGACACTGCCAGGTCATTTTTGGAACTGTTCCTTGGGAGGTTCATGATAGTCCAAGCAAACTCACGGGGCCATTCCCAGAGTCTGCCTTCCCCAAAACATTCCCAGGAGCAGGAAGACTGATGAAAATCTAGCCCAGGAGACTGAGGTTTGGTCCTCCCTCAAGCCAGACTGTGGTGGGAATTATCCAACCGTTCTACTGCTCCCCTGGAAAAGAAGAGCAGGAATCTTTTCCTCGCTGGAAGTGAGGCTAAACTAAAAAAGGTTCAACTCCACACTCGCTGAGGACACTGCAAAGAGTGGTGAGAGTTAAGAAAACAGATTTTGTTTTCTTCCTGAAGTTAGACCCTGTCCTCTGACACCCCAAAAACACCTTCAGCATTGCAAGTACTTCATTGGGAGTGGTGGGAGAACTCGTTACTTACTTCACACAACAAAACCTCATGGATGTGCAGCCCACTCCTCTGGGAAGAAAATGCCTTCTAAGCATCTTTCACCCTCTGTAGGCCCTTTTTTCTASGTCACACGCTAGGTCAGACTGCCCACAGGCCTGCCAGAGGGATGCCACTACCAAAGACAGATGTTCCCAAACCTCTGTGCTCCTGGATTGGAGAATTGGCTTCTTGCCACAGCTTGGGCTGAGGTCYTGCTTGTTCCAGCCCCTGTGCCATGGGCAGGGACACCTTCCACCATCCCAGGCTGCTCCAAGCCCCATCCAGCCTGGCCTTGGACACTTAATTCACAGCCCCCAGCCTGCTCCAAGCCCTCCTGATTCCAAGCACCGAACTCAGAGCCGTTGCGGAATCCCAACCCATTCCATGCCTGACACAAAGCCAGGAGGAGGAACGGCTCATCTGCCAGGTTCTCCCCTCCCACCAGCTTTGTCTCTTACTCCTCCCGCCCTCCATCCCCGAGAGCTTCCCGAATTCCCTGCGCCCATCAGCACGGGGATCATCTCACCCGCAGGCAGCTCCCAACCAGCTCCATGTGACATTTGGCCCCGGCCAGGTCTGAAGCCATCTCCGCCACGCACCATTTGATTGCGCCGAGATATTTGGTAACGAGATAATGAGCTTTAAATCAATGCAGGCATTCTGAGCCCCGGTGCATTGACAGTCTGCCGGCCACAGCTATCCAGTTTCAGCCATTTCCAAAATTGTGCACGAGTATCCAAAGAGGATAACGAGTCCCTTAAACAATCCCCTGTTATTTTAAGAAACGGGGCCGCATCGGCCCGAGCTGCAAACCAGCAGCCAGCCTGGTCTGGTGACCAAGTGTAAAAGCAGAGGGAGAAACTTTTAAGTGGGGAAAAAAAACGGTTTAGGGGGGGTTTTTTTCCCCTTTTTTTCCCCCCTCTTTCCTTTCTCCCTGCACTGTTCCTGGAGGAGAAGAAACAAGCCCACATGGATGAACTTGGAAAGCTGTGTCCTGGTGGGTGATACATGGGAGCCTTTGCCCTGGGGTATCACTTGCTGCAATGCTGAACCAGGAACCAGCAGCTCCTGGAGAGGAGGAGGAAGATTTACAGGGCACCCTGTTACTCCATGGGAACAGCACCTGAAGGATTTACAGCACGGGTGGAGGGCAGGGATGTTGCAGGGATATAAAACACGGGAGAATGAGACAGCAGCAGAGCCCTGCAGCCCTCCGAGCTCCCATTTATTACTCGGGTCCCTGACAAGGGGTGGGATGGGGGGGTCTCCACGGGGTTTTCAGGCAGCTCAACTCCGGGCTGCTCCAAAACGCCCCTCGTTCAGGGCTGCCCAGGGGACAGGCACGTCTGAAGGAACAAGCTGCGGCCTCCAGGTGTCAGCATGAGAAAGTGCTTGGCTTTCCCAAGGCACCACTAATCCAGGGACTCCTCTGGCATGCGGGGATATTTTTAAATGTCTTGCAGCTCTGGCCGGACCTCTTGGGTTTCATAAGGACTTTCCTTGTTTCCACCAGTCAGTGACAGTGCATTAGTTAAGCCCTGGTGCTTCTGAATTACTCCTCCTCACTAATTAGCCCTGCAAMCCTCTGCTCTTATCTTTAAGGATATCACACCCTGGGTTTTCCAGGTTCAGGTCCACTGCTGAGCGTGGGACTTTCTGGAAGTCACTAAAACCCTCGAGACCCTTGCATGCTGTCTGTAAAATGGTGCTGCAGCCCGGAAATAAGACCTGGATTTTACTGGGAGGGTGGAGGAAACTGGACTGTGTGAGATAAGGAAAGCGATAAAAATACCACCTGCTCCTCCAATATTCTTACCTTTTGGCCATCTCCACCTGAGCTGCTGGGAAGAGGTGTGGGAATTACCCACTGCTCACATCCAGGGCAGTAACAGGACACAAACATTGGAAGGTTTTACCCTGTGTACTATCACAGGCCTCCCCTTGCCCCCTCTWATAGAACAGAACACTCTGTTTTGCCTTATTTCCCTTAAAAAGGCATTTTCTCAACTTTTTGCCTGAAAGGCCAACATAATAAACAGGAAAAATAAATAAATAAAATAACGAAAAAAAAAGACAGGACAGCTTTGAGAGCTTCAAAAGCTCTCCTCCTCCAGCAAGACCTCCACTTCCAGCAGAAACGGSGAGAACAAGCAGCTCCTGGCTGCACCAACACCTCCAGCCTCCAGGGAGGGCAGCCAGGGCCAGCAGTGGGGAGCAGGCAGGGCAAATCCCATCGATTACCCCCACGGGCACACCCTTTGCCTGCTGTGCACGGATGAGCTTCCACACAGCTCTTCCTGGACCTTGGGGGAAGGTGGTGAAGCCCTGGGCYGACCACCAGGGCGGGTGGGGAGCGCAGGGGATGCCCAAATCCCCCCAGGCCCCCCACTTTACTCACCTCTCTTGAGGAGGCTGGCGCGGTATCGGCCCTCGAGGGTGCAGTTCCAGCGCTCGAAGCGGAACTGGTACTGGCACTCGAGGGCGCTCATGCTGATGGCCTCCATGAGCGTCTCGGCCACGCCGGGGTCCCGCCGGCACATGCGCCGCTGCTTCTTCTCCAGCTTCAGCCGGTCACACACCTTGTAGTGCGCCTTGGCCGCCGCCTCCTCCATCTCCGAGGTCAGCGGGAGGATGGTCAGCGGCTCGTTGCCCGTCAGCCTGCCGGGAGACACAGGGGCAGCGCCGTGAGGGAAGGAGGGAAGATGTTTTAGGGAGGGTGGCGAGGCACAGGTTGCCTCAGAGAAGCTGTGGATGCCCCATCCTCGGAAAGGTTCAAGGCCGGGTTGGATAAACCTGATCCAGCGAGGGGCACCCCCGCCCACGGCAGGGACTTGGATCTAAGGTGGTCTTTAAGGTCGTTCCAACCCAAAACCATTCTGGGATTCTGCAAAATACAGCCCGCGGCAGAAAGGAATTCCTGACGCATCAAGCGCCTGGAATCCCACAGGAGATCCATCTCCACCTGGTAATACAGGAATCAGGGTTTAAGAGTAGAGGTTTGGACGGAAGGCAGCTCTGCAGATCCCACCCCAAGGAATGATGATCTTGGAGGTTTGGATCCGTCTGCAGGCAGAGATGWTGAATGACATTCCAGGTTTCCTGGGCTATTCAAGGATAAAGGGTTGCAGACAACACACAGGATATGGAGGAGAACCAGGCTCTTCCAAGCAAGTGGAGCATCCTGGGACTTCTCAAATATCCTGAGACACCCAAGTTTAGGAAAGCAAGCMGAGTCCTTTGGGATCAGGATCTGCTGGTTGAGCTCCCCTGTGCACTTGATGTCTGGGCCAGGAGTGATTTTACAATGAGGCTCCCCACGGTGCGTGTGTGCAAGGTGGGAGCAGGAGAAGACTTAAGAGGAAATGTTTGCATTTATGCTCCCTACCAGCTCTCACAGAGCTTGTTTGGACATAAACCCTTGGTCACCTCCACCCCAGGACTGTGTTTAAAACTGAAACTGGAAAGAAATAACTTCAGGTGCCTCGCTGCATGAACTTGGGGAACTGGCAAAAATACACGAGCGCTACTGTCACTGTCCTGGGCATAAACAGAAAAATCATTTTAGCACATCAAGCGGAGCCAGAAACCAGCCTGGGAAGGGACAGAGGATGATTTGTCCCATCAAGCCCCAAGAGACACACTGAGAAAGCACAGAAAGCCACCCTGCCCTCAGCAGAAGAGATCCTGACATAAAACCCAGTGAGCCACAGCCTGAGCTTGGAGAGCGGGATACACTTTCCAGGAGAGGCTGCCAAAAGCTTTTACAAGACAGAACAAGCCCAAAACCTAAAAAAATAACCCGAAGAAATGCGTGTCCCTTTGCCTTCTTCCCCTCCCTCCTCCCAGCGCAAGGTCCTTGACTCTACAATGTGCAACAAAAGATGCCAGGGGACTGTTCCCGGTGTCAAGTGACGAGCTGCTGGAACAGGACCGGGCTGGCATCGGCCCCGGGGAGCAGGGAGGCTGCAGGAACATCTGCTGGGCTCAGGAGAGCTTTGTTGGCCAGGCTGCCTGTACCCCACTCTCCTGGCTCTGCCCCGCTCCGGCCAGGTGCCAGTCCACACAGTCAATGGGAATCACTATCCAAGGCTTGCAGAGGACCTGGAGACACATTCCCCAGCCAAAAGGGAAGAATGGCTGAAATCCAGAAYGGGAAACATTCCAATCCTGCACTGGGCAGCAGCGGGTGGGTTGGGGGCTCGGGCATCTCCATTGCTGCGGGACCACTGGGGAAAACGGGGTGATGGGAGCGGAGGGGAGCACACACCCACCCCTTTGCTGAGATCCTGGAAATCCTTTAAAGCCCCACCTGTCCTGCAGGAGCAGCGATTTGTTGCTCTGAGTGAGAATTTCCMTCTAATCAGTGGGATGCATCCTGCCAGGAGCACAGTTCCCGAGGGCAGGCAGGCAGGATGCTTTAAATCCCAAACCTYGGTGCACAACGGGCATAAAATCCCGACCTGAGTCACAGCCAGGGACATCCAGTACAGATCCAGCCATTACTGATGTACTGATGAGGTGATTTAACATCACCTGCCTAAGGGAGGGAGCAAAAATGGCCAAGCTGGGATTTTTAGGAGGACAAAAGTGGGCAGGAAAAATGTTCTCCTTCAGTGACATTCGAAGGTATTGATACCTCCAGAAAGAACCTGCAGTGATAAAAACACAGTCAGTGATTTGTGGGAAACACAGAAAAATATCTTCCCTCAAGTTTTGCTTCCCCCAGAATAATAATAAAAAAATCTAAAAGGCCAAGCAGAGAGGTCTATTTGAAGCACATTTTAACCCTTTCATTTCTGGTCTGTCTCAACCAGTCCCCAAGGAGAGGGGACATCACCCAGCCCTGATGCCTTGTCAGCCAAAGCTCCCAGGAAACTCATTTATGAGAGAGGTGCCTTAGTCTGAGCTTCACTGGAGAAAAGATCTGGAATAAAACCTCCAGAACATTCATTCCTGGCCTTCATGACACTCTGAAGGTTCCTTCCTGAAAACTTTCATGGCTGGCACCAGAGACCCTCAGCTGGCAAAGGACAAAGAGGCATCAAAGCATTTTCTAAGCTCCCTCTCCCTGTTTTTTCTTTCCATCTGAACATCAGGGATTGTTCAGCAGAACGGCTCGGAAAACACAAGCTCCAAGGATCAAGCAGCAGATGGCTGTTGGARCAAGGAGGGATACAGGAGTTGATCCAACAGCCAGGATTTCTGCACAGCAATCGGTGATTTTCCCTTCCCCACCTTCCCCTCAGGTGCTGCTGGGCTTTGGGATACTTCAAAGTACACTTTSCCACAGATCAGCCTTCCAAAACTTGCTGCTAGCACAACTCAATCACATGTACATCCCATGAAAGTCACCTAAATGCCAACAAAATGAAGATCCAGGGATAGGGAGMTGGTAGGAAATAGGATTCCTGGTGCTTCAGTGCCACAACGCTCCCACAAGTGGTGGAAGAACAAACAAGATGGACAGAGATCCATCCATCCCTGCATTATTGCTCAGAAGCATCCCTAGAACAAGACAAGGAGAAAATCCAGGAAAAAGGGCTTTCCCTTAGCCAACAACCAATGAAACCCTCCCAGGTGAGGACTCCCAGGAGCAGAAGCCCCACACAGGGACCCACACACACCAGCTGGACGCGCGCCCGGGGACCTCCGCCCCGCGCGCGCATTCCGGAGGCGCCGGGAACGGGGSTGAGGTGGCACTTTCCGGAGCGTGGCATCAGTAACAAAGCACAGGCAGAGCTGCCCCACCTGACACGCTGCCTCCCGGCTCCCRCTGCATGGAACCCTGATAATCCCATAAAGCCCTTTTATGCAACCTCGGCTGAGCGAGGTCCCGTAAGGCAACGGTGTCAGTCGGACGCCTTCTCAGCTCCTCACAAAGACCAAGCTGTTCTTTCCAAGGAAATTTTTCGGGGGCAGGGAGCGTGTGTGTGTGTGTTTTTTTGTTTTTTACACACCCAATCCACAACTGTTACGATTAAACCTCCAAACCATTTCCAATCAGATTCCAAAATTCTAAAGGATTGTGTGTGCGCCCACCAGGAACAAGCAGAGAGACCAAAGAGCTCCTTGCACACAACCCAGGAAGCTTTAACCCTCTGGAAGTTAACTCCAGCCCCTCTGAGAGCCATGAGCCTACAGAGCCAAGAGATTCTGGATTTTGATGGACCTCATGGGTCCCTTCCAACTCAAGATATTCCATGGTTTTTTACCCAATCCTGCCAGATGCTTGCTCCGAGAGCAACATCCAGACCTCGGGAAGGACCTGTTTGCCCTGTGCCACACCCAGCACGCTGAAAAGAACCTTTGAAACACTTTTTCCGCTATTCCCATTCCAGTTCCACCTGTCTCTGGTCTGAAGGCAGGAATCCAGAAGGTTTCTCATTAATTAATGCAAAAAAGCAAGACCCATCTGGTTTGCACACACACTCCTGGTGGCAAACTTCATCTCAAACATCACTAATTGCTTCATTTTCCTGGAGTTCAATCCCCAGGATCTGGGAGAGATCCCAAGCACAGCCCCTGCCGCAGCACGGCTCACACTGATAACCACACAGCCAAGTTTTATCTGTGACACCACGGAATCACGGCCCTTCCAGAGGCAGATCCTGCTTCCAGCTCATCTCACAAGTCAAGAGCTTTTGTTGTCTCATCAGCTCACACTTTCCTCAGCGTCCCTGGATTTTCCCTGGTTGAAGTGGGGACTTTCCTGACGAGGATTTGAGGGGGATGAGGTGGAATTAAGGTGCCTACACAGACCTGTGGGTGCACTCTCACTTTTGAGGTGCTCCAGAGTTTCCTCTGCAAGTGCCACTGGAGATGGGAGCCAAGGTGAGCTGTTTTCCTGCAATGAAAAGCCTCTGCTATTCCCACCTGGAATGACAGGCCTGCTGAGATATTGTACTCCTATCCCAGCACTTCCTCCTGAGTTGGGGGATTTATCTTTGCTCCATCTGTGCAAGGACTGAATTGATTCTGGTTTCACTTTCTACATGAATTTATTCCCGTGGTATTGCCACCCTTTCAGACTTTTTCCCTTCTCTTTCCACCATTTTTCCTTTAATATCTAAAATACTTCTGGAAAATTAACAACTTGACCTCAAATCTTCACTACAACCCCTAAATTAATGATTCCACAACTCAAGGAGTCTGAGTTGTGCTGGACACCAGGCCTGTACTATTTTATTTTGCATCCCTCTCTCTCTCCTACCACCACAGTCCTCACATTGGGAATCTTTCCTAAATTAATTCACCACAGTCCTCCCCTTCCCAAAGGCTAATTGAATATCTTAAGTATAAAAATCCAAAAGYCCAAGAAAAAAACCACCTGAATTCCATGGTGAGTGATGAAGATTTGACATTTGGAACAAGAGCTGGGAAGAATCCACCACCTTCATTCCACACTGCATTGTTTGGGTTTTTAAGTGTTTAAAAAAGATCCACCACAACCTCTAAACACTAGAAGATCCCATATCTCCATAGATCACATAAAAATAAGGCTATGGATTCTCCAAACCTCAAACTTCCACAATGACATCTCAGCAAGTGTTCGGCCTCTTCTCAAAGATTGTTCTGTCAGAGTTCTCCACTTCTACCTCAATCCTTTCCAGTGTAATTTTTCCAGGGATCTCCTCCGGCATGATGCTGTGGCATTGTGGGGGTCAAGGACTGTGACAGGACGAAAAGTGTTTTTCCCAGCCTGAGGAAATCTGGACCATCCAGGGCTTTACAAGGCAGACTTGACACTTCTCATAGAAATCAAAACCAGCTCTGCTGAAACTCATCCACCCTGGCACTTTGCACTGTTCCCCACGCCCAGGTGCCAGTTCTCTTCCCTCAGGATCATTCCCAATCCTTGGGCTCACCTCTCCGTGCCGTTTTCCCTGGACAATGGTGCCTGGCTGTGGGAGAGCATGAAACACAGCACTTGGAAACTCCGGGAATGAATGGAGCTTTTCCCATCACCATTATGCCCCAATGGCTGGTTTGATCCTTATCTCCCTGGCAAACACAGCCCGAGGTGACRACCTCTCCAATGTCACCTCCTCCTCAGTCAGCAGTGCCCAAATCCTCAGGCAGGAGGAGCAGCCCCCACCACAGGCACTACTACAACTTTACACACTCCCAACAAGAGGCAGTAGGGGTGACAAGGCCCTACACCCTCACAGCATCCAGGTGGGAAGCAGCCAAACCCCACCATCCTGCTCCAACTGAGAGCATGTGCTTGGTGGGTTTTCCTAGTGGAAGTTTCTGGGATTGCAGGATAGAGGAAAACGCCTGTAGGTCCTTGGATGAGCTGCCGAGTGATGGGAAGTAGGAGGAGAGAGAGGGCAAAAGCAACAGCACAGGGGAACTTCCAACCCAACAGATYCCACTCAACGGGGAAGGAAGCACCAGGCTCCATCAGATTCCTCATGGAATGTGCTCAAACAGATTTTTTGGGGTTGTTTTTTTAGGAGAAAAAGGCACAGATTCTTGTAGGCTTCAGTCATTCAAGCCTGTCTTCAATCCTGCCTGGATAGGTCCATACAGAAGTTTCCTGAGCCTCCTCTCTGAGCACCTTAGGRTGGACACGTGGACATGGAAGGACCCTGCCAGGCTCTTGGGTCCTATCCAGAGTTATCCCAGCATCCAGCGAAAGGGGAAAACAACAGCTGCTTCTGGACAAAASAATCCAGTGGTGCAAACCTCCAGCTCTTCCCTTCCCAACACAGCTTTCCTGAAAGCTTCCAGTACTCACAGCAACCCCTCTGATCCCAAAGTTCTTTTCAGGGGTTACCACAGATGTCCGAGTTTCCCGTTTTAGCTTTCAATGAYGTTCACATGGAAGATTTCTCCCAGGCTGCTGAACACCGAGGAATTTCCCCAGGCCTGCATTCCGACACTGGACTCCACCACCTCAACTGACAGGTTGTTAAATCAATCCAGAAGGGATTTTTCTGTGAATGGGACAAGACACGGATGGATTTCTCCCAGATACAGGATGGTTACAGCATGTAAAATGAGTTTCCATCCAATTTCCTGCCAAAATTTCCTACCCTCACCTTCTCCTGTAGAAATTACCAAAAAGTTCGGCAGGTAACACGTAAAGGCAAAATCTGTCAGTGGATGTGCAGGGAATGCCTGACCCAATTCAGCTGTGGAGGGCTGGAGTTGTTCCCATTCCTGCAGAGGACTTTCTGGGATCAGGGTGCCACGAGGAGCAGCTCCTTTGGCACCCTGGCAATCGGGAGCGCCACAAGAAACTCCTCGGAGCTGCTGCAGCATTTCCCACCGGCACAGGTTATGAATTACAACCAACAGCACCCACAGAAGGAAGGATTTGGCCTTAGGGAACAAACAGAGAAACCCCACAGCGGAGCAAAGAATCGATTTTGGGTCTTTGGTGGTGCACCTGACCCACAGGGCTGAAATAAATCTCTTTTCCCCACTCCTCTYCTTACAACAAACCTTACTCAGGAAGTTTCCAGCCCACCAGAGCGAAAGACATTTGTATTCCAGGTAAATATCTCAGCCCCAAGACCCAATTCCCCYGGAACAACCCACTGTGTCCCCAAACAAGCAGAAGCAGAGGGAGAAGGCGGGGAGGGAGAGGTTGTTTCCTCTGCCCTTCATCCTCTCAAGAATGAAACAGCAATCAGGGAGATTTACTAAGGATTTTCAACCCAGCGGTGCCAGTGGAATGCACGGGCCAGGCAGCAACAGGGGCTTTCACTCCCGATTTAAGAGGCCTTAGCTCTGCCCTTGGCTGCCAGGAATTATCCCCCCACAGCGTCCCCTCCCCAGCTGGACAGCTCCTGGACCCCCAGCCCAAACCCCTGCTCCTTACCCAGCCTCTGCTTATTTTTATTCTGTTTATTTTTTAGCCTCCCAKCATTTCTTCCAGCCTGGAGCCCACTCCAGCGTAGGGAGCAGGGGATGGACAATGAATTAACCCAGAGAAGAAAATAAAGGTTTGTTTAAACCCATTCACCTCCACCTGCTCTAGAGGGGGAAAAAAAAAAAAAAAGAGAGGTTTTCAGAATATTGGGGCTTTTGTTTGGGGTTTTTTTTGGAAGGAGTTGTGTTTTGTTGGGTTTTTTTTACACCGATGATTATCSTGCCATCCCAGGATCTCAGCTCCCTGCTGCAGGAAAAAACAGCCCAGCTCCATCCCTGACAGGGGGGTAGAGTAGTTCATGCCCTCAGGCACATGAAGCGATTCTTGGGGTGTCCTGTGCAGGGCCAGSAGTTGGACTCAATGATCCTGATGGATCCCARCTCRGGATATTCCATGATTTTCAATCTAGAATTGGGCCTAACAGTTTTGCATGACACAGAAAACAAAGAAAATCTCTAGATCCCACTTGCAGAAAATATAAATGATCATCCCTTCCCCTGCCTTGCTTTTAGCAGTTTTTGGTGGGATTGAGGACCAGGAGAGGACCACAAACGTCGTGGATCACATGGAAGAACACAGCAAAAGAATTTATAACACATTTTACAGATAAGAGACCAAAGGAAATGGCCCAGGTGCTCAATGGCCTGATTTTCTTGCAAGAAAGCTGAGCCACAAGGAAACTCTGTTCCATCTGCTCCTACCACCAATCCCAAATTCCCAGAATCCAGAAAGTCATCTGTCCTATAAACCTGCAGCAATAGCTTTGTTCTTCTATTCCAAGCAAAAAAATTCCTAGTTCACGGTCTTCCTCACCAGCTTCCCTTATCTGGGAAGAGCTGCACGGAGCAAAGGATATTTGGCATTTGAAATCCAAAAAAGCAGCCCCAAAAACCCCACAGATGTTTGTTCCCTGTGCTTCTGGCACTGCTGCTGCTTTTTGTGTTTTCCAGCAGGTCTACAAGAAGGAATCAGAAAGCATCACACAGGGGGTAAGGATGTTCCCTCACGAGGGTGATTCCAGTTCCCAAAACACCTCCCAAAACATCCTCCTGACCTTCTACAGCTCAAGCCACTGACACCAAGCCTGACCAAGTCCTGCAGCTCCAGCCAGGGCTGGACACTCCAAGGAGAGAACTCTGCTCAGGGCAGGGATCAGACCTTTTGACACAGACCAGGCCCAGCATTAAAAAATAACAAATAATAATAATAAATGGTAGACATTGAGAACGGAGCCTTTTTTCCACACAGCACAGCACTGAATGTCAAGGCTCACTGCCACCGGGTGTTCTGAAGCCCAAAATGATGAACAGATTCCCAAAGGGATTAAACAAATCCAGGAGAGGGAGGTTCACCCTGATGGGTGATGGAACACGAGGGCTCAGGAAGCCTTTGAAACACAGACTGTGGGGAGCGAGCAGGACACGGCAGGAGCCACACTCATCCCACTTCTCCCTGGATCCCCCACATTTCCCTGTCTGGCTGGAGAAACCTTTGATTTGACCCCATATGGGAGCTGTTGTGTTTCCCAGCCACCTGTAAGATGCTTCTTGCTGCAGCATTTAAACATTTAACCCTCCTGCTCTCTGCAACCCTTCGGGTGACGGCAAGAACGGCCCCAGGGGTGCCAAGCACACTCCACACTGAGATTTCTGCAACTGGGGCCTTCCAGTGCTTAAAGGGGGCTTATAAAAGAGAGGGAGAGGGACTTTTTCCATGGGCATAGAGGGATAGGATGACAGGGAATGGTTTTGAGCTGGAAGAGGAGAGATTTAGATGAGGTGTTATGAGAAAGCTCTTGGCTGCGAGGGCGAAGGTTGCCCAGAGAAGCTGTGGCTGCCCCATCCCTGGAAGTGTCCAAGGTCAGGTTGGATGGGGCTGGGAGCCTGACAGTCCCAGTACAATCCCTGCAGGATCCCAGCAAGGCTCCCACCCACGGCAGCCCCGGGCACGGCTCCCACAGCTCCCACAGCCATGTGTCCGTGTCAGTCTCCCACCRCCAGGGAATGCTGCTCACTTCCCACTGAATTCCCACTTGTCTTCCCTCACACCTCAGCCAGCCCTTTTGGGGGATGAGGGCCGAGCAGCCCCGCAGCAGCGGGATCCGGCCCGGGCCTTTCCCCCTCCTCATCCCGYCTGTGGGATAAACGGTGCCGTCCATCCCGAACACTGCCCGCTCTGTTCCCGGACGATGCTGCCCTCGCCCAGACCACAGCGCCTGGCAACCAGGGAAGGAACTCCTTGGAGCCAGCACAGCAGCTTCCCTGGCTGCCTGGAGATATCCCTGAGCAGGCACACGCGCTGGAGCAGCGCAGCRGCCAAAGAGAAAATCAAGTTTTCTCTCCCGGCGACGCGAACGAAATTAAACCTTTGAGGGAAGCACAGCGAGTGCAAAGAGAAAACAAGTGCAGAACGAGCTTCTTCCTCCCTACCCAGCCCTGCTTTTATATCCAGGACCTGGAGGTCCCAGCTGGAAGCAGAGACTGGCTCTTGGTCAACTTCTGGATAAATGACAACTTCTAGAAACAAGCATGTGGATTCGGGCGGGGGGGGGGGGGGGGGGGGGGGGTCAGCTCCCCCATCCCCTCCCAACACGTTACCAGACCCTATTAGATGTCCCTGGGAGGTCAGCTCGTGGAGGGTTGGGATGGTTGGGCGGTTTGACACATCATCTCAGCTATTTTGGGAGCAGTTTACGGGTCTGCAATTCCTCCCCTGCACGGCCCCGATAGCTTTTCCACTCTCATGTCACATTATCCCCGTGGCAGGTTTCAAAACTAAACAGGTGAAAAAACAAACTTTCAGGGCGCTGGGCAGAGCAGGATGCACCAGAGGCRTGGGGGGTGATGGGGAGGTGGAAGMTCATCCTCGTCCTGAGCCCCGGCAGAGCTTGTGGGAATGGGTTGAGAGCATTGAGGTTGATTCCTTACAAAACTCAACAGGAAGGCTATCCCATGACAAAGGTGTCTTGGGAATGACTTCCTGAAGGAGCTGTGCAGTCCTGAGGCTTTACAAGCCTCAAATAAGACTTTAGTGGTCCAATCTCCAGCTGAGAGAGCAGCCCTGGCCAAGGTTTCAAACTCAGGTAAGGATGCCTCAGTTCAACTTGTCCCAGCAAGAGGAAGAGAGCAAGAACCACCRCTGAACATCTGCCACCAACCTCCTGATGCTCCCTCACCGCCACCAGGGCAGGCCCATGTCCCACACCACGGCAGGAACGCTGTCACCTTCCTCAAAGGGCTCCACCCCTGCCCGGTTTCGTGGAAGGGAAGCAGATGCCGTGACGGGGGTTTCAACAAATAAATCAATATTGATGTTCTGAACAGACCTGTGCTGCTGGCAGGACCCTCAGCTACCTTTTGGATGGGACTTGACTACAGAACATCAGCGAGGGCCTCAGCCAGACCCACCCTTGCCAAGACTTCAGGTGAACAGCCCCGGATGAGCTGCTGACTCCAGCACATCCACGTGTTTCTACACTACAGGAAAGTCTGTGCGAACAAAGAGCCACATCAACCCCAACACTGCAGGCCAGGGAAAGCCACAGCTTCATTCTGGGAGTGTTGCTGAGCAGGCAGGACTGCATCTCACCCATAAAAACATGAAAAAGGGGGAGAGAAATTTTTTTTTAATATGGTGATAGGACAAAGGGAAACAGTTTTGAACTAAAAGACGAAATATTTCCATTATATATAAGGAAGAAATTCTTCCCTGGGAGGGTGGGGAGGCCCTGGCAAAGGTTTCCCACAGAAGCTGTGGCTGCCCCATCCCTGCAAGTGCCCAAGGCCAGGTTGGATGAGGCTTGGAGCAACCTGGGATAGTGGAAGCTGTCCCTGCCTGTGGAACCAGCCCAACCCAATCTATGATTCTCTGATCCACTTCCAGGCAATGCATTCGCGCTCAGCAATGAAAGGAAAATCCTCTGTGCCTTGAATTAAAGCAGCACGTGGGGCACACTCCACCAACCAGTATTAAGGAAAGCATTTCCTGTATTGATCATCCCCCCCACCCACCAAAGTGGCATTAAAAAGGCAGGGGGGAGGACAACAAGCCAAGTGTTATACATAGCAAATTCTGATTAGATTATGAAACTTTAAGAAGATCTTAACAAGTGGACAGTGTGCATTTTACATAATTAGCTTGCTGCTTATAAATGCCTCCCGGAGTGCCAATGGCAGATTTTCACCACCCGAAATAGCCCAAAGCTGTTGGGATTCAGGAGCTCCTGCCATCCCAATTTAGATCAACCCGAACACACAAACCACGAGGCGGTTTCGCTGCGGCGAGATTAAGAATTGAATCGGCTCTTGTGTGCCCGGGTGTTGGAAGGGGTGAAAGATTACAGAGGGCAAAGACATATTATGTCACTCTGTGCCCTGCCAGCCCAATCCCTCCTGAATGTGGGAGCTGTTCCTCGCCGTGTTTCGGGAGATTCCGGGTTCCTCTGGGTGGGACAGAGCCCGGCTTTAAGGCTGCATGTGGAGCTGTGGGATGCCGCAGCTGCATCCATATTCATGGGGCCGAGTTCCAGGAACCAGCTCAGAGCGAGCCTTGAGCCACGACCACTGCCTAAAAAAGGTGACCTCGGCATGTAAAAAACCCATTTGATTCATTGGTGTTCGAGAAGGAAGCCCCAACAAAAGCAGAGCCACGCTGTGTCGTTCCTGTGCCAATCCCTGCATCCCCGCTCCTCCCTGGWGCCTGCAGGCAGCTAAAGGGAAAAACAGTTTCAATTCTAATTTTAAAAAATGCAAGAAAACATGCTAGAAGGTATTTTTGAGGAAAAACTTTCATGGGAAGAGGATCCACAGGTTTAGATGGGATATTGGGATTAAATTCCTCGCTGTGAGGGTGGGGAGGCTCTGGCACAGGCTGCCCAGAGAAGCTGTGGCTGCCCCATCCCTGGAAGTGTCCAAGGCCAGGCTGGACAGGGCTTGGAGCAACCTGGGCTAGTGGAAGGTGTCCCTGCCCATGACTTTATGGTCCCTTCCAACCCAAACCATTCTGGGATTCTGTGATGTCCCTTTTCTTATTAATTTTACTCTTTAGACCTCACAAATGGCGGGTTTTTGGGTCTACTCTCCAAAAAGTCTCCAGTACAGGATTTGAATATTTTCTTTTAAAAAGATTGTCAAGTTTCAGCTGACTGTGAAAAATTATAGAGAGGCCAGAAGGCCCCAGCTGCGAGATATCCCAATAATCCACACATTTGGGAAAAGCCAACTGGTGCAATTTCTGCACTCAGCACAGAGTGCTGACCCAGGAGGATGCTCTGCCTCACAACATAAATTATTTGTGAGGATCCATTCCCAATCCAGGGCTGGACACTCACTTTTTTAAAGATTCCAAGGCATTTTAGCTGACATCTCCTTTGAAATCATTATCTACATCCCTAAATTCCTCTCAGATTCAGAATGCTACAGAATCCATCCATGAAAGAGATGAAGAGATTTGAAAGCTGGGTGTCTAAAKTATTCCTTGTGAATTCCTTTGGGAAGTAGAAGAAGCAAAAAGAACAAAATCACTGTATACAAATGACCTGTATTTGAGCCACTCAAGGGCCAAGAAACATCAGCACAATTCTATGTATGCTGTAGGAAATCAATTCTATTTAAAAGAATTTTAAATTGGTCATGTTCTGCAAAGGAGCACTGCAAGAGAGATCCTTTTCCAGATTCCCATCTGGTTTTCACTCCCAAAGGRCAACTAGAGGGAAAGGAGGCAGTGGGCAATGGGAGGAGCAAACTCTGTTTTGAGAATTAAAATTCATTCTTGCAGTGCCACAATAAAAGGAAAAAATCAGGGACAGAACATTCACAGTTGTCCACAAGCCATGAGTATTCCTCATTTTCCTGTCTTTAGGTTTCCCTGGTGTGACAGCTAAATATGGGATGACCCACRGTGCTTCCAAGGACTCTGAGATAACGAAAGGAAAGCTGACTTTGAGCACCAGGAGGGATGCTGGAGATCAGTGGGCTCTTGACAGCTTTCTCTGAGCTCCGTGTCTCAGACAGCACCTTAAAAACACCCCCAGGAACCAAACGTGTTTTCCATGGAGCCCGGAACATGGATAACGTGCTCTAAATCAGCCCCGGGGCCAGGCACTCAACGAGAACGGCACAGAAATATTCGGTAATTGCCCATTCACTGAACGAGGTGGGGAGTGGCAGAGCAAACCCCGGGTGTGATCACGGGATAAAATTCCACGGCAGGGCAGGCGCGGAGGGGATGAGGGAGGTCGCTCCCACAGGTCACCTCTGGAGCGTCCCAAATTAAMCTGGGGGCTCTTCATTAGCAGTAATTGTGTAGTAAAAGGGCTCTCCAGGTACGTGAAGTATTGAATCATAAACTGCATCTGGGTTCACCTGCAGACACACTTTGCTCAGTTTTCCATGGATTTGCCAGGAATTGTGGTCAGCACTACAAGGAAAAGCAAATTCCAGGGGGTCCAGCTATACCTGGGGGTATTACACACACCAGGGAAAGCCTGGGGCACGAATAAATAAGAAGTCCATATTTTTGACAACGCAGGTGGAATTYATCCGATACGGAAGCACGACAGTAAGGGAAATAAAAATTAAAAATTTAAAACTTATGTAAGCCTTCGCAAACGACCTGAACCTTTCAGCTGAGCCCTTCATATCCCAACAGGAGCAGTGACAAAGAACACTGAGAACCCCTCTCCGACCACTCCATCAACAGATGCTCATTAGAGCTAATCACAGCCAGAGCAGCCCCRGCCCGAAATGGACTTTCCATCTGTCTGCAAAATGCACGTGGGCTTAGCTGTACAAATCCCACATCCCACCTATTCCAGTGGATCTGGGGACTGAGTCATCGTTCCCAGGAGGATACAGGGCACAGCTACACGGAGCCTTATCAGAATTAGAGCCACGAGGCTAAAAATAATTTGGAAATAAAATCAGGAGTTTCTAAGCTGATTTTTCCGAGTGTCACAAAGGTGATCAGCTATAGAGTAAAAATCTCAAAAAATATGAATAATGATASTGGAGCAAGAGTAGACTTATTTCCAATTAAATAAAGCTAAAACCCCCTTGCCTATGAATAAACCCCCCCGGCAGGTTTCCTCACCATGAGGATAAGCAGGACCAGAGCTGCCCACTCAACACATGAAGACAATTCAGGGCAAAAAGACGTTAAAATCCAGCTGAGCCCTTCAATTTAGCCCGAGCTATTTTTTATCCTTGAACCCTGTGGCAAAGCACATTTGAAAGGAAGGACATGAAGGGAAATTGAAGGGAAATCCAGGAGATTCAAGGAAGTTTGGAGTTGAGGCAGATACACACCCCAGGGTGAGATCTCCCTATGGTTTCTTGGACAAACTGAACCAGAATTCCCAGGTTTCGAAGGAAATCTCACAACCACGCTGCTGGAGCAYCAGCTGAAACCCAAGAGCTCCGTGMCAAAACTCAGCCACGTCCTTCTCCTCGCTTTTCCACCCTTCCCTGGTAGATGGGATCACATTCCTCATCCCCTTTTTCCMTCTGAGCTTGAGTCTTCCCAGGTGGCCAACATGTCAAGAGAACCATCCCAGCCCAGCCTCGGTGTCCCACCCCTGCCAGAGCCTGTGGAGGCATCCAGCATCCCCTGCCCTGCATCCCGAGGGACACCAACCCACAAGTCTCACACCTCACACTTCCTTGAAACCCCAGAGCCATCCCGTGGCCCGGACCACAGGAACAGGAGCGGCGGGAGCTCGCCAGCTCCGGCCCCACCACATTCCCTGGGGTGCCGCTGGTTTCCTCGGCGGTGGGGAAAGGAATCCCTCCAGTTCACCCCTCTCCAGCCCCAAAATAGCAGTGGTTGAAAGTGGCCCAACAATGAGTAACTCACAGGCAGCTGGAGCAACGAAAAAGCCAAAATCACGGAGAGATTTTATAGGAAGGGAACGACTGGGAGATGTCACTTTGTTGTTACAGGTCTCGGGATGAAGGGAGGAAGAATAACTCATCCTAGCACACAACTACTGCCATTTATCATCAGAAACACTCTTTGCATTCATTTCTTCCACCCTGTGTCCCTAAAAGCAAGAACTCAAGACTATTTAAATGTCAAGACTCCCAACGTGGGTGTTCCTCAGCAGAAGGTTGGGTGGGAAGTCATGATCCTGGGGGAATAAACTCGGATCCATTCTAGAGCTGTCAAGAAACAAAGTGCACTTTAGCCAAGCAAATGGCAGCTTCGAGGAGGAGAGTAATGCCCCAAGAACACAAAGATAAGGGGAAACCTTTCTAACAGAATTTCTTTGCGAATCAAAAGCATTCTTCACCCTGGAATTTTCCTCCGAGGTAAAGAACGCTTGCAACTCGTTAAACAACAAAAAAAAAACACCCTCCAAGTTTCCAAAGCACTTCAAGTGATAAAACCCCAAGTTACAGCCTGAAAATAAGTCATAACAGCAATATGCACACACACTTGAGAGAGGAGAGGGGGGAAAAAAACAAAAAAGCAAAGCAGATATAAACCTACACTGGAAAAATCTTACACTTGAGYGTAGCCAAAATGCCAGTTGCTGCGTGTCACATTTGGGCGCTCCAGGCAACGCTATCACAATGGCTCACACGGGCAGGCAGGGCTCCAAGAGCGGTGCCCAAAGCCCAGGAGGACACCCAGATGCTCCCGGGAGCCTCGGAGAACAGGGATGGCATCTCAGGCCTCCTGCCGAGGCTTTCACACGCGGCCAGCGTCTCGGAGCGCGGCTGCGACCTTTGGGGCGCCGCTCCCGGCTAATCCCGCCCGAAGGAGGGCCCCGGGAAGCATTCAGATGGAAGTATCCGTGAGATTAAGATGTTTATGCGTCCTGTGCTGCGCACAGTTGGGATTTCAGCGCGTCGGGAGGACCAAGGGCCAAGAAGGCGAGAGGGGAAGGATAGCAACGCCAACAAACGCTCCGTGTGTTTGCTGGAAACCTGTCCTGCAGATGCAGGAGTGAAACAAAACCAGGGCAGACTTTCCCCCACGTGGAAACACCTCGGGAGGCCAAGCTGGCAGATCTGTTGGGGGCAACAAGAGCTAAGAGCACAATGTGAGACTCCACARGGAGAAATGCGAAGGTTTTCCAGGTGTTTCCATCTGGCTTCGGCCAGGAAAAATGCCGTGGACCCCTCAAGGTCACCCCAGGCTATCAACAGGCCAAAGCTGCCTCAGCACGAATGTTAAAAAGGTCAATTAACTCCTGCTCTGGCTGGAGAAAACGTGTCAGTGACTGCATGCAGAGCCAAGGGTCTTCCCATCTCCCATTCCAAACTGGAAGGGCATTGGCATCACAGTCCCCATAGSGAAACCTCACAGGACACTCAAACCATGGAATATGGTGAGTTGGAAGGAACCCACAAGGATCATCCAGTCCARCCCCTGGCCCTGCACAGACACCCCAACAATCCCACCCTGGGAGCGTTGTCCAAAYGCTCCTGGAGCTCTGGCAGCCTTGGGAATGTGATCATTCCCTGGGGAGCCTGTTCAGTGCCCCACCGTCCTCTGGGGGAAGAACCTTTCCCTAATATCCAGCCTAACCCCCCCCCAACAGCTTCCTGCTGTTCTCCTGGATCCTGTCACTGGTCACCAGAGAGATCAGTGCCTGCACCTCCACTTCCCCTCAGCAGGAAGCTGCTGACTGCTGTTCCCAGCAGGATAACGCTGAGCTCTTCCAAGCCCAGCTTGCAGGAAGGGAATGAAGGTCTCCAAAGCAACTYTGGCCATTTACCACAAAAAACCACACCTTGTAAAAGTGGGGAAGAGTTTAGGCAAYGCAAGGGGAAGGAGGGTGAAGACGGCGGCAAGAAAAGAGAATTTCCCAATGCACATGGAGTGAGAAGAGAGGGATTTATGGAAAAGTGACCTGGAAAAGCCTTCCTATCGCACCTTCATCCTAAAATAGTTATCGTTCGTAGAGTGTCCACAGCAGTTTGCAAACTCCAGGGTTAGGAAAGCTCACACAGGCATGTCTGGTCACAGATGAGGAGTCCTGGACAAGGATGGTCCCTGATAATTTTATGTTCCTACATTTGGTCGTAACAAATGATGGGTGGATCAGAGGGAGAGAATGTCAGGACACCACTGGACATCACCCAGGCGACGTTTTCCAAAAAAAACCCCAAACAAACCAACAAAAAACCCCAACACTGGTTCCACACTAAAGGTCCCAAAGCCTGCAAGGCAGGTTTAATTTTAGAGCACACTCATCGGATTTGCTTACATAATTTTCTTGATTTGGAAGGCTTTTTATTTTCCTTAGTGAGAAAAGCTGTCCAAATTTATCACATTAAGCAGGGGGCTGCTTGCCCAAAAGGATCTTAAAATACATTGGCTGCGATTTTCCTTTTAAAGTTTGCGTATCACAATTGGGGCAATATGGAATTAGAGCAGCTTTAAAGAGTGAGGTGGGAAAAAAACCATTAAAAAGGACAAATCCTCACCAAATTATCCTGGCACCTACATGCAAGGGCCCACAGGTTGTCCAGAGGCTGCTGAAAACAGGGCAGCAAGAGATCAAGGAGTGTTCCAGTGTGAACCCATTAAGCAGGATGGATATAAATCCCACAGCAGAGATTTTGATTGATTTTAAAGCGTTTTCMGTGATTTTGAGAACATCATCTTTGTGTTAGAAGGCTTAAAGGTGCATTTGTAGCTGCTGGGGAAGGTGTTGGCCTCATCTGACTGGACAAGAGCTTAGAATGCAAAGAAATTTCTCCTTTGGGCACCTTGCAAACCAATCCTCAAAGTCACAGGGGCATCAGCCTCGATTCTACTCCAGATTTAATTCTGGTCAGCTCTTCCCTCCAACCACCACCTGATCACAGCAAGAACTCAATCAGTTCTTAGGTTCTTCAAACCTCTTTAGGTTTGTTTTTACCAACCTGAAGCCACAAAAAGCCATAAAACCCACACACCAACATCTCACTGGACCTATTACTCCCAGTTTTGCACTGATTAGTTCATTTTGTAGATAGAAGTTGAGTATCTCCCACAGCAGAGAGTTTCCATCCCTGTGGAAAAGCTGCAGGAGTAGAAGGGGGCAATTTACGGAAAATAAGGAAAACCTCACCAATCCCATGAATGSCACAGGTCAACATCCCTCAGACTGAAGGCTCACAGGAGGGAGAATTCACTTTAGGTGCTGCCAGGTACCTTCTACCTAAGGAAAACCCATTTTTAGGGCCACTCCAGCAGGTCCTTTACCCTCCTGCCCAATGGTCACAGCAACACACAAYAGAAGAAGTGGCACCTCAAGCAAAATCATTTAATTTGGGTCTAAAATGGAGCTGCCAGGACTATGCAGGTCCTGCATTTGGGTTTCCAGCCCTCCTGACTGCTCCCAAGAGCAGCTCTGGAGCTCTCCAGGAAGCCAGAAGGGATGGAAAGCCACACTGGGCTGCTCTTGGATGTGAGCAATTCCCTCGAAGGCAGACTTTTGGACTCCCTCTTTAGCTACAAACTCAAACTTCTTACAAGCCTGACCTTAGACAGGCCCTCAAAGAGCTGTCCTAGAATGGGAAGAGAATCAAGGGACCTTAAAGATCATCTCATTCCAMCCCCCTGCCRTGGGCAGGGACACCTCCCACTATCCCAGGTTGCTCCAAGCTCCATCCAACCTGGCCTTGGACTCTTTCAGGGATGGGGGTTCCCCTAAATATCCTTAAGAGASGAGAAGATGGATGTATTAATGCAACTCTTTATAAATCCTGAGGTTGAAAAACAGCACCATTCCCAAATAAAAATGTGTGCTGAGGTGAAACAGCTCTCAGCAACACCTCAGTGTTCTCAGGAGTGAAGTTATAGGTTGACCACCTACTGAAAACAAAGATTACTGAGAACACATCATTTTGTGTACTTCCCAGAGCAAGAGTCCCCCACAAAAAGTCTTAAGAGATGCTAAACATGAAGTTAATGGCCTCCTGTCCTAGAGAGGGAAACACCAGCACCTCACGGTGCTAAACTCACCAGGCAGTGCCACCAAAAGCTAGGGAGACAGAGCTCTTGGCTCAGGGAATTGAAAATTAAAATTAAAAAAGGTATTTCTTTCTGAGGGTRCTCTTTGAGCAAGAATAGAGATTTAKATTAGATGTTAGACAAAAATTCTTGACTGTGAGGGTGGGGAGGCCCTGGCACAKGCTGCCCAGAGAAGCTGTGGCTGCCCCATCCCTGGAAATGTCCAAGGCCAGGCTGGACAGGGCTTGGAGCAACCTGGGMTAGTGGAAGATGTCCCTGCCCGTGGCAGGGTTGGAACAAGATGATCTTTAAGGTTCCTTCCAACCCAAGCCTTCCTATTGATAAGAAGAAGAAAAAACCTCCCCAATCTGGCCACTGATTTCCACCCCAACTCCAGGAAACTCCACCAGACTTAGAGCAGAACCACATCAGCCAACACACCCACATTGTCACTGTCTGTGCCAACCTCCTGGCCAAGCCTGAATGCCCCCAGGGACTGAGGAGCAGCTTGGTGATCTCCAAACTAYCGCAGAGAGGGAAGGAGGAGCTCCTTGGCGACAACAAAAATGAGATGAAACCGGCTCAGGGCTCAGGCAGAGCCGCGAGCGAGACCCAGCCCTTGCAGGGCAGCACAGAGGGGCCTTTGAGGGATTTCTGAGCTGCAGCACAGAGAGGGCTCACAGCCCCAGCTCGGCGGGGCAGCAGCAGCATCCCTGTCCTGCCTGTGTGCAGAGCCTGTTCCCTTCTCCGCAGCCTGCGGGGACCCTTCAGCAGAGCCACGAAAAACCCTAAAGAAACTCACGGTTTGTCCACCCCAAAAAAAAAAAAAAACCCTCCTCACACGGCTGCCAGCTGCTGCTGTGGCCACCCAAAGTGCTCACCCAGCTCTGCAGGGATGCTGAGCCGAGGAGAGGAGCTGAAATAGCCTAAGCAGGAGGGGAGGGTGAAGTTACACAGGGCTATTAGTAAAATAAACCTTGCTCTGGCACGCTGAAGAAGCCTTACCCAGAGCAATGCTGGCACTCAGTCGCTGCGTTTAACCCTTCCTCTCCTCGGCCACCATTCCCAGGAAAGGTGGCAGAGCTGTGCCAAACAGCCATTCCCTCCACAGTCTGCTGGCAGCCGCTCCTCAGGGATTAAATCCGGATCCAGAGCAGGGGTTCTCTGGGGAGGACAAGGGGTCAGGATGGTCTTAGATCAGATAATGGGGTGTAGGGATATGGACAAGTGGATGGAGAGCCCCATCTGCAGAGGGGTCAGTGTYACCTCCTGTCCCCTTCACAAAGGGGAGTCAACATATTTAGGATCAACAGGAAGGGAAAAAACGCCACGAGCAGGGATCTTGCCTGGCACTGGCAGGATTCCCCTCTTCTCCTCCACACCCACATCATCCAACACTTGAAAAGCAGAGGAAAAGCCCTGTCCCACCCAGCTCCCTCCAGAGCAAGAATCACCCTGCCCAGGGCACCACATGGCATGACTGTTTTCCACTCAAACTTCAGGAAAACAGAGGCCAAAAAAAAAAGTCTTTCACAACCGCAGCTCACCCTCAACCGGAGAGAAACTCCTCAGCTAAAGGAGGAGGGTGCTGTTGGTCAAGTATTCCCAGTTCATCCAGAGACTCCAGGACAGCAGAGGAAAACTGGTGTGTGACTCACTGCCCTGCATTTTTAAGTGAAAAACCRAAGAGCTTGGTTTGAAGAGTTAAAGAAAAAAATAAAGCAAGATCAGGAAAAAAAAACAAAGGCGAGTAAACACCTCTAAAAGACCRATTTTAAGCAGTGGATGAGCTGATGCAGGAGGTTTTCAGAGGAGCTGGTTCACACATGAGCTGAGGGAAAGTGTTTGCAGCTTTCTCTCTGAGAGGCTGCCTATATTAGTCATGTGTAAGGGGACACTCCAGCCACGCTCAACTGGAAGGAATCGAGCCCAGGAATGCAAAGTGGGGTGGTTAAACCACATCAGTTTTTGGAGTGCCTCCTCCAAACAAGGCTCTGAAGTGCCCTTAATTCAGTTCAGCCCGATTTGCATCGAAATCAAGTCCGTTAAAGTGAATTAAGGGCCTTTAATCCCCGGGGAGAGCGTTTCCACCGGGGCYAGTTAAGAGTAATTGAACTAATCCACTTTAAAAGTCAGTTCAGATTAGTCGTGCCGAGTGGCTGTGCAGATGAGGCCTGGGAGCACAGGGACTGTCTCTAGCATGCAATAATCCCATCAATCTGCCTCGGGGAGGACAGCTCGGGCCTGGGAGGGATCCAAAAACACTCCAATGGGAACACTAATAGAAACGTCTACTTGTGCTTGACAGGTGCCATCTGGTTGCAACCAAAGGCATTTTCCACGTGTATTTTCTGGGCATACCACCTTTGCTTGGGATGGCCAAGGGGAAGCTGGGCTTTATGGGCRGCTCAGGGACCAGGCTGCTGGTCCAAGAAGTGCTGGCAGCATCTCTCCCTCGAGCCCTGCTCCAGGCTCACATCCCCTCACTGGAATACGAAATACAGGTCTCCCTCCCTGTCCCAAAGATACCAGAGGGTGGATCTGGGCTCCGTAGAGGGGTGAAGGGGCCAACTCCACCCCACACTAATGGCTGGGGCTGGTTGGATCCCCCATTTAGTGCCGCCACACCCACCCCGCTCCTCCGCGAGCTCCCAGGGTGTTACCCACTTCCCACTGCCTTCCATCCCAGCTTTTCAACCGCTTGGAGCCAAAGCACTTCAGCCTCGCACAACCCCCACAGAAACAGGGAACAGGAAGCTAAGAAGGGGCAACAGAACTCCAACAGAGGGCTAACAACCACCCCAAACCACATCCCGCCTCGATTTTCACCCCGTCCCCCCCCCCCCCCATCAGACCTGGGCAGGCTCAGCCCCGGGTTTTGCCTTTCTAGGAAACCACGGAGCCCCCGTTTCCCGCGAGCCGCTTCTTCCCCAGCTCAGAATAATCCCCCCAGCTGCTGCTGGATGTCCGCACGGCCACGGACGCGGTGTTTTTCGCCGGGAGATCCACAGGGAGAGGCTGCGTGTGTTCGCTCCCGGGAACGCTTCCCGTGCAGTTCGGCCCCTTTTACCTCCAGGTATGTTTATCCCACTACTTTAGCGAACCGGCAGACTTTTTAATGGAACTGTTGATGTTTTTCCTGGCCCGCTGCGCTCCTCCCGGAGAGGCGAGGCGCGGCCTACGAGCGGAGTTCATTCCCAGCTCCGGCCTGGAGCTGCTCCGCTCCTCCCGGGACCGCGGGGAATCGGAGGTTTCCATTGCACTGGTCAGGTTTCTTCCTCCTGCAGCCCTTCGGGCTTGAGACACACAAACAGAGGGGCTGGGGCAGCTGACAGTGTGGCCCGTGCTCTAGGCCAGGGCAGCAGCTGCCCTGGGAATCCAGCCCCGTCTCCCAGCAAGGGAATCTCTGGGAAAGGGGAGCAGGTGCAGCGCTGCACCCCGAAAGCGAAGCCTCCACCACTCGTGCCGTTTGGCAGTCAGACCTTGGGGTTTTCCCGCTTTTAAACGCCTCAGAGCTCACCAAGTCATCAGTGGGATTCCCACACGTTTGTCTTTGGATCCCCTTTATCGCTGCAACAGGAGCTCTGCTTTATCAGGCACGTACTGAGGGATTTTCAGGYATGACCCATAACCCAGCAGCCCTTTGGGGCTCTAAGGAGAGCCCAAGGATGCGCAGCAAATCCTTGACTCAGCTCACAGCAAGAACAGTCCTGTTTCACAGCTGGAGTACCCAAATCCACCCACAGCCTGAGCAATCTCTGCTCCTTTCACCCACCACTGGATACAACTGGACACATCCAGACAGATCAAACATCMATTTTAAAGCCACTTCCATCGAAAGCACTTGAAAGGAGTGCTCCAGAGAGCTCTGGTAGCAGAATAAACACCCCCACAAAGGCAGGGAATGAGCATCAGTTTGGACAAGGGCACTGACCTGTCCCTACCTCAGCACAGCATCCCTGGGAGCCGCTCACCAGCCTCATTCCTGCCCCTCCGGAGCCTCTGGGAGCAGAGGGGGACACCCCCCACTCCCCACCACGGTGCCCCAGTGCCACACAGTCCGTGCGGGACGGCACCCAGCCCCCGGCAGAAACACACCCAGGGCCATGGTGTAATGGGGTCACGGAGCCTGTGCGGTCCCAAACTGAGGCGTTTTTGTCCCAGTGAGTCAGCCCAGGCCAAGCTGTCAGCTCACCTCCCCCTCCCAGCGCCGGCGCTCAGATTTTCCATGAGCCCTGCGCAGCCCCAGGGATGCGGCGCCGAGGGAGGATGGATGCCCTTCTCCCACCCCGCCGGACCCAGCCCCTGCCCTGGGCACACAAAATCCCCCCCGGCACYGCAGCGACTTTTAGAGCATCCCCAGGCCGAGCCGGGCTCGTTTCCGCGTGGTTGTCGATCCCTGTGGAAGCTCAGGAGGCGAGGGCAGGACCCTGCCYGGCCCTGCTCCCCTCCAAGCGCCATCCCTTCAGCCCAGCACCTTGCACAGGGGCAGGGCCCTGCCTGGAAAACACATTTTCATCATCTCCACAAACCAGCACGGCCACCACGGCTCGCAACGCTGACCACAGGCGCTGCTCAAAGCCTTCCTCAGGCCAGCCCCTCGGCTCCAGTCCTCCCTCCGGACTCACGCTAAGCCTCTGGATTTCCAGAGTCAACACGGGACAAGCCAGGAGATAGAAACAGTCCCCAGRGATGCGGCACAGCTGTGCTCACGAGCCAGAGGAAGTGTTGGATCTCTGGTCAGACCCTGTAATTCAGCTCAAGTGGCTGCTTCACCTCTGGCCTGTCAGATCCACTTGTTAACCACAGACTGGGAAAGAGCTCCCTGCTTGCTCCCAGCAGGAGATTTATCCTTGGCAGGGGCTGAAAACGCCCCCACCCCCCTCACCTTTGATTGCAGAGAGGCCCAGAGATGCAGAAAGAGAGCTGAGTTCCCTCTTTGCCAGGTATTTCGAGATCTCACCTTACACTGGAAGGGGATTAGGGCTAGAAAAGAATTTTGTGAAGATTAAGCCAAACAAGTCAGTTCTTTTAAACCAAGTATCAGTTCTGGTGAACTGTCCCCAGAGGGGCTTGGGCTGCAGGATTGGGTTTCCTGTCAGAGGAGATGGGCGGCACTGGAGGGCAGCGGGCTGAACTCCATGTTCCTGAGCTGGGAAAGGTCTCCCGGAGTCATGGATTGCACCGGGAGAGGCCCCTGCAGCCAGCACCGGTGGATCCAGGCCAAGGTGGGCGCTCGTGCCGAGTGCATCCCTGCCTGCAGGCAGCGAGGAGCTGCAGTGCCACGGCCGAGCAGATCCGGAACAACACACCCTGGGAGCACTCAGCCGCCAGGGATCTCCCAYGGATCCCGAACGTGGCCCTGCATCGCTCACCAGGGCAAAGTGAAGCCACCCCGAGCTGAGCTTCAGCACGGCCAAGGAGAACCATCCCRACATCCAGCACAGACACCTTCCATCATCCCAGGCTGCTCCAAACCACATCCAACCTAGCCTTGGACACTTCTAGCAATGGGGCAGCCACAGCTGCTCTGGGAATTCTATCCCAGCCAGGAATTCCTTCCCAATAGCCCATCCAACCCTGCCCTCTGGCAGTGGGAAGCCATTCCCCTTGTCCTGTCCCTCCATSCCTTGTCCCAAGTCCCTCTCCAGCTCTCCTGGAGCCCCTTTAGGCCCTGGAMGGGGCTCTGAGGTCTCTCCATGGCCAGAGTTAAGAGGTGCTTAAGATCCACGAGCAGACATCMCAGAGTCAAACTGCAATTCCTCCTTGTCACCGGGGTCACCTCCCTGCCTGTCACACACGAGGGCACCACCCCGGGGGTCACGCTCAGCACACGCCCCTGTCAACTTCAAAATMAACTGCTCATTTCCCAGTCGTTTCTTTCCCCTCATCAATTGACCTCTTCCAAAAGGACTCAGCCTAAAAACAACAGTGGCCTGACCCTYCCTTCTGTTGGGAGCTGCTCCAGATCGTGGTTTCAGGGAATTCCTGCAGCAGGCCAAGGTTCTGGCTAAACTTTTGCCCCTTYCTCCCAGGATTGCCTCAGCCAGCCACGACCATCAGGCAGGGTTTTAAGCTAAGCTCAAATATTCCTGTGGGCCTCTCAGTGCTTCATTCAYGTCTAGGGGAAATCCTGTGTTGCTCCACAGCACAAAAACCCACCTCCTGCTGCACTCCATGGCCAACTTTGCTCCTTCAGTCTCTGGAAGACTCCAAGAAACTAAATTTGCTCCAATTGTGAAACTCCTTTAACCTGTCATTCCCCCTTCCCCCAAAATCCTTCAGCAACTGAACCAACAAAATGCTCCCCAGACCTTAAACAACAATTTAAGATCACACTGGAAGACTACAGAGCACACGCAGGAGCTGCTTGATCCATTTGAAACAAGAATTCCCGGCGAGAGCTGAGGAGGGGAAAAAAAAAGAAGAAAAAAAAAAAAATCAGGATAGATTTTTCTATCAGCTCCAGCAAATCCTGTAACTGCTGTGTTTATCCGTGGAGTCAAAATACTCCCTGTTCCACTTAGGGAAGTGCAAACACACGTTACAATGAAATGTAAAGCTTGCTGGGCTGATAAACTTCATAAGTGTGTTTTATGACAGTATCTGGAGAGATAAGGCTCATTAGCACTTACAGCCACGATCTGAAGGAACCTTAAAAGGCACAGTTAAAAGCAGGAGGAGAGGGGAAAAAAATGTGCATCTCGATGTCGAAAAAAAGCAGCTTCTAAAGGGTTAACCCTTTCCATAAGAATCATCAAGTGGCCACAGAATGCAAGCCCTGAAGGGGCCAGATTATTCCATGTGACTGGAGCCGAGAGGGTCTATATGGAGCCTCTGGCAGCAGAAGTCCTCCCACCTCTGGTGATCCCAAACCACCTTCAAAACTGTCTCCCCAGCGGTGATATCCCAACTTAACATCTTCAAAATCCCATTCCAACCCAAGCCCCTCTTCGAAGAGATCAAGGCACAGGGATGCAACAGGAGRCAGGGCAGGGAAATCCCATCCTCAGCTCTCCTGAGCCAAGATTCCCAGGTCCCACCAGCCCAGTGCAGCTCTGGAGCACAAAGGCCTCCCACTGTGGGAACASCAGGGATGTTCCCTGGGTCAGCACCTCCTCTGGCTGCTCAGAACCTCCACCATAGCTGAGTTCAGCAGCRGCTTCTGACTTGGATTTTCCATCCAAAAATTCCTAAGGAGTTTGGTTTAAATACCAACATTTATTAGGAATAAAGACACTGTCAGCATGTCCTTAAATGAAGGGAATGGAATGGAGCATCCCTGGGCCAGGAATGTCTACAAGAGAGCTGGAGAGGAATTTTACACAGGTAGATAGCGACAGGACAAGGGGGAATGGTTTGAAATGAAAGAGAACAGGTTTAGATGGGATACTGGAAGAAATTCCTCCCTGGGAGGGTGGGGAGGCCCTGGCACAGGTTGCCCAGAGGAGCTGTGGCTGCCCCTGGATCCCTGGAAGTGTCCAAGGCAAGGCTGGACGGGGCTTGGAGCAACCTGGGATAGTGGAAGGTGTCCCTGCCCATGGCAGGGGGTGGAACCAGAAGATCTTTTCCAAGCCAAACCATTCCATGACTCTCCAGCAAGCAACTACACCCACCAGCACAATGGATTAATCAGACAAAAAAATGAAGAAAGCAGCAAAAACTGACAAAAGTCTGCTCTGGTCAGAAAGATCCAGACCCAGCAGCATCCCAGAGGCTTCTCCACGCAGTCTTCCAGACCTTCCACTTCACTTCCTCCCCCTTCCCAATCCCACAGCCTAATTCAATTACCTGCCACTGAATAAGCCTTAAGGCCATTCTCATTACCCCGATAAAGCACGAGGCCTTTAATTATTAAACACTCAGGGGCTTTTTGTGTTGGGGTTGTGGGGCTGGACTCCCTTTTATTGTTGTCAGCAGCTTCCAGAAAGCCAGTTAATCATTGACCAGGCCTTTCAGCAGGAGACCAGAGTCCTGTGGATTCCTGGTCGCTGGTTCTGCATCACCAGCCAGGCTAAAGGAAGTCCCTGGCCTCCTGCTTTTGCCAGGTACCCACTCAGTATTCTCCCAACGAGCCATCTTCCCCCTCCAAGGGGTCATTTACAGCACTGCTGACCCCTGGGAAAAAGAAAAATGCACTATTTGGACATGGAAGCTGCAGTAATGCTCACCATGAACTCGAGTTCACAGAGGAACAGCCCCAGGGTCTTYCCAAGTGAGGGAAACTGAGGCACAAGCCAGTGGCTCCAAAATGTCAAGCAACGTGGTCTATTCGATCCATCAGCCAAAAATATACCAATTCCTGTCTGAGTTAATGCTGCTCCACCCTCTGCAGGCAGGAGGAGCTTCCAGGCACTTCCCAGCCCGATTTGGGGCAAATCCTGCTCCCCAGGGATGGAGGTGCAGGTCTGGCAGAGCTCAGCTGCACGGCTTTATTCCCCAAACATTCCTGGGTTTGTCACCACCCTTGTGGCACCTCCTCGAACCCAGGGCCACTCCCCAGCACCCACAAAGCAAACGCTGCTCCTGGGCACGGGCTTCCCTTTCCAAAGGGATGGAGGTTAAACACTTGCTCTGAGTTGACCCAGAGAGGCCAACTTCGGGAGCGAAGCCAGGCAGGACTCGGAGCAGGCCCTACGTGACAACTCGCCCAGCTCCAAAAAAAGCAGGGGAGAGGGGGGAAAAAACCCCCACAGAAAGCAAGGAAAACCCCAAACCCAGCCCCTGGAAGCCCAGCAGAAGGGGCAGACCCCGCCGGCGGGCGCTGGCTCCAGCTGTGTTTGCCTGTGTGCTGCATTCCTGCCCCACCAGCCCAGGCCAGGCTTTGTTTTTTTGGGTTGTGCTGGGAACCAGCTGCTCCATCTCACACACGCCAGAGCCCGGCACTGGCCGCGGGGCAGCGTCCCCGGGGGAAGCCCCACACCACCATCCAGTGACAGGCACGGAAAGCCGGGATGTGCCATGGTGGCAGCCAGGCTGGAATAATAGGGTGGGATCGCCTTTAACCCAACCCAGCGCGCTCGCAGCTCCTGGAAACCCCTTCAACCCCAACATTCGGCCCTTTCCTAAGTATTCCCAGCAAAATTACAGCCCTGGACGACACGGCTCCCATCCCGCAGGGCACCTATTCCGCCGAAGGGAATAAAAATACACCGCGCTTCCCACACTCCCAACCCCGGGAGCGGCGTGTTGGTAAATTAGGGCAAGCTATGCTTCCCCTCCCTCCCTCCCCGTCCCCCCCGTGAGCATTTGAGGGTTCCTGTTGCCTGCGTGCAGGGCACGGATCAGTTACATTTATGCAGAACATTGCAATCTGTCAATACAAACACTGTGTAAGCATGAGCCACTTGTAACATTGCTGCTGTCTTGACAAGTGTTTGCACAGGGGGCAGAGCTGCTCGGATCCCTCTGCGCCCCGGAGGGAAAGCAGAGCAAATCCCAACCTGCAGGAAAAAAAAAAAAAAACAACCAAATTCCAGCGAGAATCAAAAAAAAAAAAAAAGCAAACCAAAACAACAAAAAAACCAAAAGGAAGGGGTGCATCAAAATTGAACCAGAATGCCCAGAAATAGAGAGAGGTTGATTTATGGCCTAGGTCACCGCAGATCCATGGATCAGGCAGCTCCTGCGGGCTGGTTTCCCTGCCCACCAGCACAGGGCACGGCAGGTTGAAGCTCCCCGGCCTGCCCGTCACCCCAGCGCGGCTCATCCCGGCACCTGCCACTTCCAGAGCCCAGCAGGGCAAGTCCCAACACAATTCCCAGATGCTATTCTGGCATTTCCACCACCCCCAGCCACGCTGGGGAGAGGAGGTGCCCACCCCCAGAGCGCGTCAGGCACCAGGCAAGCAGAGCAAGGAGGCAAACTGAAAGGCAATGCTTTCCCGGGGATCCCGGCAGGCTGGGCTGCTCCAAACCCCTCTCCAGCAGCCAGGTGGAATATGGTGCAAAGCAGAGCTCAGGCAGCCCCGCTGCAGAGGCTGTGGCTGGACAGAAAGGCAGGCTCGCTCCTGGAGCAGCCAGGGCATCCCAGCAAGCTGCTCGCAGCTCACACGGACCCCAAGGCACTGCCTCCCCCTCTGGAGCCCGGGACAGTCTGCCATAGCCATCCCTCCCCAAAATGCACCCACCACCATCATCATCCTCCTCCTGATGGGCAGCTCTAAATGTGTAACAAGCCAGCAGGGTCGTGCTCTGTTCTGCACATGCTTCCTCCTATCAAGAGATTTCTTACCAGACGAGGTTTTGGAGCTGTAGCATCCCCACCTCCCTGCAGCCAGGCTCCTCCAGCTGTTTTACCCAGCACTAAGGGCTGACCCAAACCCTAAAAGCCACTCCTGAGCAGGTGCCTGCAGGGGCTCAGCTCTGCTCACTGCTAAACACCAGCATCACCTCAGGTCAAGCTGGCACCTGCTCCAGGGAGAGGGTCAGCAACAGCCAGGCTGCCAGCATCCCCCTCAGGAAAAGGGAAAACCTGTCCTCCCCTCCCTGGACACCGAACCATTGCCTCCAGGCAGCCTGGGGACGGAGCAAGGCAGCAGTGAGAGCCCCACCTGCACCAAGGCTTGAACTCACACGCACCAAACTCGGCTTCCAGAGGGCGTTCATCCYACTTGGCTGCCCGTGCATCCCTCCAAGAACACCACAGCCGGACTTCCAGGGAAGCAGCAGCCTCCAGCCGCGGCCTGCCCAGCCCAGCATCCCTTCCCACCGCCCCTCTGGGACGGCCACAGACATAACTCCAGGCTGACACAATCTCGTTATCGTGTAACCGTGCCCCGTTTCTGTCCCCGTGCACTAATTCCCCACCAGGCCAYGCATTTGGAGACACTGAATTCTTTCCCTGAAATAAGACATTGGGGCKGGGGGGGGGGGRGGGGGGGRAAGGGATCATCCACAGCTGTCCCTATCCCCCTCCAGACTGTGGAARGGAGCAGCCAAGCTGCAGCTACAGCGTGACATCTGTTTAACACAGCCAGAGCAGAGGGGCCAGCAGGACACCAAAAAGTGGCAGGGGGGGCTTTGGTGATGCCTGGGACTGGGAAGGAGCGTCCCTTCCCCTGCCTGGGGCGTGTATGTTAGCTCAGGTGGTGCATCCAGGTTTTTAGCAAGGATTTATTAGATTAAACAGATGTTCTGCCTCACCTGGAGCAGCTCCTCCATGCACGTGGCGTAAGAAAAAAGMTCAATACCAGCCTTGCCCGGGCACTTTCAGAGACACTGAGTTCTGCAGAAATACCAGGCAGGATTTCTTTCCTTACTAACAGACAGAAGCCCACAGGGATGAGGGCTCAGCTCTTCCACACACACTTGTCAGATCTCACCGTGGATTATCAGGACCTGGGATCTCGGCACCGACTATTCCCAGTGTCCCCAGCAGCTCAGCAAGTGCAGCCTCTGCTCGAGGCCTCTTGGAAGAACAAAGGGGAGATCAGCAGCAGATGCTGCTCCTCAGCTGGGCTTCAACCACAGAGCGGGATGCTTTGCATAAGCAAACTTCCCTGCAGACCACAGCAGCCCTGGAGCACTTGGAGCGCACATCTGGCTGGGTGCACATCTGGCAGCACCTCCTCTCCCCTCCTTATTGCCAGAGAGGGAGTCTCAAATCAGAAACAGCAGCTGCAGCGAGACAGAGAATAACCCAAAGCRGTCAGGACAGACAGACACTGCCCTTGGCTCGAGATGTCCCTTCTGAAGTTAAAACCTCCACGAGCCAGGAGAGAAATCCCAGAAGGAACTGGAATGAGTTACCTGCTGCGCTGGAGCAGATACCAGCAGGGCAGGGATTAAGAGGGGAGTTACAGCCCAGCTCCTTCCGAAGCCTGTCAGTCCCCAAGGCCCCGTTCAGCTGCACAGTGCCGGTGGTCCTCGGCACACACGCGAGCCAGCGGGCTGGGAACAGCCCTCCGTGCTCTGCCGAGGCAGAGAAGGGCTTTTCCTAAAAACCTGCACACACAGGACAGGCTGTTTCCTTAGAAAACCAGCCCCTGGAGCAGGAAGTGAAACGGTGCTGGAGTTGGAAACAGAAGATGTAAGTAGCGCTGTTTGGAAAGCTTTGCCAGACCACAAGCAATGGACAAGCCTCAACACCAGGATTTGTTTTACTGGAAAGAAGGGGGGAAAACCTCAAGTCTGCTAAAACATTCTCCAGGGCTGGTCCGGTGGCTCCTACCAGTGGTCACAACACAACATCCCAAAAAAAGATTTTTAAAAAAAAAAAGCAAGAATCACCACTCTTGTGTAAGCTTACACCAAAACCTCTTACACAGGTGCTCGCGCCGCACTCCCCTCACAAACCGACAACATTTTGGAACAAACGATTTAAAAGTAAGGACAAGAGGCAGCGACACCMCAAAAAGCAGAGGCAGGAAAAGCCCCGCACGGAGCTGAGACCCCRCCACGCGGCTGCGGGGGGCTCCGAAAAAGAAGGGAGCGCGGCTCGAATTTGGGTCCTCCAGCTCAGCCCACGGAGACGGGACAGTGGAATGAGGGGGATGAGGGGGATGACCGGGATCGGGGGCCGGGATGGGAGCAGGGATCGGGATCCACCTGCGCGGCGCGCGCCGGGCCGGGAGCGCCCCCTGCCGGCCGCGCCCGCCCCGCGCACAGGTGAGCGCGCACCGGGGATGCGCCGAGCGCGCCCGCGGATCCCCCGGGAATGCGCCCCGCGCCTCCCCGCGCCGCCGGCCGCGACGCGCACCCCTCCCGAAACCCCRACAGCGCCGCCGGAGCGGCGGCAGCGCCCGCCGGCCGGCACCCGGTGTTGAAGCGTGCGCTGAAATTGCGGGGAAAAAGGAGTTTTTCCGGGCYGTCCCGCGCGGGCGGGGGTGACAGCCCGCACCGACAGGTCCGCTCCGTGCCGGGCGGCCCCGCGGGGACCGGGGGAGCGAAGCGCTCGCTCGCCCGCGGGACACAGCCCGGCCGCTCCCGGCGGKGCGACCCGCGGCTCCCGGAGAGCCGGACCGCGGCTGCAAATCCAAGAGGACTCCGGGCGCCCGGCTCGGAGCGCTGGGACGCGGGGCGGACGCGGGGCAGCGGCGCCCCTGTCCCGGGGCGGCTGTCAGCGCCCGCGGGAGGGGATGCGCGCACCCACCGCGGCACGGAGGGTGCCGGCCAGGCGCACGGCAGCATCCCCGCCTCGGGCGGGASGGGCAGGGCGCAAGACCCCTTCGGCATGAAGAAAAAAAGAAACTAAGCTAAAAGTTACAGAGCAGGAGCGGGGGGCACGGGGCACCTACCCGAAGTAGGCGGCGGAGGGCCGCGGGGCGCAGGCGAGCAGCCCTAGGAGCGCGCAGGAGGAGAGCCATCCCAGCAGGACGTGTCCATCCAGCATCTTGCAGCGGCGCCGGCGCTGCTCATCTCGTTCCCCCGCCGCGCCCGCTGCGGCCCCGCCGCCCGCCCCGCTTCTTATAGCGCGGCCGGCGGCGAGAGCCCGAGCGGCGGCGGGGCGGGCCGGGGAGGGGCGGCCGAGGGGGCGGGACGCGGCCCGGGGGCGGGCGGGGACGGGGGGACACGCCCCGGGAGGAGGGACGGAGCGGCGGGGCGGGGAGAGCGCGGAGGAACCGCAGCGGAGCGGGGAAAGGGGGAGCGCGGGGTGGCGGGACGCGGGTGGGTGGGAAACGGGTGGGGGTGCAGGAGTTGAGGGAGCGGGGCAGGCGTGAGAGGGGTGGGGGTGCCAGGGATGGGGGTACCAGGGATGGGGTGCCAGGGATTGGCAGGTGGGAGAGGGATGGGGGTGCCAGGGATGGGAGAGCAAGGGATGGGAGTGCCAGGGATGGGGTGCCAGGGATTGGCAGCTGGGCAAGGGATGGATGTGCAGGGGATGAGAGTGCAAAGAATGGGAGTGCCAGGGATGGGGGTGCAAGGGATGGGTGTGCCAGAGAGTGGCAGCTGAGCAAGGATAGGGTGTGCAAGGGCTGGGTGCCAGGGCTGGGCAGTTGTGCAAGGGCCGGGTACATGAGATGTGCCAGAGATGGGCAGCTGTGCGAGATTTGCCACATCTGGGCGGTCGTGCAGAGGCTGGATGAGCAAGGGCGAGATGTGCCAGAGCAGGGCCTGGCAGCCCTGCGAGGGCTGGGTGTGCCTGGGGTGAGCAGCTGTGCGAGGGACGAGTGTGCAAAGGCCAGCAGGTCGTGCAAACACCGAGTGTGCAACGGCTGGGTGGTCACACCAGGGCTGCAAGTGCTGATCCATGTTTTTTCAAGGACAGCTGTGGAAAGACAAGGTGGGCGAGGGCTGATCCAGTGTGCAGAGCTGGGCAGTGGTGCCAAGGCTGRATGTGGGAAGGCAGAGGTGTCACACGCCCCTGTGCACACCCACACCCCCGTGAGCAGTGCAGGGGGCACAGAGTTCTCAGAGCAGGGACAGGACACTGAGCACCYCGGGTGGGAAGCAGTTAATGCCCTAAATGTCACCCTCTTGGCCCTGCCCGGTGGCAGCGTTTTTCCAGGTCTGCCGACGTCACCGTCCTCGTCATCCTGGAGGTAATTCCAGCACCCGCTGCCACCCAGGAACAGGAAGGTTTCCCTGCCGAGCGTGTGTGTGTCACCCTGCTGAGCCACCGCGTGTCCCCACGGAGACAGAGGGCGGGAGGACACTTGGCACGGGGCTCTCATCTCGAAAGCCACCGCCCCTGGGGGTTTGAGAGCTGTGCCCAGCGGGTGACATTTGGGTGCACGACGAGCAGYGAGGGTGCTCAGGGTGGGGCCATCTGTGTTTCTGACCCCAGAATTAGTGACAAACCCATTCAGGAACCACACAGTGGGTGAGTTAATGAGGATGAACCTTTTGTCCTGGAATAGCTCCTGGAGTGACACYGGGAGCTCGCTGAATTTATTCTCACCACTGACCGTGCCCTCGGGCATTTCCAGTCTTCCCAGCACTGTGCAAACTGTGGATTCTGCTTATTTTGGGGTGGGGGGGAGAAGATGTTTTAAATTTTAATGTATAAAACCTCTCAGCCCAGTTTCTGACCAAAGCCTTGTGGAAAAGCACCATTCGAACTTCCCACATCCTCCCATGCACGGGGTCTGGGGGCTCCCACTGTGGCTCTGCATCAGCACCCCTTGGGGTGGGGGCTGAGACGTGCCTGGGGGGGTGCCACATCCAATCCAGCTTCCTCAAATCCACGTGATTCACCAGCGTCTGGGAATATCTCCGTCTCCTCATCCCAGCGGTTGGGGTGAAGCGGCAGCGAGTCAGCCCCCCACGGGTGCTGTGGGGTGAGAAGCCCCGTGGGCCATCGCAGCCTGGCAGAGGCCAGAGCAATATTGCATTAAAGCCCCATCTAGAGGCCTTTCCTTGAGGAGAATCTGGGAGATGGGACCAGCACTGGGGTCGCGTTGGGCGTCCTTATCCTCCCACCCGAGCTCTTGCAGCTTGGGAAAAGGCAATAAAGGGCTGTAGGTGGAGGAGGGGGACAAGCAATGTTAGAGAACATCATTGGGAGGCTTTGCCTGGGTGTTTCTCTGCTGGAAAAGGCAGTTTAAGAGTCATTTTGTCCCAAGGAAGCTGGTGATCCCAGCACGTGGAAGGAAACTCCGGTGCCTGCAGGCAGCCCCGAGGCAGAGCTCTGGGTCATGGAAAGGCGGTGAGACCCTCGCCGTTACTCATTTTCTCTGCCCGCAGCGAGCCAGAGCCGGGGTGATGCCCTGTGACTCTTTCCAAAGTGAGGCAGCACCAAAAATAGCCACCGCTTCTGCTTCCAGCCTGGAAAAAGGGAAGCCCAAGCGGTCACCGACTCCTCCAGGGCTTCGCCGCTCGGCGCGCCCGGGGGCCATGGATGCGGCATCCTGCTGGGACGGCTTTGTGGCTTTCCAGGCGGCTCAGGAGTCCCTCGGGTGACAGGAATCTCGGCGTTTCTCCCGCGAGCGGTGGCCTCGGGCGGTGTCCCCGCAGCCGCCGACAGCAGAGGGCAGTGCCACATCGGCGCAGTGCCGCGGCTCGGGAAGCGGGAATGCTTCTGGCCGGGAGGGAGGGGACGCAGCAGAGCCAGGGGGAAGCAGCCAAGCGCCCGAGGAGTTTGATGGTTTWAGCGGCAATTCCAAAGGGTCCTAACCACACCGTATTGTGTCCTTTGGGATCAGCAGATGCCGGTTGCGGGGATAACGCCGGGCAAGGAGCCCCGGGATGGTGGCCACTTCTGGCACTGGCAGAAGCCCTGGGTGCTCCCCCTCACCCCACCCCACCCTTGTGCTTGGAATAGCTCCTGCGGGCAGAGCAGGGAGCGGGAGTGACCCGTGGGGATCCAAGGCTGGCATCCCGCAGAGTGTCCTGACTTCCCACTCGTGGTGCCAGGGTGAGCCCCGTGGGTGCCACCGCCCCGTGCCGGGCAGCGGGCACAGCCAGGGATCGCAGCCAGGGATCTCAGCCGGCGCTGGCTGCCGTGCGGGCCCTTCCCGGGCACGCCGGACCACGGGGGGATCTGCAGGGTGACTTCAGCTTTTCCTGCTCCGTGACTCAGCTCTCGAGGAGGGCTCAGCCCGCGTCGCTCCAGAGGCTTTCCCACCCCGCAGGAGCCCTCGGTACCGTCCGTGTGTTTTTTCCAGGAACCCAGCACGCCGTTTGCTCAGGGCTCCCCTTCCCTCCCTATGGCTTCGCTCTGGGTGTTTTCCTCTCCAGCACAGAGCCAGGCTCCAGCTTCCCTCCAGTCATTCCCATTGGAGAGCTTGGGATTTTGCCCATCCAGGCCTCTCTGCATGAACCAAACCTCTCCAGGGCAGCAACTCCAGCTCCACGGGATTGACTCAGCGGAGCCTGAGCGGGAAGGAAAACACCCGTGGGCTCACCTCGCTCATCCCTCCCTGCCAGGCCTGCATGGATCCCCCACTGGATACTTGGCACCCAGTCCCATGTTGGAAGCCAGATTCCTGCTTCTTCTCCATCAGGCTGGATGCAGCTGGAGTCACCTTGGGGACAGCTCTGAGCTCCAGGYGGTGGTGCTGGGTTCTCCTCCATCCCTTCCCTCCGTCCTCTGGCCTGGGTGAAAGATTCTGAGGGGTAATATTGTGGTCAAAACCCSACTGCTGCTTTCAGCTGGGCTGCTGAGAGCCAGGCTGGGAGCATCCCTGCTTCCACAGGGCTCTGGATCGTGCAGATCGCTGGAACAAGGGGCAGCGTGGCCCTGATCCCCACTCCTGCCCCTTCCCGCTTTTCCAGATGAAGAAAAGACACTGGAGCTGGTTGCAGTGGAACCTTAYGGAACCAAAAGGCAAATGAGAGCAGTTTTCCATCACGGAGCCCCCCCTTTCCRTGCAGAGCAGGGATATGGGGATACTGTCAGGCCGAGTGTGTCCCCTGCTGCAGAAGGTGTGGAGCCACCAGCTTGGCCCTCTGAGATCCATCTGGGATCCATGTGGGCCCCATGGACTCAAAGCCGTGGCTCATTGGGCTGCACATCTTCAATTTGAGCTTGTTCCTCTGTAAATCTACCCTCTGGCAGTGGGAAGCCATTCCCTGTGTCCTGTCCTTCCATTCCTCATCCCAAGTCCCTCTCCAGCTCTCCTRGAGCCCCTTTAGGCACTGGAAGGGGCTCTGAGGTCTCCCCGGATCCTTCTCTTCTCCAGGTGAGCACCCCCAGCTCTCCCAGCTCCAGAGCAGAGGGGCTTTGGCCCTCAGAGTATCTTCATTGCCCCTTTTTTCTCTCTTCTTGCTTCTCTTCAGGTCCAATCCTTTTTGTCTGGCAACAAAGGACATCTCTTTTCACTGATGTTTCCACGAGCTGGCAAATCGTTCTTTAACGTACCTAAAAAGGGAATTTTTCTTCCTCCTGCTTCCATGCACGTCTTCCCCGAGTGGTGCATGCTGAGTACATCCACACTGTCAAAATAGCCCCTCTGAGCAAACCCAGCCGGGAATCCTTCCCATGGAAATCCCCTCTCTGCTGGTAATTTCATGGAGAATCGTGGACTTCACAGTCTGGACCAGAATGTTTTTTTAATACAATTAATCCCAGTGCAAAATCAGGCCCTTGTTGTCTTTAGGACAGCCAGACCTGTTGGGAACGAAGGAGTTTTTGTGGGGCAGGGCTGCAGGAGGGATTTTTTAGCTCTGAAGGAGCAGTCCCAAGGAAGCAGGGACTCTTCCCACCTTCTGCCTGTGCTGTCAATGTTGATTAACCAGACACTGTTCRAGGGATTGTGATGACAATTGGATTCCTTATGAAAATCAGAGGCAGACCTGGATTTGTGCACAGTGAGGGRGAAGCCCCTGTGTGAGCTCAGCACCTCCTCTGAGCTGATTAATTCTATTATAGGGCCAGCCCTGAAGTATTCGCAAGCTCCTGGGCTTACTGTGGAGATACTGGAGGTGGTGGGAGAGAGCCTGGAAGGGAGAAATTAGGGAATTAAGGTTGTGGGGGCAGGAATTGGGGGAGCAGAGGGAGGCTCAAGGGTTACTCTGAGGGTAAATACCACGATGCCCTCTGCAGATCTATAGGGACCTCGGCTCTGCTCCTCCAGGACCTCTTGTTTACCTCCCRCTGAGGGTGACAGGTGCCCCGGGTGACCTGGCCCTCTATCTTTAGGGTCACCCACCTCTGTCCCTCAGGGACTGATGGCAGTGGCCGGGGAGATGCCCAAGGCAAGGCTCTTTGCCCTTGAACACACATTAAACCTCTTAACAGAAGGGCACGCACGGCCCCTGAGAGATGTGATAACGTGAGAAAAAAGGGAAAGGACAAAAAAGGGGGAAAAAGTAGAAAATGGGGAGTAGACGCTGTTTTTTTGGAGTCCAGCTGTCCCTGGCTGCTGTCACAGCTCTCACCTTGGAGAGAGAACACAGAAACCTCTTTAAATCTCTACAAGTTAATTTCTGGTTGAAGTTTTGTAACAGTTTCTGTCCATCTCTGTTGTCTGTGGGTGCTGCGTTCCACCAGGGGGGTTTTTGAAGTTCCTCTAATTGATTAAATAATTTATAAAATAATTATAAGTTAAAAAATCCTCTSTCTGTTGGCTCCACTAGGCAGGCACATGGAAGGTTTGACCATTTTTTAACATGGCAAAGAACAAAAAATCATTAAAATGGTGGTTGAGGAACAGGTCTGGGCAGTGTCTTTTATGTATATTTGTTTGTTGGTTTGTTTTTTAAATTTATTTGTTTGTTGTGTTGGTGAGTTATTTTGAACAGTGAATTTTCTGGAAATGGAGACTGGGGAAGGGAAGAGAAGCTATTCAAAAATCCACCTCGAAATTCCGTGGGAGGCAGAAAAGGTGGGAGAAAATTTCGTGGTGCGGGGGGAAAACATCAAAACTTTCCCTGCTGCGTTCTCAAGGCAGGTCCGCAATGCCAACAGATTTCCTTGGATATTTCAAAATATGACCTTTTTTGCCTGCAAATTGCACCCTGGCTTTAAAAAAAAAATCCAAAGGAAAGGCAGAAAGGGGTGGAGTGAAATGCCCTTGGGAGGGACCAAAACTGAGCCCAAAGGGACAYTTGCTCTTCTCCGACTTCATTTTTTGCTGGAAAGCCTCGGGGAAAAAAAAAAGACCAAACTCCTTTTGTATTTCCAACCTACCTGGACTTCCTTTTGCCACCCTTTTCCAGCCCCTGTGTTTTGGGCTCAGGCTGTCCCTTGGGASACACGGCTCTCCTGGCAGAAAGGAGCCGGGAGCGTTGTCCAAAGCCACTGTCCGCCAGCTCTTGGATGGCAGGAGTGTCCCCAGGGACGTGTCCTCCGGTGCTGCTCCCTCCTGTGAACAAAAGTGGGAAAAGTGCTGCTCCTCGATCCCGCTATTCCCGAAATGCCGAAGAAAGACGATGTTATTTGGGTTTTTTAAGCAGCTCTGGGCAATCTCTCTGAAGTTGTCGACGGTTGCTGTGACTCAAAACGTTGGGATATCCCCAGGACATTTACTAGGGGGGTTATTTTTCCCAAATCCAGCGGCACCACCATCTCTCCAAGTTTTTGGGATGAGCAACACCATGGTACGGAATGCCGAAGGAAAAGGGATCCGGCCGAGAGATCTGGCAACGCTTCAGCTGCGAAAGAGCCGGCAACAAACAGAGCAAAAATATTTTTGTGGTCACAACACCGAGCCCACCCATCGAACGTGTGTCAGGGATTTTCCAGCCCTGCTSAAACCTCTCTCTCTCTCTCTTTGCTTTTATTTTTGGAGGACAAGGTGATTTTGGCCCTGTTATTTCACTTCTTGGACATTCGGTGCTAATAAAAGTGGTTTATTTCACAGCACTTTGCTTTCTTTGAAACTGGGCTGGTGATTTCCTGCTGGAACTGGAATGTCATTGTCCTGAAGGTTGTCATCTGTYGGGTCCCCAGCCAGAGTGGCCGGGAGCTGGGTGTTGTCACCAAAACTGCCAGGTTTTGGCTCATGAGTCCCCAATTAGAGGAAGGTTCCTATGAGTGAGTCCCCACTCCTGTGAGTTAAAYGAGACTTTTCAAAGAAAACTCAAGTTCAAAAGTCTTTTTTGTGGAGGGAAGCAGAGATGCAGCTCGATGTGCAGAACAGTTTGTCCTTTTTTTGTTTCAAAGAAATGTTTGGTTTCAAACTTTCAGATCAGAAAATCAGAGAGTCCTCAGAGTTGGAAGAGACCTGCAAGGTGATCCACTCCAACCATCAACCGGACACCAACATCATCACCCCTAAACTGCATCTCCCAGTGCCACAATCCAAATGATGGATTTTCATCTCTTTTTCACTCTTCTTCCCAGCCCCAAAAGAAATCTTTGTACTCTGTTTTCATCTTGTACCGAAGAGCTTTGGAAATCTGACTCAAATGTAACTCCAAGGATCTCTTCCTCTGGGGAACTCCCTGTTTCAGTATTCCTGGGAAGCCTGAGGTACACCAAGGAATATTCCATGTAGCAAATCTACACCTTGCAGAACATCCCCCCAGTCTGCATCCACGTACTGACCTTGGGTGGGGGCAAAAAAAAGGAATCTTCTCATCACAACATCCAGTCTTTGATGACATCCAGATAGAAGTGTTCCCTCCTTCCTATCCTCACATCACCAGTTTTCCTTCTCTTTTGAAATCAGAGAGTTGGGAAATTCATCTCCCKGATTTTCCAGCAGCACCCACCAAGGAGAATGACAGGGAATAAGCACCCCGGGCAGCTGAGCACGAATAGACCAAAACCACAAATGAGGGAACTGGATGGTCCTTAAAACACAAGAGTGATGGAACCAGATGGTTTTTAAAATACAGGAGTGGTGGCACTGGATGGTTTTTAAAATGCAGGAGTGGTGGCACTGGATGGTCTTTAAGGTCCCTTCCAACCCAAGCCTTTCATTGATTCTATCATGGTTTGATTGGGAATGCATCTGACACTCAGCCAGGATGCTGTGGAACACCATAAACCCCAAAAAAAGGCTTTAATTAGTAATTGTTAGATAGAGAGAAATTATTRATTCTGTCGCATGTGTTTGGCCAACGCCTGCAGACGAGTAAGTCCTGAATCCACACGCGGCATTCCTGCAGCGTGCAGAAGCGAGGCTGGAAAAATGAGTGGCAGCTCCTAAGCCTCCCGAGGTTTGATCCCAGGCGTGGATTTGGGCAAGATTAACTCCCAAGGTCGGCACAGGGCGGATGGAGAGGCGGGGATCGCCGGCCCCCGGCACGCGGGCGGCTGCGTGAGAGCCCAAACCGAGCCGTTCCATCCCCATATCCGCCCGGCTCCGTCCGAAAGGCACTTCCAGGATGGATGGGCCGGGCTGGTTTCTGTATGGGACCCATTGTTCAGCGGAGCAGAGGCCTTCCTCCCTGGTTAATGGGTCAGCAAAGTGTGTTGCTTTAATGGTTAATCATCTACTCACATTGTGCGGCGAGCACAGCCGGGCAGATAACGCCCCTGGCCCCGTTCATGTGACAGGCTGACTTCCCAGCCTGAGCAGGGCAAGGATTTCGCTCTGGGAGAGGCAGGGAGGGGGAAAATGCCAGGCTGGGAGGCTCTGGTGGGTACAGCTTGAGCGATAACACCCATAAATGCACAGGTGTCTGCACACACGCAGTGCACGCACACACAAAAATATGAGCAGACACACACGCATCCAAATAAAATTAATATTTCCACCCCACGTGACTTTCCAACAGTTAAACGAGCTGATTATCAGCTGCCAGAGAATCATAGAATGGTTTGGGTTGGAAGGAACCCTACAAATCATCTGTCCACGGGTGGGACACCTTTCCCTAGAGCAGGTGGGGTGATTTCACACCAATGGCCACGAGCCGACAGGGAAAACTCACTCCAAGCTCTTCCAAGCAGCAAGCCAGGCTGAGAGCCTTCCCCATTCAGGATTGCAGGGTCCCAGGAATATCTCCTTTTATTCTGATTGCAAGGCCCAACCTCGCACATCCCACCCTGCACCCTGTGCTGTCTGAACAGATCCATCAGAGGTGTTGTGGAGGAGTCAGGTGGGGCCCAGTTCTACTCACTGGTTTGATTTTGGAGGTGTCTCTTGCTTGGACGTGTCTAACACAGGGAATGAACCACTCTTTTAACTCCTGGAAGAGCTTGGAATCGTAGAATCGTTAAGGTTGGAAAAGCCCTCTAAGATCATCGAGTCCAATCATTCTGCCAAACCCACCTCAACCATGTCCCTAAGCCACATCTGCTGTGTCCCTGGGGACATCTGTTTGATCCCCTGGACTCAGCCAGAAGTCAGAGCTTGTCAGTGTCAAAAAAAGGAGCCTCTGGGTCAAATTTTCTTATTTATATCCAACTGCATCATTACATCCTGACCCAAAAATCTCCGTGACAGTGACCAATGTGCCCTGAGGGCAATGGTGACTTCACCCCAAGTGGAGGGGCAGGCACTGAGCTCTTCTCTCTGTGACAGGGACACGACACAAGGGAAAGGCAGGAGCTGTGCCAGGGGAGGGTTAGCTTGGATATTAGGGAAGATTTCTTCCCCCAGCGAGTGGTGGGCACTGAACAGGCTCTCCAGGGAATGATCACATTCCCAAGGCTGCCAGAGCTCCAGGACTGTTTGGACAACGCTCCCAAGGGTGCACAGGGTGGGATTGTTGGGGTGTCTGTGCAGGGCCTGGGGTCGAACTGGGTGGTCTTTGTGGGTCACTTCAGCTCAGGATATTCCATGATTCTGTGACTCACCTTAATGTGGCAGGAGTTTAATTCTGCAGATTGCCTAATTCTACATATGTTTAATTCTGTCTATAGTCCAAACCAAGCATCCAACTCCACTCCCTTGAAATTGTCCCTTCCGGAGCATCTGTCCCTTCCCACGGGGAACTGATAGGAGGAATCACCACCCACCAATCCACTGGGGACTTGTCCTTTAGGATTATCCTTGATGCATTCCCATTGCCCCGAGCAGGATGCAGTGACTTCCCTCTCTCCTCGAACACACAGCCCCGGGAAACAACACCCTGGAGGGAAAAAAGGGACATCTCAGACACTCAGGGCTGAGAGATCAGACACAGGAACCCCCTGAGCAGCCTCAAAATGTGTGAGTGACTCAGCCAGGTCAACACACTTCAGGCCCACTCCAGGAACAGCGGCCTTGACTCCGTGTCACCATCCGGGCGGGAAAGAGGCGACGGGAGAACGGTCCGCAAACACTCGGAGTGTTTGTTCCTCCCCGGAGGATACTCGGCACTTGGGAAGTGCTTCCAGCCCGCCAGGGCAGGGATGAGTAAGCTTTGAAGTGGAGGTTCCCTTCCCACCTGGAGAGGCTCCTCCAGCGCCGCAGCCTCGCCGGATTCTTCCGTCGTTTAAGGGATTTTTGTGTCGCGAGGCAGCGACCTCGCACCGGGTGATGGGGAGGGGTCACGGCCACCAGGCCAGAGAGGAGGATCAGCAGTGGGAATTAGTCCCTGTCCCCAGGGGGAAAATGTGCTGAAGGTTTTAAAATCAGGGGGAAAGGGACAGTCTGTCCTTTCTCCTCGAGGAATTCGAATGAGATAAGCACAGAGAGCCTCAGCTGGGTCTTTTTGCCCTGACTCCAGGCATGAGCTCCTCCCTTGTGCCAGAGGTTTCTGCACTCTGGAGGAGCTCGTGGAACAGCGCCCGCAGCTCAGGTACTCCAGGTGATGATAATAATCTGGTCAATAATCTGATAACAATCATCAATCATAATCATAATCATAATAATAACATCAATATATAATACGATATAATATATAATATCAATATATAATACAATAATACATCAATATATAATAATAAAACAATCATGATCATACTAAAAAGTACAATAATAGGTAACAATAAGATAAATAATCATCATAATCATATCATAATCATCGATCATGAAGGCAATCTCACTGCCTTGACTGAAATATCCAACCTTGCAAGCAAAGGATGACAAAGCAAACCCAAAATCAAAGGATACCAGAGATGTCCCTTGCTCAGGGACAGCAAATCAGAGCCCTCTCACCCCACAGTCCTGAATCTGACCTGTTCCAGGGCCCCATCCTCATCCCAGCCCTGGAATCCACCTGTTCTTCCTAACAAAAGCAGGCTTTGAGCTGTCTCGGACTCTCTGCTGCTCCAAGGAAGGATGTGGCCCCTCTGGAGAGGGTCAGAGCTCGGGAAGTGGGATGAAAAGAGCTCTCCGGAGATGCCCTGTGAAGGGCAGTGGAGGAACAGCCTTGTTTGGTGTAGGGGACACCGAGAGGTGACGAGGTCAGTGTACCCACGCTGGGAGCAGAGGGAATAAACCTGTGCAGAGGGGAGGGGGAGCAGGCTGTGAATGCAGCGACACAGGCTGCAGTTAAACATTAGTGGGAGCCGTCTGCAGGCCTGGCTGGAGCAGCAGGGACAGGGCTCCAGGCTGCAGGGGTCACTCAGGAAGCACCAGCCTGGGTTCCAACCCCAGGACGCCCAGAAAACTCAGTGATGCTAAAACTCACCCGGGAAAACGGTGTAACAGCAAAGAGTGTTTTACTCGAGGGAGACAAGACAAAGAGCTCCTCTGTCTCAAGAGAGAAATGCAAAGAAACACACAAAACACATCCCCAGCACAAAAAATGAACATATTTAAAATAAACACTGTTCACACCTGGCTGTTTGTCCCCTCTGTTTTAGCCCAGCTTCTCTCCAGCTGATTCCAACACACTCTCCAGCCTTTGGGATCTCCTCCTCCTGGAAGACACCTGTGCTTTGATTCGAAGCTTTTGCTACCAGGCTGAAGTTTTTTAACTGGAAATCTAGGAAAAGGCTGGAAGCAGCCTGCCTGTGGAGGACCTTAAAGGCACATTCGTGCCTGGTATAAAATCACACAATGGTTTGGAAGGGACCTTAAAGATCATCCAGTTCCCTGCCATGGGCAGGGACACCTTCCACTATCCCAGGTTGCTCCAAACCCTGTCCAGCCTGGCCTTGGACACTTCCAGGGATGGGGCAGCAGATGAAATGCACAGGAACTTCCTCCAGTCTGACCAGCTACATCTTTGTGAGGCCACCCCTGCCTTTTCCAAGGGCTCTAACCCTTGACATGCAATTCCAGTTCGAATCCCAAACCATTTCCTGCTGATGACATCTGCAAGGTACAGAAAATATGTGATCAAGCCATTCCTCAGTCATTCCTATATCATTCCCGCCTGCTGCTTCTTGTAGCCAATCTCCAGTTTGCCCATCTCTCTCTTTTAAAGCTTTTTGTCTCCTTTGCACCGTCCTAAAAAGGGAACCGAAACTCCTGGCAGTGCCAGGGAAGAGGGAGGCTGATATTCCCATAAAGAAATGCCTGACACAGGTCACTGCCATGCAATAAAAGCAACTTGTCCCCACCCAAGTCTCTCTCTCCAGCAGGCCTAAGGCGCTTGCAACACTAATTTTCAGCTAAATGAAAACCTTCAGGGTTTAAACTTCCAGCCCTTTACGATGCCATTGCTCCTGACAACGTGATCCCTGCACAACCAGCTCGGGTAAAGCTCTTGACGTTGATCCTCGGGGCTTCCCCCTCTGAGTGTTCCTGCAGCAAATGGTTGTATTTTATCCCTTCCCAGTAAAACCTGAGCTCTGGGGCTCTCGGGTCCGTGGCCAAAGGAAAAACTGGCAGCAGCCCAGGGCAACTCATGACTCTTTAGGAGACTCCTGGTGCCAGAGCTCATGCCCGGGAAAAGGATGCAGAGGGTGGGAAAGCACCAGATATTCACCAGTTTGGTTGTTTTCTCCTTAAAGCTCCTCCCATCCTGCCCTCCCCTCCTCTGCCCGGGTTTGGTTGTTCCTAAACCTCCACGAGGAGCCAGAGGGAAGAAATCTGCTCTTCCCTCCGCTGGATGGAGAGGCAGAACCCAACCCCTGCGTGGATCCCCGGGGATGGAGGGCRTTGTGGCAGCTGGGAGTGTGTGTGTGGGCGTGCAAACCCCTCCTGGCCTGTAAATCATTGTCAGCTCTCACACATGCGGGGTCAGAGTTCAGGGACTGACCAGTGAGGCATCCCCTGTCACCGTGCCCTGATCTATGAGCAGCCACAGCCCTCCCGAGATGGCTCCTCACACCAGTCCGGTGGGATCCCGGGATTTGGGGAGCACTGGACGCTTTCAGGTGGCCCTGTGGGGGAGAAGAGATGCAGCTTTGTCCCACTGAGAAGCCTCACACGTGGAAAATGCTGGTTTCAGCAGGAAGGAAGTGATGGAATGGCCTTACATCACCTGTAGGGTGGCCCCTTGACCACTCGGACGCTCTCAGTCTTGGGATTGCCACGGAGATCATCACGRTCACCTTGCCTAAGCCCCTCTTAATCCCCTTCTTGACCCTTTTATCAGCCCAGGTCTTCTCTCTCCTCCATTCCCACGTTCTTTGGGCATCCCATCTCCAGGCCACRCTTGTCTGTGTCTCACATCCATCCCCCCACAACCAGGCACCTCCTGAGATCCCCACCAACCCGAACTGTTCAGCCACAGCTTCCTCCTGAGGGGAAGCAGAGGAGCAGGTATCCAGGTTTTATCTCTGTGACCGTGACAGGACCGGATGGAACGGCTGGAGCTGTGCCAGGGGAAGKTTAGGATGGATATCAGGGAAAGGTTCTTCCCCCAGAGGGTGGTGGGCACTGAACAGGCTCCCCAGGGAAYGGGCACAKCCCCAAGGCTGCCAGAGCTCCAGGAGCSTTTGGACAACGCTCCCAGGGATGCACGGGGTGGGATTGTTGGGATGTCCGTGCAGGGCCRGGAGCTGAATTCCATGATCCTCGTGGATCCCCTCCACCTCAGCATATTCTGTGATTCCATCTTTCTGCGATTAAGATTAATTTCAGCCCTAACCCATCCTGGGCCGGGGCTGGGCAGGGTCTGCACACCCCGCGCTGGCGGCAGGACGGGGCTGCCGCGGCTGTCCCAGGCCGAGGACAGGCTGGATCCCGCGCTCCCTGGGTTCCTGCACGGGAACAAAAAGCCGGGAGGCAGCTTCCCAGAGCGTGTTCCTGCCGGCCTGGGCTGCTGGGCAGGTAAAATTCCCATCTAATTGAAGCGCTCGCTTCAAATCCTCCCAAGTATGYGCGGGGCGGCCAAGGCCTGTTGGCACTGGGAGCTCGGCCTGGACCTCGTCCATCCTTCCTTCCCTCGGGTCCTGTCTCCAAGCAAAGCCCTTCTGGAAGTTTCAGGGCTCCTGCAAGTTGCAGCAAAGGCCGGGGCTGGCAGGCCAAGCTGGAAAACGCTGGGATAGGTCTGCAGCAGGAGATGGTTTTATGGCGAGTGGAGATTGACCTGCTGAAGGGCGGYGCTTGGAGCCTCGGCCTGGAGAAACAGGAGCAGCCTGGAATTTGGGAAGAGSGTTTTGGGTGAGCCAGCTGGCCTTGGGAGAAGATAAAGGACATGGGGATGATGGGAGAGARCAACTGGGATAACGCAGCCTTCACTTTGAGGCAAATTTGGGGGTGTTTTCTCCCTGATAGTCCCTTATTAAATCACGGTGTGGTTTTTGGGGTTGTCCCGTGCAGGAGCAAGGATTTAGGCTGGATGGTCCTTGTGGGTCCCTCCCAGCTCAGGGTGTTCTGTAATTCCAGAAGGAAATGACAAGCAGTAGCCTTGTGAAAATCCGGGCCCAGCACTTACCTGTGCTGCTGGATGATGGTTGGGGGACTCAGCCTTGTCCTGGGCTAAACCTGCAGCTCACTGAGCTTTCCTTTGATGTTTGGGGTTTTTCATTTTGGTTTGGGGTTTTTCATTTTGGTTCGGGGGCTTTGTCTTCTTCCCACAGGGCGTGAGTAAGAACTCAACAGTCCAGACCATTAAATCCACGCACGGGATGGTCCCTGGCAGGCCAAAGCCAGGCACAGCACTGCTCTCTTCCACTTGGCAATTCCATCCTATTTAAGGATTATTAACCAGCAGGAAGATTCCTGCTATAAAAAAAATTAAATGCCTTTTATTTTGCTTATTACAATTTGAGGCCTTAATGCACAAGGGATTAAAAGTGACTGGTGAAACCAGAATAAAAGAGGGGCTCCTACCTGCCTCTGCAACAAGTGTTTCTCCATTTTTCCTGCTTTTCCAGATGTAGGGAAAAAAATGGAGGTTTTCTGCCTTTCTGATGGATTCGTTGCTGATCCCAGATCCCCTGGCTGGGAATCCTGTGATTCGCTGGTGGGCATCTGACCCCTTCAAAGTGCTGTGGCTCACTAAATTATTAATAACTTGATTTTTCTCGGGGCACAGAGCAGTCCTGTATCCCTACAACTCCTGTATCCCTACAAGTGGAAAGTTCAGGAATAGAGAGGAATCCTGCTGGGTGTGGAAAAGGCTGGGAAAATCTGTGCTGTTCTCTGCTGGGGTCTCCTCCTTTGGCAGGTGAGGAAAGCCCTGCTGCTCCTCTGAGGAGCCAGCGCTGCCCTCAGGGAGTTTTTCCAGCTTTTATTGCTGGAATTGTCAGGTTTTATCACAGGGAAGAAGTGGAGGAACAGGATTTGTTGGAGCCTCGCTCCTGCCTGCCTGCTGGACTTTTCCAAGACCTTTCTCACTGACCTTCCCCCTGACAGCGTTTCCCAGGCACATCCCACGGAATCTTCATCCCGGGGAGTCGGGAGCCACCTTCCTGCGGGCGCCGGGAGAAGCTGCTCCGCGGGATCTGCGGGCGGTGGCTGTGGAAACGGCCCCATCTATTGGCCACAAACCCGACCCTGAGCGCAGCGACCTCCAAATCGCCTGAAAATCAGAATTATTCATCTMTCTCTGAACAAMACCCCTCAGTTTCCCACTTCTCCCMTGGGTTTCTGGAAGCTGGAATGGGAGGACGAAGATCTCCAGCTGTGGGTGTAGAGATAAACAGCAAATAAATAAAATTGTCCCTGCCAAACTAAGCTTATTACACTTATTCCAGGGTTTTGGGGTGTTTTTCTCCCTAGGAAACAAGGCTTTGAGTCGAGGCAGTGAAACGCTGCGGGAAGGGGAAAAAAATGTGGCTTTTCCATACTTTCACAAGTGAGGAGTCCACTCTGCCAGGTCTGCACTCTGTGGGAAAAGCCGGGAATTCCAGGACCCGGGTGGGGATAAAGCTGCCCTTGTGCTCCTGACAAGCCCCAAATCCTGCAGGATCCCTGGGAAGGAGGGAATTGGGGAAGGGCTTTAGGGCAAGCTGAGGAGCACGGGCAGCCGGGATGGGATGGGCAGGGATGCACCTGCTCCAGAGGCGGCTCCATGGAGGACCAGTGCCATCTCCCGGCAAAGGAGACCTTTCCCAGCACAGCTCCGGCCGCGGGCAGTCCCGGCTCGCCGTCTGGGCGCTGCACAACAGCGGATTTTGGGGTGGCTTTGGGGCAAGGAGCTCTCCAGGGGATTCACTGGCTTTGCGTTACCTCACGCTCAGCTCTGGGTTGTGTTTTTCTAGGCTGGGTGCAGGTGCGGGATAAAATATTGTCCCTGGAAGAGCTGGAATCCGCCTCGTTCCCGTGTCCATGCAGAATGATGTGGTTGTACAGCGTTCTGCCAGCTCAGTTTTGGGGGCAGAGCCCAACGGCACCGACTCACCTCAACCCCCACCATGGATGGTCCAGGGACTAATTCCAATTTCAGCCCCATTTGCCTCATCCACCAAGAGTGAGGCTAAAATCTGGGATCTGAGAAGCGGCTTGGGAGCATCCTGAAGTGACTCAGCTCATGGGAAGATGAGGATGAATAGCTGGGAAGCAGATCCCTGACATTACAGCCCTTCCTAGCAGTGGGTTCCTCCCAGACTGGGGAAAACACCACCATGGCTTAATTTAATCAACTTAATCAACCAATTAATGCTCTGCTGAGTGAAACTGTTGCAGCTGTGAGGTTCAGCTCTGCTTGGGCCACAGGGACAACAGGAGCAGCTGGATAAAGGTCGATAATTCGCCTCCCTCAAATCACCCTCTCCATGGACAGGGGAGCTTTTCCTGGGAATATGAGCAGGTAGTTGAAGTCCCCAGAGACAGAAGCTATTCTGTCTTATTTTCCCTCTGTCCTGGGCACTGCAGAGGCCACACCTCAAATCCTGGGATTGGTTTGGTCCCGTCATGACAAGAAGGACATGGAGGGGCTGGAGCGTGTCCAGGGAAGGGAATGGGGCTGGGGAAGGGGCTGGAGCACCAGGAGCAGCTGAGGGAGCTGGGAAAGGGGCTCAGCCTGGAGAAAAGGAGGCTCCGAGGGGACCTTCTGGCTCTCCACAACTCCCTGACAGGAGGGGGCAGCCGGGGAGGTCAGGCTCTTCTCCCAGGGAATAGGGACAGGATGAGAGGGAACGGCTCCAAGCTGTRCCAGRGGAGGTTTAGAYTGGATATCAGGGAAAAATCCTTCACTGAACAGGTGGTCAGGCATCGGAAGGAGCTGCCCAGGGCAGTGGTGGGGTSTCYATCCCTGGAARTGTTCAAAAGCTGTGTGGATGTGGCACTTGGGGACAGGGTTCRGCGGTGAACGCTGCAGTTCTGAGGAAACAATTGGATTTTATGATCTTAAAGGGCTTTTCCAACCTTAACAATGCYAAGGACACTTCAGCAAAGTCCATAWTCCCTTCCCACTGCTCAAAAAATGTCAAACCAAGGGACAATGGAATTCCATGTCCCAAATCAGCCTCACGYGTGACTGCACACAGGCTGAGGTTCTTCATCTGAGACCAGGTGCTCGTCTCCTTTCTCACATTTCCCTGTGATTGCTCCTCAGGAAGCCAGAACAGGAATTTTCGGGAGCCAGGAGCTGTCCCACGGTCACTAGATGGCAGTGGCTGTTTACGTTTGGCAGCTCCTGACAGGTGAGGAAGGATATCGGGAAGAGATTCTTCCCTGTGAGGGYGGGGAGGCCCTGCATGGAATTCCYAGAGAATGCACCAAGTGGGATTTCTCTGGGATCTCAAATGGGCGTCCCTAGGGTTTGGGAAGCAGGGGAGATGTTGTCCATTGTGTTGTCTGAAGCATCTTGGGGGATGGAGAACGGGAGGGGGAAGGAAGGGATCCACTCCCTGGGGGTGGCCAGTGCCCTACAGACAGCCCTGGAAAAGGAAAAAAACATCTCAAAAATAGGATTTTTTGACAATTATTGGGACATTCCTCCCGTTCTCCATTTTTTTCCTTGAAAACACTGAGACAAAGTTGTAAAAATTCATCAGACTCCAAAGGGGAGTTGGAAAAAACATCCCACAGAGCCAGGCTGGGATGGTGGTCGGGACTGACCCCATGAACCATGAGAAAATTAGGGTTTTTTCCCAAAATTATATGGCTCAATGTGTTTCTGAAATCGGTGTCACATTTTCCTGCCCAAATCTCACCAAGGTACACAATTCCCTTAAAAAATAAAAAAAAAAAGAGCTTGGACAGATTTGGTCTYGTTGATTTTTGAGGCGGCTGGGGGAATTTTATTGTGGTGTTTTGGGGGTGATCTGATCCCCAAGATTTTAACAGAAGCTGAGACTGGACCTCTCTGGSGGTGCACACCAGAGGACAGCAGGTGCTCACCTGGGATGGGGACGTTTAATTCCGAGCGTAAATATCCATCAATATTCTATAATCGCCCCTTGTAATCAATGAATGCTCACGTGTTGAGCGCGTGGGGAAGAAAATGAATTTATTTGCGCGCTCACCTCTATTTAATCCGTGATCTTTTTTGCGCTCGTGACCGAATGCAGTCACTTTGGGACCACGGAGCAGCCTCACAGACGGCACAACCCAGACCCGAGGCTGAACATCCTCAAGGATGAAAGGCCCAAACCCGCAGCCTCCGAGCCGCGCTGGAGGTGTTACTAAACTTCTCCAAAACATAATCTGGAATTATTTGATTTCTCAAAGCATGAAACTGCTTTTTCACCTCTTCTGGGGTTYGTTCTGTTATTTTCAGAGCCCCGTGCTGTCTTGAGCCCCTCGCTTTCCTCGTCAGCCATCCGGGGAGAAGGGGCTGCTTTCGCCGCTTTTAATTTTGTTGCTTTTCATTCCGTCGGGCTGGAATGGTGAGTCAGAACAAACTGCAGCTCCTTGCCTGATTCCYCTCCCGTTCCTTTGGTCGTGCAGCTCTTACTCGTCACCTCCCAGCGATGAAACCCTGATATTTTTAACCTGCTCCTCTTTTTCTCCCTTTTCTTTCCCTGTTTTGACAGAGGCTGAGCGGAGCTGAGCAGCCTCATATTCACGAGGTACCCCCAGCATTATTCCCGCTTTCTTCCCAGGTATATTTTGACTCCGTTTCTACTTTTTTKGGGATCATTCCTGCACGGGGAGCTGTCCATCAAGGACACAGCTTTTTTTTGGAGCAGCTGGTGCAGGAATCCTTCGTGGTGCTCACCGATCTGAGTCCTTCAAAGGCACCATCCCCTGCTCCCTGTGCTTGGGGCCATCAGCCAGTCTCATTTGCATGTTAATTAAACCCCAATTAACCTAAAAACCCATCACTGGGGTTTTTACCACTTTGCTCCACATCCATCACCTATTTTTTAACCAATGCTTGACTCGGATGGTTCCTTCTTCCTCCATTTTTCCTCTTGTCCACCTTTCCTTCTTCCCGCTCTTCCCATCTCTTCATCTTTCCATTCCCTTCAGCAGAGTTCAAGGATTTCTTGCTGGTTTTGCTCTTTTKTTATTCTGCTGGTTTCTCCACGAGCCACAATCACCCTGGACCCTGGGAAATCTCTCCCAAATTCATAGTCCTTCAGTCTAAAGGAGCTGAGAAGCCAATTTGACATCCAAGTGGACACAGAAAGCTTGAAAGTGCTTGAAAAGYCTTTTTTTTGGCACTTTGTTGGGTGTTTTCATGGTGCCAGGGAGGAGATGTGGWGGTGTATTTGTTTAGGGATGCCAAGGAGTTTTTAGAATTCTTCCCAAAATAAAAATATTTCCAAAAATTTACGTTTTTCACGACCAATCTCTCCTATCCCACCTGAATATCCCTGTCAGCCTCTCCATTTCAGGCACTGCTGCCCCAAATGTCTGCATCTCCCAATTTAATCACCAAAAGTCTCAATGTTTAATGGATATTTTTGGGTTTATTCCCAACACCCCAACTTCTGGTGCAAACACACATCAAATTTCATGGTGGGCAAAACATTTCACCTTCCCCACCTATTTTTAATAGTTCAGAAAGTAGAAAGTAACTCATGATTTCAAATATATTTGGTYCCTTAAAATCTTATGAGTTCTGGGAGGAGGAAACAGGGGCAGAAAGAGCTGATTCCTGATGCAGGATTGGGAAGAGATGGATCACGTCCTTCCAGGAGAGCCAGGACTTCTGAACTCACCCAAATATCCCCAAAATTGTCCCTTCCTGTCACAGGGCTGTGGCCACAATGTCCCTCTCCCCTCTAGTCCCCTGGTTCCTGGGAAGTTCTGCAGGAGCTTAACCTAAAAGGAGAAATAACCTGTTTAGCGCATSCCACTACATCCACAAGGATTTAACACTTCCCTTGGTGGGTAAAGGCTTTTTCCAGACCCTGGACCGGCTCATCCCTGGTGTGGCACCAGCAGGGCAACGACCCTGTGGAGACCCCAGCACTTTTTCTACCTGCAGAAAAAGAGGATAATCCTTTTCTTCTTAMAAAAAATATTAWAAAAAAACCMMAAAAAMCAGCTGCCAACGGGGCCGAGCCCTGCAGATTTTACTCCCTCCTTACTCCACGCAGCCAACAGGATTTCTGGGCGGGACGGAAGCCAAGTAGGGCTGTTGAGAGGCAAAATTCACCGAGCCCTGCCGTTTCCTTGCCATTCCCGTGAAAAGACGCCCAACTCCGGCAGCGCCCGGCTCCGCTCCCTGGCGGGCTGCGGCCAGGCACGACCCACGTTCAGGGAGTCGCTCCGCATTCATGTGGAAAAGCGGGAGCTTGCCAGCCTCGACGCGCCTTCAACTCCCTGGTTTAAAGCCCTGGGAAAGGATTGCGCGGGGGAATGCGTTCCTGCAGTGCCTGGCACCGGGAGGGTGGTTCTGGCTCATGACTGGGATTTGGGAGCAGCTCGTGCGCTTGGAGTCTGCTTTCCTTGGGAAACTCGGCCGAGCCGATGGTGTTGTGCTCCTGCATCCATCCGCCCGCTCCCTCCCTCCCCTCCGACTCCCGGAGCCCTCGGCCCATCCCGGCCCGCGCTGGCAGGGAGATAAAAGTTTCGGGGAGATTAAGTGGTATGGAAATAAGAGCACAGGTAGGGGAGGGAAAAAACCCCTTAGGAGTGCATTTCCCTCCTTTTCCCCCGGGAGGAAAGGGCTGCCGTGGGAGCTCAGCCCTTACCAGGGAGCCCACGGAGGAAGGGGGAAGGTGCACCGAGCACCGTCGGCGCCGCTTCCCACTGAATTTCCTGCTTCAGGCCCAGGGCTTGGAAACAGCTTTTCAAGGCGGTGGGAGGAATGGGAGGATGTGGGCTTGGTTTTGGTCCTGTGAACACGAGGTTGGGAGCAAAGCAGAGGGATGCAGCCCCTGCTTGTGCTTCCATGTGCTCCGAATTCCGTGGCAAAAATCCCTCAGTAGAACCGTGGGATGGGTTGGGTTGGGAAAGACCTTAAAGATCGTTTGGATTCAACCTTCCTGCCACCTGCAGGGACACCTTCCACTAGCTCAGGTTGCTCCAAGCCCTGTCCAACCTGGCCTTGGGCACTTCCAGGGATCCAGGGGCAGCCACAGCTTCTCTGGGCAMMCTGTGCCAGGGCCTGCCTACCCTCACAGGGAAGAATTTCTCCCTAATATCCAATCTAAACCTTCTTTCMGCTTAAATCCATTCCCCTGTAGGATATTCCTTGGGTCTGTACATCCACATCCATCAATGTCCCAGCCTGGGAGCACAGCCCTTCCCCAAACCATCCCGAGGGCATTGCAGCGCCACGCCCTGCCCTCCAGCACTCCTTACACCGGAGCCAAGAACCTGAATCGTGGCGTTTTGCCCCATTTTGGCACATTTTGGCTCGCCTGCTGGGCGCGAAACCATCTGCAGGTGTCACTCCTGCCCGCGAAGTAAAAGCACCGCGAGGGAGTCGGGGACAGGTGGGGCCACCCGGGAACTGCATTAAGACATCATAACTTGGGCTAATTTGTAAACAGGCCGAGAGAGCATCCACCCTCCCTGGAAGGGGGAGAAGCGTCTCTTCAAACCCCGGGGATATATGACCTCTTGTCCTCTCTGTTTATAAGAGGGAGGGGAAAGGGGGGCGAAAAAAAAAAAAGGAAAGAAGAAAAAAAAAAAAAAAAAAGGAGGGAGAAAGGGAGAGAAAGTCAGACTTGTTGCCGTGTTAAAAGCTGCCCCCCACCATCAGCTTTTGTGATGAAAATGGTCAGGGACAGCCTCCAGCTCCTGCTTCTCGCTCTTTGTCATTCAGGCTTTGCAAGGGAGAGCTGCTTTCTGTTTATTTATCAGCTGGGATCCCCTGTCAACACCTCGCTTGGCCGAGGTTTTAGCACCTTGGTGGGGTTTTGTGGGTTTTTTTAACTGTCCCGGCCCAATCTTTCCGTTGTTTTCCTCCCCTGGGTGCAGGCAGATCTTTTTCTTCCCACTAATTTTTCCAGGCATGGGCACCAGGCTATCCCCATCCAGCCCTGCCCGGCCCTTGAGAATGAGAGGGATTTTTGGGGTGCACGGGGCATATTTGATTATTTATTATTTCATTGTTCACTATTTCATTACTTATTATTTCATTATTCGTTATTTCTTGTCATTTCCCACCTCTCGGCAGAGCCCTGGCCCGGCTCACAGCCCCCTCCAAGCTCCCCTTTTCCCGCCCTGTGGGTGCCACACGTCCCGACAGCTTTGCCATGGCGATATTTCCTACTGAGCTGTTTTAAAATAAATAATCTAAACCAATTTTTTTTTTGACGTTCTGCACTTTTAAAACACATTTTGAAGGGTTTGGACACCTCGACCGAGGCACTGGTGCAATACCAGGCTGTAAACGTGGATGCTCCCGTGCTTTCAGACTGCATCCTGTGCTCCTGTTAGTGATTTTAATGTCTCTTAATTAACTTTCTGTGTGGCTGAAGAGGAGGCACTCCAGTCTGGGCAGTTTTTCAGCCCAGTGCTCGTCAGCAGCCCGGAGTAATCCCTGTTTAAAATGCACATTGATCTGCAGCACGGGGCTGGATCCCAGCGTTCCTCCCGAGCGATGCTATCGCTCCGCTTCCAAGGAGGGGGGTGACGAGCGCCCTCACAAAGGGATCCCGTTCTGGTTTAAATTTTAAATTTGGTTTTTTTTGCCCCTTTGTTTGCACCTGCAGCAGGAGCGTGGCCAGCCCTTTGAAAAGGAGTGATTTGAATTGGGTGTTAGAAAGGGATTAGAGAATTGCAACATCAGTGCGTCCATGATTTAATAAATAACTGTTCCTCTTATTGTTCTTCCTGGCTCACAAACACTTGGCTTTCCTCTCTCTTTTTTTTTTTTTTTCCCCCTTAATCCCATGTATATCTCCACCCTCCACATAAATAAAGAGAGATTGGATGGAGCAGGGTGAGGAAACTGCAGTTTTAAAGCCAATCCTTATCCTGAGTGTGAATTTGGAGGGAACCCTCGTAAAATCATGGAATGTTTTCGGCTGGAAGGGACATTAAAGATCATCTCGTTCCAATTAGTGCTGGACTTCAGCTTTCTTGATTTGGGCATTTAGGTGAGGGTGGTTAATTAAAGCAGCTAATGGAAGGGGGGCAGAAAGCAAGGACCCCCAAAGGATGTTTCATTCCACTCACCAAAGGCTCTTCACTTCCAAGGAACTGAATCCCTTTGGATGTGCTCCTTTAACGAGTTGCCATCCCTTTGGATGCTGAGACTTGGCAATGTGGATGTGTCCAGAAAGGGATGCAGCATTTGCCCCCAGGAGCCAAAATTCCAGACCCTAGAATGCTTTTCCCAAAGAAAGCAGGTTATTTATTATTATTATTATTATTATTATTATTATTACTCTCTTACCCAACCTCCTAGGAATGGTTGTTTGTACCTTTAATAGCAGGTTTGGGGCCCTAGAGGTTATCAGCTTCCGCTGCTGATTAATGGGGTTTTAATCTGAAATCTGGCCTGGTGAAATCCCACACAACCAAACACACACTGCACACGCAGGGCTCAGGTTGTATCTACATTTATTGAATTTCCTTAGGGGAAAACTGCCACTGATCAGGATCCTCAGGTCATATTTTGGGTTATTTCCTCCGTGAATCTGGAATTCTCAACATACCAGGAGAGCAGGACTGTTCCTGATGGACTCAGAGAGTGGCATTTGCCTTCAATTGGGCAGCTTGCCTTCGAAATAAATTGGTTTTCCCCAAATCTCATCCTGTGAGGGAGATTCCAGCTTGTCCTTCACACAGCGTTCATTTTTTAGAGGAAAATCTCCACAAAGCGACTKTGGAACAACCGGTGGAAACCACCTGGAAAAGTCTCCCTCACCATCGGCAAACRCTGATTCCCCTTGCCACAACCCCAAGGCGCTCTGGAAAGTTCTGGAGGAGATCAGAGAGTCACAGAATCGTAGAAAGAGTGGAAGGACCCTTCAAAATSCCCTCGTCCCACCCCTGCCACGGGCAGGGCCACCTTCCACCAGACCAGGTTGCTCCAAKCCCCATCCAACCCRGCCTTGGGCATTTGCTGATGGATAAAGGTGACCAAGTCAGGGGGTTTGGGAGGAAGGGAYGAGGAAAAGGGAATGTTTGTCTGAACAACTGGATGGTTGTGTTCATTCCCTTCTGACAGCAATTATGGGGGGAGATTTGGGTGAGGCCCCTGTTATGTCCATCCTCTCGCCTTCCGGGGCAAATCCCTACAATCCTACCCAATCCAGTGGCATCCCTGTCTCCAACAGGGACGCAGACACAGGTCCTTTCCCTGTTTAGGGCCCTGCCAGCTCCTGTGGGGTGGCGAGGGGGAAGCAGAGCCCTGGTGCTGCAGGTCCCCGTGCCCTGGGTGCGTTTCCCATCCACGCTTTTCCCTCTCCAGGTTTGTTCTCCTGCCGCACCGCTAGGTGGGCCAGAGCCACACCGGTGAGAGTCCCGGGGCAGGGCAGGGCAGGGGACCCGAGATGGGGGGAAGGAGCAGGAAGAGGTGGCAGAGAGCCCCAGGTTTCACCCTGAGTCTCGCTGTCACTCAAACCCTGTCAGGAGAGGGGTCCTGTCCCAAAGAAGGGACCATCCCGGGGAGAGGAGTCCGGCTGGCACAGAGACACGTCACAGAGGCAGGAGCAGAGCCACCACCACCCGTTCCAGCCCTGGCTTTGCCACCTTCTGCCCTCCTAAAGCAGCTCCTCGGTGGCCAGGACGTGGCAGAGCCTGGAACGGAAGAAACGGAGTCAGCACCATGGCAAAAACTGGAGGCACACGCGGCACGAGAGGGAAGTGTCCTCAAAAATAACATTCCTCTCACCCAAGGTGGGGTGACAGGAGTATAAAAGTCTGTATATCAAATTCCAAAGGGAAGGATCACCGCCCATGGCAGAYCTGCTCTGCTCTGCCGAAGGTCTGGCACATCCCGGGGCARCTCTCTGGGTGCTGTGCCTCCGTCAAAGTGAAAGATCTAATCCCTCCCGTCCTCCTGGGGCACTGGATTTTATGCTTTCAGCCATCCTCCATTTCTCTTACGAGCCCTGGGATCGGAGGAGAACACATTTATATAGAAATCTTTCGAATGGGAATCCGGGAGCAGCCGAAATCCCGGTTACACTGGCACGGAACGACCCGGGCACGGCGCAGCCACAGCCAGGGGTGTGTTTTTCGGGCAATATCAAATGTTTGCCGTTCCCTTTCATGTCTGCTGTCCCCTCCCGGGTGAGGACACCTCTTTGAAGCCTGAAGAGCCGAGAGACCCGCCCGAATCGGCCCCTGATGTGCTCAGTGCTATCAGTGCCTCCCCAGAGCCCGGGCAAGGGGCGGTGCCCGTGGGCATCYCACCCAACCTCTGCTATCTGGGGGCGAGGCACTGGGTCCAAATCAGATCCCAAACACACAGGAATGCAGCTCCGGGAGGAATTCACCCCCCTCCGCAGGCTGGATGAGTTGCTCAGGTCTCCACTGACCGGGGAGGGTTGGGCAGTGGTTGGGGACACAGTGGAATCCTTTTAGTGAAAAACTCCACCTCCGGCACGGGACCAACCTCYACCTCCGGGCAGCAGCCCCAGCAAATCCAGCTGATCCCAGAGCCCTGTCCTGAAGAGGGGACGTGAACTGATCACCCAATCCCCCACGATGTCACCGGTTCTGCCAGTGGGTCACAGCGTGAGGCAGATGTTGCCCTTCCTCCGCCTCGTTCCCCACACTGATGAGGTGGATATGGACCTCAATTGCCACTGTTTGTGCTGCTGTGACCCCTGGGTGGATGGGTGACACGGCTGAGGTGGATCTCCGTCTCGAGGGACCTTAAAAGCGGCAGAGGGAAGCAGAATGACACGGCACAAGCCAACAGGCCCGCGGTAAATCCTGGCCTCCACCACCCCAGCAGCCGGGAATCCAGAATTCCCGCATTTGGATGGTGTTTTTCGTATAAATAAGATGTAAGAGGTTAAGCATGTTTGGGTCTCCCACGTGTTCCTGGGGTTCCTCACCAGGGCTGGCTTTAGGGAGGGTCACAGAGCTGCCTGGTGGGGATTTACTGCTGCTCCCGGTGCCCCCAGCCAGCCACAGCGTGGGTTTCCCGGCACAGAAGGAAAACCAGGCTGTGGCTTTCCCACACTGCCACGGTGGCTGTACCACCCTGGAGAGCACAGGGGGATGAGTGGGGCAGGCAGGGAGTAAATTGTGAGTGGGGAACGTTAACACAGTCCAGCAAGAGCCAATTCCAGCTGCAATTTGCAAAAGCAGGCRAATCATCAGAGTTTGCCAGTGGGAATTCAGGTAGGAAAGAGGAGAGGGGTGAAAGCCACTGGTGTCCTYCACTAAAATTAAGCAAAACCTTCTTCCCCACAAGCTTCCTGGCTCTGGCTTGCTCCCCGTGGGGGTGATCTTCCCATCCTGAGCCCCTTCCATGTAGGGCAGGGGGGAAGGAGAGCGGGAGAGGTGACACACRGAGCATTTGGGAAGTGTGACCRSTCTGGATGCCTCCAAAGCTCCTCCCTGGCCTCTCATCCCTTTCCATAGACTTCCCTGGGATGGGAGCATCCTGGATGTGCCTCTTTGGAGCRCAGCTGTCCCCCGTGGTGACTGAGTGCACTGGGAATCCGTCATGTTCCTAAATCCAGCTCTCTGGACACACTGGAGTGGCCCCTGCAGATGCCAGCAGTGCCATCCCCGTGAGTCAGCAGGACAGAACCAGCCCGTGGTGCCTTCTCCAGACATTCCAGCCCCGTGATGGTGGATCCATGTCCTCCCCTCCCCTTTTCCCCGTGCCAGGTTGATGACTGAAGTTAGCCAGCTCCTCCTTTGGAGCAGGATTATCACGGAATGAGAAAATCCTGGAATGGTTTGGGTTGGAAGGGACCTTCAAGATCACCTCATTCCACCCCCTGCCATGGGCAGGGACACCTTCCACTATCCCAGGCTGCTCCAAGCCCCRTCCATCCTGACCTTGGACCCTTCCAGGGATGGGGCAGCCACAGCTTCTCTGGGCAACTTCTTCCCTCAGAAATTCCCTCAGAACTCCCTGGACACTGATGAGCAGATCCAGGAGAGAAGGAGCCAAAGCCACCCTGCTGTCGCTGCACCCAGGGCCAGGTCCTGCCCATCACAAGGTGTATGAACGATGCATGAATATTCGGGAAAAATATGGAAAACCATAGATCAGCCTGGCCCTAAGCCAGCCTTTGGGAGAAAACCCTGCAGATTTGGGCAGCCAAACGCCAGCAGCCCCACATCCCTGAGGCTGCCTCACATCCYTAAGGCCCGTGGCTGCCTTTTCACCGATCCCGATGGCCTGGAGAAGGGCTGGGGTTCCAGAGTGAGGCTGCTGATCGATAACTAATCCAGACGAGCATTCCCGGGGATGGGAGTGGCGATTGCACACCCCGRGACCTTTTTAGCAGCGTCACTAAAMGCAGTCGCGGTCAGAGCGAGCAGCGGCGCTGCCCTGCTGGAGGGATCCATCCCATCCCATCCCATCCCATCCCATCCCATCCCATCCCATCCCATCCCATCCCATCCCATCCC